>CM052722.1:63016535-63053984 GCA_028551405.1 Uromys caudimaculatus
GTGTCCCCTCCCCCTCCCCGCCTCTGTGAGGGAATTCCTCCTCCCACCTACCCGCCCACCCATTCCCATATTCCCACCTTGACATTCCCTTTTACTGGGGCCACTAGCACCCTCAGGCCCAGAGTCCTCTCCTTTCTCCCTGGTGGCCATCGAGGTGATTCTTCTGCCTCATATGTAGTCCAAATCATGGATCAATAGATGTGTATTCTTTGGTTAGTGGTCTGAACTAGAGGACGACCAGGGGGAGGCTCAGGCCCATTGACGCTCTTGCTCCCTCCATGGGGCTGCCAATTCCCTCCGCTCCTTCAGTCCTTTCTCCAACCCCTCCATCTGGTACCTCACTCTCAGTCCAGCGGTTACTGTTAAGTGAAACTTAGACATTCTGAACTTGTGGGCTAATATCCGCTTATCAGTGAGTACATACCATCTGGCATCAATGAGAAGGAGGCCCTTGGTCCTGTGGAGGCTCGATGCCCCAGCATAGGGAAATTCTAGGGCAGTGAGACAGGAGTGAGTAGGTGGGTGTGGGAGCAGCCTCATAGAAGCAGAAGGGAGGAAGATGGGAGAGAGTGTTTGTGGAGAGGAAACTGGGAAGGGGAATAACATTTGAAATGTAAATAAATAAAATAATCTCAAGAAAAGAACATTAAGACTTGCTTTAATGCCAAATCAGAAGATATATTTTCAAAAGATCTTTGCTAGCAGTCAGCATGTTTTGCATATTCTGTCTAATCATCTGTCTCCTGTGATCTTTTTAAAGATACTGTGGCCTCTTGGTAAGTTAAAATAATGCTCCACAGTGATTCTATGCTTTTTTTTTTTTTTAAGTGAAATTGGTTCTTTTCATATGACATATTCTAATTATGGTCCCTCTACTCCTCCCATTGCTTCCAGACCGCCCTATCCATCCTGATCCATACCTTTTCAGTCTTTCTTTGAAAGAAGAACAGGCATCTAAGGAACAATAATACAATATAATGGAAGGCAGTATAACACAATACAACAAGCACTAAAATTTTACATGTTCGATGATTTTGTCATATGCATTGCAAATCTAGAATATGGTATTACTTGTTTGATGAATATTTTAACCAAGTCCTTGTAGTTTGCTCAAGCTATCTTTTTAAATCAATTTTGAGAGTCTGAAGGGATGGTTTAGTCACTAATAGTCCTGGCTGCTCTTCTAGAAGACATGAGTCCAATTCCCAGCACCCAAATGGCGACTCTCTACTGTCTTTAACACTAGCTCCAGGGAATCCAACACCAGTACACAGATCTGGAAGCAAAACACCAATTCAAATAAAATCTAAATATGAATAAAATTATTTAAAAATCTCTCTTGAAAGAATTGTTTTAAAAATGGAGTCATCTGATTTAATCAGATTGTTCACAAAACTCTAAGCCTCTTAATTTTTTTCTAAATGCAAATACCCATGTAAAAAATATCAGTCTGTCCTAAAGTATATGTTGGAAAAAATATATCATATGTACTTTAATTCTCAAGTGACTTCAATATCTTTCCAGTTATTTTCTTTATGTTGGAAAAAAACACTTTTATGGCAAAACACAAGAAACAGAAAGGCTTTCTTCAAGTTAAAAAAATCAATTTAAAGCACTTATTTTTAACAAAGTGCATTCCAAATAAACACACAGTCTATCAATTCCTCTGAGGTTTCTGCTAAGCATTTAGCACAAAATGTAGTGTCTTGAATCTAAATTAACTTGGTAAATAAAACTTTATGTCCAGCATACTAAGAAACAAACAAAAAGAGGCAGCAAATATACATGGGTATTATCAAACATGCCAAATGTATCCTTTTAGCAGAATGCTCATACTCCATTTTATAAAAAAAGTTAAATATCAAAATTAAATCCAATATAAGTGAATATGACTTGCTATAATGTAAATTACTGATTGAAATCTCTACTTTAACAGAATCAAAAATCTATGGGAATACTTTTTGCACACTTCCTAGTAATATATATTCTCTTAAAATATTTTTCTAATCAACTTACCAAATATAAATGCATTATATATCAGGCTATAAAATTTGGTCAAAGTTTACAAAAAATTTACAGTGGAAGGTTTTATTATTGCATTATTTAAGCAGGCCAGTAGTTATAGTTAAAATGAAAATACTTAATTTTTACAGTATTTTATGCTTAGAGAAGTTGACACAAAATATTAATGAATGACCCATTTATATAATCTTGCTTAGGTATGTGCTTTTTTGAATTTCATGAGAGCCTCATATTGTAATAAAAATAAAGTCAATTATCTTTTACAGAGACAAAATCTTGAAAGCTCATGACCTCTCAGTGTGCCTGAGGGACTAGAAATGAAAAGATCTTTGAGTTCATTAATTTCACTAATGTAGATAATATAATACCTGTCTTTCATTGGTGTTATAAGGATAAATGAGATTTTCTGTCACTTTACAGTAATGTTTTAGTAATGATACTGCAGAGCCACCTCAACATTCATGTTAACATATTACAAGGGCAAAGAAGACACTAGGGAAACTAAGGTCTACTACAAGGAAATTCATGAAAGAAGCACGTAACAGTACAAATAGAATATTATATGTGATGAACCTGTGATATTTTAAGATGATTTTTCTACATTTCTATTTTATATTTCACTGATGAATAAAGATTGCCTATTTATATAGTGATTTTTGTCCCAACGTTGCCAATTGAAAGAAAATGAATACATAATGTGAAATTATCTTGAAACAATGGGTATTGAGTTAACCTAACATTCTAATACACTTGCTTTCTCTTAAGAAACTTAATATACAGTGCTATATTTGTTATTCAAATTTAGGGAAAATCTATCTTTCCTTCAGTTTCTGAAAGAAATGTTTATTATCTCCAATACACAAATAATTAATGTAGTGTTGATTTATGAACTTCGTGTTTACTGCAATGAAACGTATTTAAAGACAAATGGTTTTGATTGAACTTAATAAAATATTAAAATATAGTAATGAATATGAAATTTTAGCACTTTAGAAGATTCTCATGGTTTGGAAAAATAGTTTAGAAATAGTGGGGATTTTTTTTTTCCTAGAAATAGGCCAGATTTCAACTTGAAGTAGGATCATCTTAAGCAGGCATCTCTTAAAGATTATTTTATACTTCTTCAAACTGATGATCATATTTGCTAGTTACATTACATAAAGCCTATTATCTAGTGATAACTTTTATAATTTGTGGAATCCATGAGAAAAATGATGCTGCTTTATGATTTTTTAAAATATAACTATAATTAAATTTATGTATCTTCAAACAAATCAGTATTATAATACCATAACTTCTGAAATTTTTAAAAACTACATATAATTATATAATTATAAAAATTAGGACAACAATGCTCAATGAGCAAAATTTTAGGTAGGAAAATGTGTATTTCCTTATGATAAATTCTATATTAAATGCTGGTTATTTTGTTTGTTTTTTAATAAAATAGATGCATACTAGGTACTTGTTCCTTCCAAAATGGTCCAGTATATTGTTTTATTTTTTTGTTCATGTTTTTTTTTTAATGGCCCATATCATTGGCCTAACTTGGAAGAGTGTTGTTAGAAAAAAGCTGCTTAGTTCCAGATGATCCTAGGACTCGTCTTTGACATTATTCCAACCAAAGAGGAAAATTGGACGCTAGAGAAACTAGTTAATTAGGTCAGTTTTACAAATCTTGTATATAGTAGGGGACTGTGTTCAATGATGGAGGCCAATATATGTTTTATTAAAGAGCATGAGCTAATAAAGCCAGGGATAAGGGAGAATAAAAGGGATAGAGCAATGACTCCTCATTATTGCCTCTCCTAATTAATACCTCAAAGCAAGTCACATGATGAAGCCTAAAGTCCCTAAGAAGCAGTTTCAAGAAAGTGGAATTCTATTCTGGTCTCAGAAACTATGTGTGTGGGAAGATGCAGAATTACTTCTCAGACCACTATCATGACTACCAAAATACAGATTTTCAGTTTGAAATATATGAATGATCTTAATAATCTTCAAAAATTATTTCTTATGAATAAATTGAAAATAAGACATCATAGTTCCTCAGCATAAAATTTCATCTTTCAAAAATCTGGCGTACAAAGCCATTTTCTCTCATGTTTCATTTAGGTGTCTGGGAAATGGTCAAATCCAATAATTTCTCTAAGTAACTAAAAAGACTGTATTTCTCTTCTCACAGTTCTTAAACTCACTACTCCAATTATGCTAATGATAGTAGAATTATGCAACTGTTGATCACAGAAATTATACAATCATGCAAATCTTATATTTTAATAATTTTGGAGCTTTATTTTAAATTATTCCTATAGGCAAATAATTACATAGAAATAGAAATCACTTCAATAATATCAAGATGATTCGTGGTTACAAATGCAGCACTAAAACTATTTTCAAAATAACAGAGTCTACCAACTACTAAAAAAATGTCTATCAGTGACTTCTAAAGGTTAAACATCAATATTATTCTTTAAACATTAATTATTTAGAGATCAATAATTAAACCCCAATATATTAATCATATACATAATTCTGCTCGCACTTAGTTTATTTGCTTTAAAGATAAACCTCTCTGTTATCTTATTCTTCTAAATCACTGATAGAAAGAACAGTATTATAACTGGATTTCAAGCACGGTGAATCTGCATCTTTCAGTTTGGAAGGATATATCACATAAGGAGATGCTTAATACTTTAGATATTGTATGATGGCTCATATGATACTAACATAATAACTCTTTTCATCCAAAATTCCAGATAAAAAGGAAACAATTATTTATATATTTTGGATATTAGCTCTCTATCAGTTGTAGGGTTAGTGAAGTTCTTTTCCCAATACATAGGTTGCTGTTTTTTTCCTATGGGCAGTGTCCTTTTCCTTACAGAAGCTTTTTAGTTTCATCAGGTCCAGAGCATGAGCCTTTGGTGTTTCAGGAAAAATTCCCCTTTGCCAATGTGTTCGCGGCTATTTCCCATTTTCTCTTCTATTAGATTCAGTGTATCTGGTTTTATGTGTAGGTCCTTGATCTACTTGGACTTGAGCTTTGTACAGGGAGATAAGAATGGATCAATTTGCATCATTCTACTTGCAGACCAACAGTTAGACAAGCACCATTTGTCGAAGATGCTTTCTTTTTTCACTGTATGGTTTTGGTTCCTTTGTCAAAGATCAAGTGTCCACAAGTGTGTGGGTTAATTTCTGGGTCTTCAATTCTATATCATTGATCAATCTATCTGTCTCTGTACCAATGCCATGTAGTTTTTATCACTATTATTCTGAAGACTCATCTATACCGCACCTGGGCATATACCCAAACGATGTTCAACCATACCATGTAGACACATGCTCCATAATGTTCATAGAAGCCTTATTCATAATAGCCAGAAGGTAGAAACAACTCAGATGTCCTGTAACTGAAGAAAGGATACAGAAAATATTGCCAAATCTGGCATGGATATGTAAGGGGGATGTATTACACAGTTCCTGCCCCTTGAGCCTCATCAGACTGTTAATCCCCATGATTCCCACATGCGCTGATAGTTGCTGCTGCCCTGAAGCTATCTGTTTTCTTTATTACTTTACTTTCAATCTTCCTTTCTGGATAATATTCTTCCCCAATTACTCAGATCTAATCATTCCATAATAAATGAAACAGACAGGATTCTCAGGAATGAGAAAGGGAGATGGTCATGACACTGTGGAAGATGAGGAACAGACCTTCTGCTTGGATTTTAGGAACATGGGAAAGAATCTAGACAACATAACCACAAGGCACGTGAAAGTCTACATTGTCCTTTCTAGGAATAGTTCATTGTCAGACTTGGCCTTGAATGTGGAATCATGAGTCTATACATTTTCCCTCTGGACCAATGATCGCTGCATTAACTAGCCAGAATCAATTTGGGGACATCAAGTATAGAGAATCAATGTGGTCTCAAGAAGAATGGGTATCTATAGAAAAAAAGGGGATTTATATAACAATAGTATTAGAAAGAAGGTTCATAAGGCTATGGAATTGCTAGGATGAGGAAATAAATATTAGAGAATTAAAAGATGATGTAGAAGCATATAAAAAGTTAGTAGTTTCTTCTAGCTACTTGAAGAACTGAAGATGTTAATGCCAGGAAAGATATTAGAGAGAAAGAACCTCATTACTTACATAAATTTTAAAACTTTATAAGAAATCATTTTAAATTTTAGGAGTCTGTCATCTTTCTGTTCTTACATGAAAATAGTTTCTAAAGACTGTTGTCTGCTGTACCTGGAAACTGCAAGAGCTGTGCCCAGCTACCTGTGAAGAACAGGCTGTGTAAAACCTATAAGAAAATGTACTTTTGCACTGTTTTTAGTTTCTGCTCTAAGGAAGCAAGGGTTCAGGCTGTTAATCCAGGATTCAGAATTTATGAAAATTTAAGAATACTTGAAAATCAGTTACAATGATCAAAACCTTGATGTTGTAATTTTAGTAAATAAGACTGGGTTCAGGCTCTCTGGTCAGAAAGGAGAAGGAAGAATGATGAGAATATTCAGGGAACAGAGAGAATACCTGAACTGACAGCTTTCATCAACTACTGATTCCAAATCATTACTGAAGCAGCACCTCTCCTGTACCAGCCTTTCTCAGGACCCTCCTCAAACTGTGGTTGGACCTTGGTGAAATGCAGTTCATTTACACAATGGAATACTATAGACTGTTATACTTAAATTTAGTTTATTCCTCCTTGTCCATTTTCTGGTGAGCTACCAACTATAGAAAAATATTTATTTTATGAATATATAAAATAGGTATCACTATTTAAAACATACACACAATTAGGAAAATTGATATGTTGTTACAGTACATAAATAATGTATCAGGGCAAGTGAGGTATCTCAGATAAACTTGATTGCTTACAAGACAGATGACCTGAGTTTGATAATAGAAGCCTACTGAATAAATGAAAAATCTGATTCTTATTAGTTGCCCTCTGACCTCCATACATGGGGCTTTGAATGCACACACCCACTCATCAATTCATAGATACAGACATAAATAAATAAATAAATAAATAAATAAATAAATAAACAAACACATGTATATATACATTTTAATAAGAAATATATTAGATAATAAAGTTGCTATTGAAGAGACCAGTTAAGAAGATGCTATACCAAGAATTACATACTAATATATGCTATGAGAAACTTAAAAAAATTTAGGGACATCCACAATTGCAGTAAATTAAGGAAATTTTAACTTTTTCTTTCATTGAAATATTTCATAACATATTATGTGTTTTAACATGTTCTATATCAGAATAATTCTAGTGCTAATTTAAATTTTGGACAAATAATAGAACACTAGTGAACTCAGTTTCATGTACTTTTTTTAAATGATTATCTTTTCATTTTATTACATTCTATAGCATGATTTCAAATATATGTAAAAGAATACAATTAAGATCTCAAGTTTCAGTTGAATATATTGATGCATGTGAAATCCTTCTATTAAAAAATGATTTTTACAATATGGTTTAATTGTATACCTTACTAGAAAACTTAGATAATAATCCATTAATTCACAGACTATATAAATCCATGCTTATTGAAAAAAATTATAAATATTAAGTCATGATAGAACAAAGATTTTTTTAACAATAATCACTTGCCTGTTCTTTTATTATTGGATACTTTATTTATTTACATTTCAAATTGTGTAAATGTATCCATTCTTCTGTTGAAGAACATCTGGGTTCTTCCCAGATACTGGCTATTATAAATATAATAAGGCTGCTACAAACATAGTGGAGCATGTGTCCTTGTTATATGGTGGAACATCTTTTGGGTATATATGGCCAGGAGTGGTATAGCTGGGTCCTCAGGTAGTACTATGTCCAATTTTCTGAGGACCCACCAGACTGATTTCCAGAGTAGTTGTAGCAGCTTGCAATCCCACCAACAATGGTGGAGTGTTTCTCTTTCTCCACATTCTCCCCAGTATCCGTTGTCACCTGAGTTTTTGATGTTAGTCATTGTGACTGGTGTGAGGTGGAATCTCAGGGTTATTTTGATTTGTATTTCCCTGGTGACTAAGGATGTTGAACATTTCTTTAGGTGCTTCTAGGCGATTAGATATTCCTCAGTTGAGAATTCTTTGCAGAGCTCTGTATCCCATTTTTAATAGGGTTATTTGATTCTCTGGAGTACTTTGTACATATTGGATATTAGCCCTCTATCAGATATAACATTGGTAAAGATCCTTTCCCAATCTATTGGTTGTTGTTTTGTCCTACTGACAGTATCCTTTGCCTTACGGATGCTTTGCAATTTTATGAAGTCCCATTTGTTGATTCTTGATATTAGCATAAGCTATTGTTGTTCTGTTCAGGAAAATATCCCTGTGCCCATGTGCTCCAGGCTCTTCCCCACTTTCTTTTCTACTAATTTCCACATATCTGGTTTTATGTGGAGGTCCTTGATGCACTTAGACTTGAGCTTTGTACAGGGAGATAGGAGTGGATTGATTTACATTCTTCCGCATGCTGACTGCCAGTTGAACCAGCACCATTTGTTGAAAATGCTGTCTTTTATTCACTAGATGGTATTAGTTCCTTTGTCAAAGATCAAGCAACCACTTGCCTGTTCTAATTTATTGATTCACATCTTTCAGCTTCCTGTAAATCAATGCAATTTTGTGCAGTTAAATGATTCACTTTTGATCAAATTGCTCCTTTGTCATACCTTTACAAGTCTGTATTTCTTTTCTCTCTGTGTAATTAAAGCAGTCAACTTTATCATCATGATAGCTTCATGCTAAGAATGGAAGAATTTCTAACATGCAATAAAATTCATATTTTAACTTTATTTCTGCCCCATTTTCTAACTGTCCCTATTACATTGTACTTCATCCAAACTTTCTCATTTTTTAACTGTGAAAAAAGCCCAGTTGGTGGAAATGTTATTCATAGTCATAATAAATTATTCCTTGTCAGAATCTAAGTCTATTTTTTAAAGTCAGATCACTTTTTATGAATACATTCTGCTAGAAGCATCAGGCTACAATGAGTCAACTACAGACATACACATTTTATTTTCAGAGAAGGCAGATTGGGAAGTAAGTAAAGATTGAGAACATGTAATAACTGCATAGATCTCATTTTTTGATGGCTTTCTTTAAGATATGCATTTTAATTAAATAATAGGTGATAAAATATATTTGAGAAATTTTAGAATTTATATGAATTATCTGACATTTTCAAAATCGATTAAATTCCATTAAAGGCTTTATAAATCCAGAATATGTCCTTCTGCTTTATTCCCAGACATATATACTGAGTGAATCACAAAATGAATCTCATAAGTAAATGTGTCATTTGTATTCATGGCTGTTGTTGGTCAGAGGAGTTTGAATAAAAGTTTTCAATTTTGACATATATACTATGGTTAGTATATTACTAGTTATACATCTTTGCATTTTGAGTTTAACTTGGATAAACCAAAGTAATCAACTAAATAGTAAATGCTGCTTAAATTAGTATTTTGTTAAATTAAGTTTTAATTTATAAATTTTACCAAAATAAATGAAAAGAGAATATTAAGTTATTAATTAATATTAGAGCTAGTAATATATCAAAAAGGTAGAAAGTTGACTCAATTTGTTTTGGTAATGACATAACATGCTAAACCATCAGTATCATGGTTCTTCATCAAATGGTATTAGAATTATGTAAAAGAATGAAATTAAGATTTTGTTTTTAATTGACTATATTTCTGTAGGTGTGATTTAGCCTTAATAAAACTATTGGCTTTTGTAATATGATTTAACTAATTTTCAGTAACTAGATATGGAGGACAGATGGTTGGCACTTGCATATGTGTTGTGCTAGAAATTATTCTAGTCCCAAATAAAACAAGAAAAAGAAATAACAAAAGGCATTTTGAATAGTCTAATGCAAATAAGTAGGTAATGAGCACAAAGTGTATGCAAGTTTACCTAATAAAGTTGACAACTCATCTCACTAATAAACCACTTACTAAAAATCATAAATATGTTTTCTCTTTCTGTTATATGTCTTACTTATATGAGAATTAAGAGCAGTAATTACTAGACATGTCTTTCTTACACAAGGACATGAATTGTAGAGAACTATCAAGAAGTGATATATATATATATATATATATAATGTGTGTATTCATTTATTCATTTGTGTGACTCTTTATGTGTGTGTGTATGTGTATGTATATAAGAGAGAAAGAGATAGAGAGAGAGATAGAGAGAGGTATCTGTATTCTTGCCGAACATGGAACATGTACAATGCCGTGGATATGATACACGGATCCAAAAAACCTGACAAACCTGAGTAGCTTTTCCATGATTATATATATGCACATAAAAGTATAGTAATATAAACCATCACAACGATAGAAGTTTATCCTATTTTATGCAGACTAGGTTAAAATTAACCTCTTCTTACTCTAAAGGCAAATTTAGTTTAAATGCAAAATAAGGTCATTTCTAATGCTGTTAGGTGCAATCATGTGTATCATTTAAAACTTTCAAATTCTTTTTCTGATGTAATTGTAGGATTTAAAATGCAAAAGTCTTTTTCCAAACTGCAAATGCCATCTACAGTAACTTTGTAGAATAGAAATAACACCTAAATTATTTTCATCATAATGTAGAAAGTTAAAGTAAACAGGATTCCTTCTTTCTTTTAGAAAAAAAGTTTCACTTCTGAATACTAAAAGCATTTTTGTCAGCCCTGGGAACTAAACTTCTGAAGCTATTAACTGTCCTGTTATATTGCAAATGGAGATGTTACTTTTTTCTTAAGGCAGGACTGAAAGCTTCAATAAAATTATTAAGTAGTGATCAAACTATTTTGCCTCCAAGTTATTTTGGGGAGAAATTGTTACTTTTTTGTTGCTGTTTATTATTGTTTAATTTAATTTTACTTTTTGTAAGATAAAAGCTGTTTATTTTGATGATTTACATTAGATTCATTAAGACCTAGAAATTTGCAATGCCTTCCTTACTTTCCTGATTATAACAGAGAGTCAAGTTAATTAAGGTAGTTATTGGGGTTTCATGAGGTGAGACAAAAAGATCCTCATCAAAATTTTACTTATGCTTTTAAGATCTTATTATAATTTACTCCACCTTAAGAATGAGAGAGAGAGAGAGAGAGAGAGAGAGAGTGAGAGAGAGATGCATATATGAAAGGAGAGCAGCTAATTCTCTAAGAATAATCTAATATGCCTTTCATTTTATTTTTAATTATTAAAATTGCATTCATTTTATTATCACCAGGTGCAACTGTTTTGACTTGATTTGTCTTTGTGTGTGTGTGTGTGTGTGTGTGTGTGTGTGTGTGTTTGATATTATATTATTGGGGTTACTTATTTGTTTTATAGTTAGTACTTTCCCTCATTTCAGTGATTGCTCATATATTTATGAATATTTTTTCTTAGACTATAAGGTGATATATCCTGATAGGCAGATTTTCTGTTGAACATAGACACAAAATTATCTAGTTTTTAGTTGATAATTATTTCTTCATCTTCGGTTCATCAGTCAATGTGAATATTAACTGTGAACATAAAAATATTAGAAAAATAACTTTAGGTATACAATAACACCTTCAAAATGAATATAAAAAATGCGTTATGTGTTATATATTCCAAAATACTTAAAATATTCAGACTTTTATCAGGTAATCATTTTATTTAATTTTCCATATTATTTTAAAATTATTCAAGGATATAACATATTACAAAGATACATATCAATTTTAAATTATATACATTAATATATACACATGTACAAATTATTTTATAAGATGGCTTTATGATACCCTGGTATATGAAAGTAAATAAATATATAATTTGAAATCTTTATAGTTAACTTCCCAGAAGTATCTCATACATTTCAACCTAACAATGTAAAATCATAATTGTGGTTTTACCATCTTCTTATACAATAAATTCTGTGATCTTTTCCTCCTTTCACCAAAACTTCTTAAATATGATCAAAATTTTATTTCATTTTGAATTATTTTAACATGAAATGAAATACTATATTGGAAATTATGTTCAGTGAAAAGGCAAAGTAAAGCAAAACAAAACAAAACAAAAACAAACCCAGAGATTGTACTCTTTTTCATATCCATACTTAAAAATTTAAACCTGGTGTTTACCATATAAAGATATTGTTTACCCCGAAAATTACTATGGTGTACACTTATTATTTAGGAACTGAATTTCTACAATTATGTTTGTGCAATTATTACTAAAATGGTTTCTAACTACTAATGCAATTCCAATAGTTATTATATTCAATTAATATTTCTTCATTACTAGGATGTATGAATAGGACTATAGATGTATAAGTAGTATGTGCTATAATTTTACATTAATTGTATTCATATTTTTGGAGTACAATTAATGGAATCTAATAAAATATTCTAAAGCATTTGATTAGCAAAATGCACAGAATTAAGAGTTCAGTTATATTTTAACATCTACAATATAAATAATTAGTTAAAGTTGCTTGAAAATGAATTATAGTCTCATAAAAAATACAGAGTTATCTTTTATTGTTCCTACAGGCACATTATCATCACTACTATTTATGTGCAAAATAAAAATAATGTTAATATTTTAATATGAAATCATTGGAATCATTTTTTTTTTTTTTGTAGGAGGGTTGGTTTTCGAGTCAGGGTTTCTCTGTATAGTCTTGGCTGTCCTGGAACTTACTCTGCAGACCAGGCTGGCCTCGAACTCAGAAATCTGCCTGCCTCTGCCTCCCAAATGCTGAGATTAAAGGCATCCACCACCACTACCCGGCTAGAAAGCACATTTTCAAAGAGAACACATACATACATACATACGTGTATATACATGCACAGACACAAACACACACACACACATACACACACACACACACACACACACACACACACACACACACACTAGTTGTTCCTTGATCACTGGCAAGTACAAATAATAGAATTTATGTAATTATAATCCATCAGTTGACTGAAAAAGATATATCATTATCCCATGTACTCTGAGTCAGGAATATTTTAAATGAATATTTTATTTTGATCAAAAACCTAAGTCTACAACAATAAATTTCTTTTGTCAGGCATGGCATGAAGAAGATTGGAAGATGAAATGTAAACAGCATACATACCAAAGTATGTCTTTATAATTAAATCTCCACAAATGACAGAAATAACAGGACCACATTGCTATTACTGGATGTTCTTTTGCTAAAATAATAAAATGTATTTACCAGAAAATATGTCATATTTCTGAGAACTGAGATGTAGACTAATTCAATGAGATATGGTACAATGTGTATGATTTTTCTTTTTAAAATTAAATAATTTAATCATTAATAATTTATTTTTTACATTCCAATAGCTACAACACCTCGCATTGTCCCTTCACAGAGGCTCTTCTCCCATTCCTCCTCCTCTTCTCCTATGAAAGGGTAGGGCACCCCTGGTTATACCCCTACCTTGGCAAATCAAATCTCTGTAGGGATAGGTGCATTCTTTCTCAGTGAAGCCATACAGGGCAGGCCTGTTGTGGAACGAACTCTAGAGATAGGCTGAGGGACCACATGGTGACTGAGGTGTACATCTGCTACATATGTATCGGGATCCTTGGTTCATCTCATATATGCTCCCAAGGATCCAAGTTAGTTGACTCTGTTGGTCTACCTATGGAGTTCCTAATCCTTGTAGGGCCTTCAATGCTTCATCAAACTCTTCCAAAAGAGTCCCCAACCTCCATCCAATGTTTGGCTGTGGATGACTACATCTGTTTCAGTGAGCTGTTGGGTGTAGCATTTAAGAGGACAGTTATGCTAGGCTCCTGTCTGCAAGCATAAAAGAATATTCTTAATATTGTCAGGGATTGGTGCTTGCCCATGGGATAGGTCTCAATTTGGGCCAGTTATTGGTTGGTCATTTTATCACTCTCTGCTCTATCTTTGTCTCTGCATTATTTTTCAGACAGGACAAATTTTGTGTCAAAAGTTTGATGGATGGTTTGATAATCTTAGTCCTCTAATGGGAGTCATGCCTAGTTACAGGAGGTGGCTTCTTCAGGTTCCATATACTTATTATTATGAGTATAGGCTAAAGTCACCCGAATTGACTTCTGGGAGCTTCTTCCACCCCAGGTATCTGGAACTTCCTAGAGATTCCACTCACCACTGTAGCTGCAGATTTCCATTCATTCTCCTGGCCTTCTACCCCACCTTGCAGTTTCTCCCCATGTCTGATTCTGACACCACCATTCTTGTCCTCATCCTCTCTTCCACCCATTTTTCTCCCTCCCTCTGCCTCCTTTGACTATTTTATTCTCCCTTTTAAGTGAGATTCAGAGTATTCTTTTTCAAAGTATGAGAATTTAAAGGAATTACTATTCCTTTAAAGGAATTTAAATTTAAAGGAATTACTATCCCACAAGTACCAACACCAGTTTATATTGTTAGTCTATATATAGATCATAACTAATATGTCATATTGGTTTTTATTTTATAAAGAAATAGAGCTAATTGATTCCTTCTTTAATTTTTACAATAGCTCCTTTAAACTCTACTTTCAAATAGTCATTGTCTTTAACTCTGTCTTCAACTTGCTAAATGTATCTTAACAAGAATCTTAAATTAATTTAGAGACAGTCCAAAGTACTGATACTAATCATGGTGGCCTGTCTCTAGTGAGAATCCTTTTAACTTGGTTTAAAAACTTCATATTTCTTCTATTTGATCTTGGTAATTCTCCACCTGCAAGCCCCACACTAATTCTGCACAACACACATTGCTGCTCGGCTGCAGCAATAAGAGTAAAAATTGAACAGGAGTTTTCTGCCCAATATGACATACTATATACCATAGTAGAACTAAAATACATTTTAACAAAGGACAGAATATTTGTTATTAATAATAAAATATTAATTTTAGCATATTTAATGAAGATATATATTTTATTTTATTTTCCACACAAGTCCTTAAATATTCAAAGACAATTAGCTAAAATGCCAATAAATAAAATAAATGTGTAAAAATTTCAAATAATCAAAACAGGTAAAATTTAAAACTCATTTTAAAAAGTGGAAAAACACAACATTATTTAAAATGAATTATAGTCATATGGAAGCTTGAATTAATTACAAATAAGACAGAAATGCCAATTCATCTAAATCAGATGTGTTAATCACAAAAATAGTTTCAAAATATATGAATGAAAAGAGATATATCAGATAAGCAGTAAAAGTTAATCTATTTGAATAATAGAAATACAGATTTTTAAGATGCAGATATACCCAGATAGCTAAAAATACATTAATAGTGATAAGAATGTTAATTCCTGAGGAAGATATATGGATGCAGCATACCTAAGTGCTTCAAAATAATGAAGTATGTATGATAGAAATAAAGTGGTGAACAGATTATCTCATAAATTTCAAGATAAATTTAATGTTTAAATTATTTGGTTGTAAATGAGAACCTATACAATGCAATCAACCATAGAGATATTACTTGATGCTAATATATTGGCCAAAATATCTCAAAAATGCATGAGAAGCGCTTTTTTTGGCCCATTTTCTCATCAACTATGACATCCCATTAGTTTCACAATAACAAAACATTTTAATATATTTTTAAAAATGAAGAAACATAGATTTCATATTTACTTCAAATAAATTATAAATTAATTAAAATATAATGGCAAGAGGAAATTACATGGTGTACTTCAAAAGAGAAAAAGCATTTAAAGGCAAAAAAAATGATTCATAATAAGTGGACAAAACATTTATTTATGTATATATATTTATGTATATATATTTATGTGATATATATTAATATATATATTAATATATATATATATTACAGGTAAGTAGAGCTAGGATCAGAAGAACTAAATCTTTCAATATGTATTATGCTTATGGAGAAGGGAAATAAATAACAATGTCATAAGATTCTACCTTAATAAGCTAGTAAAGTGGATTTAAGTAATAATAAAGCAAGCAAAATTGAAATAGCACAATTTTGAGCAATATTTTTTTCAATGCTTTAAGTAAGTCCATATAAATGAATGACTTGAAAGACAGAGCTGCATAAATAGAAAGAAAACACATAATCTTAACAGCTGTAATAAATGTTGTTAATTTTCCATTAACAATATTTTCCAAAGAAAACTTCTCAGATATTGTCGGAGATGGTTTTCAGCAAATCTTTAAGAAAAAATTAAAATGATAACTGAAAATATTTTAAGAGCATAGAAAAGGAAGAAAACTTTATAACCCATTTATAGCACCAGAATTATTATAAAACAAGGTTGGGAATTACATGAATGAAAAGGGAAAGCCCAGCACAGGGATATGCTAGAGTTGTGAGGCAGGGAGTAGGTAAGTAGGTAGGGAAACACCCTCATAGAGGCAAAGGGAAGGAGGATGGGATGGAGGAGCTTGCAGAGGGGAGACCAGGAGGGAGGCATAAAATAACCAATAAAAGTTATATATATATATATATATATATATATATATATATATATATATATATATATATATATATATATATTTATATTTATATTTATATATATATTTATATTTATATTTATATGGAGAGAGAGAGAGAGAAATTTGAAAAACAAAAAACGGAATAGAGACATTATCTTTAATGAGTGCAGATCAAATAATAAACAGATTTGTAGCATATAATTTCAAATGAAAATCTATAATAAAAAATATACTATGACATATATCACCAGATCTAATTGTTGTTTAACAATAAAAAAGTAAAGAAATAGGCAAGACAAGAAGCTATTGACAAGAACTCTTTAAAATTTCAGTAGGTTTATTGAAGTGTAGCTCATCACAATTGATTGAATCTATGGAAGGTGGCAAAGGACTCAGTTTTATTTAAGGTTCCGGCCACTTGGAGTTTGATTAAACTCCAGAGAATGAACAACACATGTTTATCTTGGTATATTTCATTTTCTTTTTTTGTTGTTGTTGTTTGTTTTCTGTTTGGGGGAAGGTTCAAGGGTATAGGGTAGACATGGAAGGACTGAGAAGTAAGTGTGATTGGGTTGCATTCTATAACATTTGCAAATAATTAATGAAAATATTATGTTAGAAAATATGTTTCAGCTGAGGGCTGAGAACACCTATAATAATAGGTACTCTTTAATTTTAATACATGCTAATTAAATATACCTTTAGAAACATTTTATATTATGGCTGACTATATTTGACTAAGAATAAGGACATTTAAGGAAAAACATTTCAATGATCCAGAACTCATGTTCCTTAAAAATAAACTTAAATATTTTTGTTGATACTTAGTAATTCTCACACTGAAAAACAGACATTTCTTACTCCTGTTTACATTATATTGAACATTTAATTTTGCTTACTATAAAAATAATTTTATTGCATAAATATATTATATGCATGTATATCTTAAGGAGAGTATTATCTGCTACTATAACTCTTTCTGAATACTTACAAACTGAGATGGAGAAATTGCTTCTTATATTTTGAGTATGTCAATAAATGAATGAGATAATGAAAGAAGAAGCAAATACTGGCCCTGCACTCTAGAATAAATTCAATATTTTTCTAGACTGTTTCATCATTTTAAATAAAGGAGCAACAAAGAAAACATTCATATGAATGTACCTTTTATTCACCTCATATAATTGACATCTAGGAAACTTACTGTTGAATAAGCTTAATGTTTCTAGTTCTTTCTAAAATCTGGCTAGCTAATTCAACTCAGGGTTTCTGGCCCAAACTCCTCTCCAAGCTGACTAATACAATCTAAATTCTCTCAGCTTCTCACTGAATTGCTCTGGTTGACCTCAAACTAACTCTGGTAATTTATTCTAATCTTCTGGCTCCTTCTTTTTCTCTGGCTTCAACTGCCTCTGTTGACATGCACTGAACTCACAAAGAAATTCCATTGCATTCCACTGGACTCACTTCAGTGACTTCCAAATAACTAATTCTCTGTCTGTGTGCTGTTCTTAAATAGCTTCTCTTTCCTGTGCTGTTCTTGTGAGAGGTGGTAGCATCCTATCTCTGGCTTATAATGTCAAACCTCTCTCTGATTCATCACTTAGGTGTTCTCAATTAGATGTTCCCCAATTAGATGCCCCTCTGTTTTAAACATGGCTGCTTCCTTCTGCAAACTAAATTTACCTTAAATGTATATACTAAGGGCATATTAGTACTCCAGTCAGAGGGATTAAATGTACCGGATATATCTGCATCCAGCCTGATCAAATAGACCTGTGTCTTGGTATGATCCCATTCCAGAACAGCCATGTTGTTAGATTAAAATTCCTCTACATTTTACTTTATACAATAAAAGCAGTACTACTTTTATTAAACATATATTATTTTCAATTATGTATTTGTTGCTTTGTTATCTTATCATGTGTCAAAATGTCCCTATGTTGTTTAGATTATCCTTGAACTCATGATCAACTTACCTTGACTTCTTGAAATAAAAATATAGTACTACATTTTTCAAATACTACATTTTTTTTTCATTTTATTCCTTTTCTAGTGTAAAGTTGCAAACTTCTTATGTTAGCAATATCCTCATCTCCGTGAAGACCAGGCCTCCAAGGGGCATGAATATACTACTACTTTTAAAATGAATAAGAGACCATGGTGGCTGAATGATAGCTCTATATCTAAGGATGCCCACTATACAAGCCTGAGAACTGAGATAAATAGCTAGAAATGTGGCCCTCAAGACAGAAGCAGAGAAGAAACTCCTGATAATTGTCCTCAGACATATACATGTGCTATGGCATGGTACTCTCCTCAATAGTAAAGAAAATAAAGATAGATAGATAGATAAATCAATCAATCAATCAATCAATCAATCAATAAATAAATAAATAAATAAAATTCAAGCTATATGACTTTCTTAGTGGGTATTGTTTATGGAACAAGTACAAAATTGCCTAATATGCTTAATTACTTAGGTATGAATTACCAGATTCGTAGAAAATACTGTTTTTTCTTGTCTTGTTTACTCTTTTTGTATTATTCCATTGATTTTGGTTTGTATGTATTTGCTAGTCATGTTTGGTTGTACCCTAGCTCTTTGGCCTATTCAGCATCCAATTCTTATCCATGCTGATAATGTCTGGAGTTGGGTCTCAAGTTAAATAAACCATTGGTTAGTTACTCCCATGTGTTCTGTACATCTATTGTCCTAACACATCTTTCAGGAATGACAGACTGTAGGTGGAAGGTTTGTGGTTGGATTGGTATCCATATTTCTTTTTCCTTTGACTGCAGAGTATCTTCCTGCACTAAAGAGACTAGAATATAGGTATGGAGGCTCTAATCTCACACTAGTTCAACCTCTCTGTATTCAGTGAGCACGAATATGGTATTGTTTGCCAGAAAAAGCTTGTCAGTTCGATGAGTTCCCATTTATTAATAGTTCTTCTTAGTGCCTGTGCTATTAATGTTCTGTTCACGAAGCTGTCTCCTGTACCAATACATAGCTGATGACCACTTTCACTTCTACAAGGCTTAGTGTGTCTGGTTTTATGGTGAGGTCTTTGAACTACTGAGACTTGAGTTTTGTGGAGGGTGATAAATATGGTTGTATTTGCATTCTTCTACATGTAGACATCCAGTTTAACCAGCACTATTTGTTAAAGTTGCTTTCTCTTTTTCAGTGTACGTTTCTGGCATCTTTATCAAAACCTATTTGTCCATAGTTGGGTGAATTTGTGTCTAGGTCTTCAATTCACTTCCAATTGATCAATGTGTCTGTTTAAATGCCAATATTCTGCAGGTTTTATTACTAGAGCGTGATAGTACACCTTGAAATCAGGGATTTCCTTTATTTTTCAAGATTGATTTAGTTATCATGTTTTTTTGGTTTGTTTCTCCACATGAAGGTAAAACTTGTCTTTTCAAAGTCTGCAAAGAATTATATTGAAATTTTGATGTGAATTTCTTTGAATCTGTCAATTGCTTTTGGTAATGTTTTTAATATGTTTATCCTACTGATCTTTGTACATGGGAGATTTTTCTATCTTTTGGTTTCTTCTTAAGTATTTTTTTTTCTTCAAAAACTTGACATTTTTATCATGCTAGTCTTTGACTTGCTTAGTTAGGGTTATTCCAAGATATATTATTTGAGACTATTATAAAGTGTGTTGAGAAAATCCTATTTTTGTTAGTAAACTTAAGATGTTACAGAAGTGGAAGTAATATCTCGCTGATGGTTATTAATAATGTGCTTAATATGTTAATATATGTGTAATATTTTAAATGAAAATGATTTTAGTGCAACAGTTAATAGTTTAATTCATTGTTTAGAATTATGCTTCTTTCTTCATTTTATTCTAACTTCTGTCTTAGGTTGTTACTATTAAGAATTTGACGGAGCTTGGCAAACAGCATTGTGATTTAAAGCTCTTGCAAGAATAGAGTTCAGTTCACAACAGTTATGACAGGCAACTCACAACCACTTGTGAACTAACTTCAAGAAATTTAACACTTTCTTCAGACTTTAGAGGATATCTGAATGCTTTTGTACACACTACATACATATATACACATACACACATACACACACACACACACACACAGAGAGAGAGAGAGAGAGAGAGAGAGAGAGAGAGAGAGAGAGAGATTCACAAAGTATATGTTAAATATAACTTGTTTATGTTAGTTAACTTTCTATTCCTATAGCAAAATTCTGTGCTAATTAATTTATAGACACCTTTTTATCTTGCACATTATTTTTGACATTCCATCCCATAGTGATACTACTTCACTGGTGTCATATCTGTGTAAGGCAGCATGTAATTTTGGGAAATACTTGATATATAAATCCACTTTTCTTATGGCTGAAAAATGAAAAGTGGGAGAAGGGAAGAAACAATGAAGGTAAGCCTGGAGCTCATAACTACAAGGGCATTAGGAGACCATTCAGATCTCAATAATATAGCTGAAACTTGATCTTTTTAACATTAAATAAGCTATTTCATTCGGGGGGGTGTCACATATGACTATTTTTTAATATAACAATTCAATTTAAATTAAATTGTGTTGCCATGTGTTGATTATAAGGGCTGCTTTAAAATAACCATGTTTTATTGATGACTGAATGTGTTCTCCAAAAATACTAATAGGTATTGGAAAAATCCTATTTCAAAATAGCATCACACTTGATATTGAGTTCAGCGAATCTTTAGCTATGTGTGTAATTTCTTACACATAAATCAAATTAATCATTACCCATATTATATACAATATCAATAATTACATTTCAAACCACACAAATCTAAAGCTTTTAAACTGTGGTTTGAGTATTTCAAAATCCTGTACTATTCATTGTACCATAGTTAATCAATTTCTATCATGTTGATACAATAGGTGAGCTCCATATTTCTTAGATATAGCCTTGGGAAAATAAAATGAATACTTGAGAACTTTTTTTGTCAAAATTATAATATCGGTTATAATCTGATATTTTTCTAAAACACAGTATTGAAGCATTCAGTGGTGCAATAGAGATGCCTCAGGAAGAACAAGAGAAAGATGAGAAGAAATGTTAAAAATATATTTCATTCCATTTTATGAGATTTCTGCTTTAAACATTAATCAAACTCTACAAGACCCGTATCATGTGAGATTTGCTATCAGAGAAAACAACTGTATTAAGTAAAAGAGTTTACCATGAGCTATCCATAAACCAAACTTTTAATTCTGTTTGCAGATAGGACTAGAATGGTTAGAGGATCTATATTTGTCCTCATATTAATGGAGGTTAGAGGATCATATGGAACATTTTAAACACATTTAATCAGATCTATAAATTTGACATTAGAGTTTTAAAGGAATGGGATTTTCACCAGTTTCTTGAAAGCCATGCTCTATATAAGCAACTTAAATATTAATATTAGTTAGGATATTGTTCTTATGAAGCAATTTAAAATTTATGTAATTATATTAGTATTTAGAATGAAAAAAATATTGTTCACGTGAAGTTAACATCATAAAAGCACATTTCCTCTTTGAGCCAAAACAGAAGAATTATATTCTCACAGTAACCTTCATTTTATTTTGCTATGATATATTTCAATATGCTGTCATTTTTTCTCATTAATACTCCATAACTAAAGATGATAACAGTTTATTTATAAGTGGTTTTCTAGGAGTAATATTGAAGTAAACTTCTCTAAATCTATCCATTGTGGTTTTCTATTTTTATTTTCCTGATGTATACTTTTTGGCTCCTAACTATATTGCACTGGTGTACATTTTGGCATAAAATTTGGTCATAATTTTAACTATAACTTTGCTTGGAGTTTCTTTCTCCAACATAATGAAATGCTCGGCTATATTAATAAATCATAATTTTACTACAGAAAATTACTGTGATAGCCACTGAGTATTTGGATGCTGTAGGAGGAAAATATATTTTCCTGGGAGGAATGCTCACTTCATCAATGTTAAGTGTTATTAATGAGTTTTAGTATCCCTCTGAGGATGGTATTTTAAATGTAATTAATTTAAATCCCACCAATTTGTAAAACACATTATTTTGAACTTGTTCTGAGTTAATCTGTACCAGTTCCTTAACTCCTCTTAAGGAAATAGCTTGTTAAGCTAATTAAATGATATCAATATATTACAAGAGACTACAGAGTTCGCTAAGGAAAATATATTTAAAATAATATTTCAGCCCCACCAATTCACACAGAAATATGTAGAAAGTTACCTATATTTCTGATTGGCTCATTTGTTTGAGATGTATTTACTTAGAGTGGTTTTAAATAATACAATAAACAAATTGCCAAAATTATTATGAAACTTTTTTAGTTAAGATTAGGATTTTTCATCTACATATTCTGAATTATCAAGTTTAAGTCCATCAAGTAGGGCATAACAATGGTATTTATTAGCTCTATTTTGATTTTATCTTCTTGTAGAGGATAAGTAATAATTTTCCAAATCTTTGTTTTTTAAATATTGTAATACCTATTATTTAAACAAAAATTATTTTGGAAAACCAAACCAATAAGTTTTAAATTTTTAAAAATATTACTTCTAAATTATAAAAATAAAATTTAATTAGCACTAACATGTATTTTTATTCATAATGGATCATTTGTAGCTGTGTAATGAAACAAAGGGAAATATTTCATTATTGCCTGGGAAATTGTTAGAAGTTTTATTAAATTAAAAATGTTGTATTTTTAAATTAAAATATAATTACATCACTTTCCTCTTCTTTAGTTCCTCTACATCCTTACAAAACCACTGCCTCTAGATTTTTCCATATCCACCACACTCTACTCTCAAATTGATAGGCTCTTTATCATCATCTTCTTCATCATCATCATCTTCATCATCACATGCACACAAACACAAATGTATACACACACATATATTTATGAATAAATAAATAGACAAAAAAGCTAACTACATTGTTTGTGTATATGGTCATATATGGTTTTAAGACTAATGACCTTATTTTCTTCATTAAATTATTTGTTTATTTACTTTACATCGTGATCATAGCTTCCCCTCCCTTCTCTCCTCCAAGTCCTGTCCTGTCCTCTCCTTTTCCCTCTCCCCTTTCCCCTTTCCCCTCTCCTCATTGTCCCTCCCTTTCTCTTCTAAGACTGTGAGGCTTCCCATAGATATCAACCTACCTTGGCTTGTCAAATTGCAGTAGGACTAGGTGTTTCTTCTCCTATTGTGGCTAGCCTAGACAAGGAAGCCCAGTTATACGAAAGGGATCAAAAGGCAAGCAGCAAAGTCAGAGACAGCCCTGCTTCCTTCTGTTAGGGGATCCATATTAAGTTCAAAATGCACATATGTTGTAGGTGTATAGAGGGCATAGGTCCATCCCATGCATGCTCTTTTATTAGTGGTTCAGTTTCTGTGGGCCCTATGTGCCAGCTTAGTTAATTCAGTAGGTTTAGTGTGCTGACCTCTTTGCCTCATTGAGTCCTTCCTCACCCTCTTCCAAAAAATTTTCCCAGCTCTTCCTTATGTTTTGCTGTGGGTCTTTGCATGTGTTTCCATCAGCTCCTGGGTGAAACCTCTCAGATGACAGTTTATGTTAGGCAACTATAGAAGAATATCATTAATAGTGTCATGGGTAGGGTCTCTCTCGTTACATGGGTCTCAAGTTGGGCCAGTCATTGGTTGAATATTACATCAGTTACTGCTCCGTCTTTATTTCTGCACATCTTTTTTTTTTTTTTTTTTTGGTTTTTCGAGACAGGATTTCTCTGTATAGCCCTGGCTGTCCTGGAACTCATTCTGTAGACCAGGTTGGCCTCGAACTCAGTGTCCTCATCCCTCCATTAGAAATCTTGCCTTTTATAGGAATTAGCCATTTCAGTTTCCTATCTTCTATTGCTAGTATTCTTAGCTAGGGTCATCTTCATCTATAGTTAGGAGTTTACATACCTTAGGATTCTATCTCAGAGATACATCAAAGACACACATACACACACACACACACACACACACACACACACACACACACACACAGGAATTACAGGTTTCTCTTCCTCTGTCCTTCCTAGACTTGAGCTCTCTTACTCCCTTCCCACCTACTCTCCTTTCATCCACCCCCAGTTTCGACTTTATTTTTCCTTCTCAGTGAGATTCAATCATTCTTCATGGGGCCTCCTTTGTTACTTAGCTTCCTTAGATCTGTGGATTATCTGTGGATATCTTTGGATTTTCTCTGGTTATACCACACTTTATGGTTAATATACATATAAATGAGTACATACCATGCATTTCTTTCTGAATCTGGGTTACTTCACTCGGGATAATATTTCCTAATTCCATCCATTTGTCTGAGAATTGTATGATGTCTTTGTGCTTATCCATTTATCCATTCTTCAGCTGAGGGACATATAGTGTGTTTTCAGTTCCTTGGTATTATGAATAAAGCTGCAGTGAACATAGTTGAGCAAATGTCCTTGTAGTATTGTGGAACAACTTTTGAGTTTATGCACAGGAGTGGTCAAGATGGGTCTTGAGGTAGAACTATTCCAAATTTTCTGAGAAACCTCCAAAGTAGTTGTTCAAGTTTGTTCCCTTGATCTACCTACTTGAGTTTTTGACCTTAGCCTTTCAGACTAGTGTAAGTTTGAATGTTATTAATTTTCATTTGCATTTCCCTGATAACTAGGGACATTGTACATTTCTTTAAGTGCTTCCAATAGGTTAGAGATTCCTCTTTTGAGAATTCTCTGTGTATATCTGCAGCCCATTTTTAATTTGGTTATTTGGTTTATTGATGTCTTATTTCTTGAGTTCTTTATATAGTTTGGATATCAGCCCTCTGTCACATGTAGGGTTAAAGATATTTTCCCATTCTGTAGGCTGTTTTTTCCTATTGATGATGTCCTTTGCATTACAGAAACAGAAATTTTTCAGTTTCATGAGATTCAAATTATTAATTGTTGATCGTAGTGCCTGAGCTGTTGTTTTTCTGTTAAGGACATTGTCTCCTGTCCCAATCTGCTCAAAGTTATCCCGCACTTTCTTGTCTACCTGATTTAGTGTATCTGGTTTTATGTTGAGGTCTTTGATTAATGTGGACTTGAGTTTTGTGCACAGTGGTAGATATAAGTTTGTTTTCTTCTATATGTAGGCATTCAGTTAGACCAGAACCGTTTGTTGAAGATGCTTCCTTTTTTCCATTATACAGCTTTGTTTATTTTTTTGTTAAACATCAAGTGTCTGTAGGGGTGTGGGTTTACTTCTGTATCTTTAATTCAGTCTTATCAATCAACCTGTCTGTTTTTATAACAATACAATGTGGGTTTTAATTACTATTGCTCTGTAGTACAATTTGAAATCAGGGATGGTGATACCTCTAGACGTTCTTTTATTGTACAGGATTGTTTTAGCTATCCTGTGGGACCCTATAATATTTCTGCCTTTCTTATTATGATGCCTGTTGATATTGTAATTGTTCATGCTTTGTTTATACAGGCATTTATATGAGATTATGTTTCACAAAAAGATATACTTGTGCTCTAGCTTTTAAAATTTTCTGTCCCCTCTTCAGCAATAGTCTCTGAGTCATAGATTCAGGTGCTATGAAGTTGATGTATCCAGCATGCTGGGTTCTCCACTGTTCATGGATCTCTATATTATGTTTACTTGTGGTTTTCAGTGATGACCTCCATCACATCTGATGCTATGCAAAAAGGTTTTAGAGAAGAATTCTAACTACACCTATAGACATCAATTTCAGATTCAGAATATAGTTATGTATTATGCTGGTTTAGCAGTGGTGGTAGTTGATTATTTTCCAACGCCTATGACTTTACTAGCCCTGGGAAGCTGGCTAGGTTTTCAGTGCCAGATATGATTTTTCTCCTACTGAATGGACCTTAAGTCAAATTATGGAGCTATTGGCTTCCAGAAACCCATGAGTGCCACTGATTGTACCTTTATTAATATCTCTCAGTGTTGGTTATTGTTTTGGTTCATAGGTGTTGCAGTTAGATAGGACTATTGATTGCTTCCATCGCATGGCAGCTTGCACAGTGTTTTCTGGTACCATGAAAGCTTAATATATAAAGAATGCCTTAGTTTCATTTCATATTAGTGTGATAAAATCCCTGGAAGAAAGTAACTTAAGGAAGAAAGAATTTATTTACTCATGATATAAGGTTACAATGGATCCACAAAAAGAAGTCTTGGTAACAGGAACTGAAGCCACATCCATAGTCAAGATCAGAGAACAATAAACTAATATATGCATGCTCGAGCTTTGTTAGTATAGAGTTCAGAATTCAAGTCAGGTCCTAGGATAAAATGATGTGCATAAAATCCAACTTAATTCAAGGCAATTCCTCACTCAAACTTCTTTATTAGGCTATTCTGTACTGTTTTACATAAGAAGGTAACATCAAAATTTATGAATGTCATAAGAGATTAGAATTATATATATTCTACTATAAGAAAAAAGCCAACATTTATCTAACATATTTTATCTAATAATTCCATCCACTAAAATTGAAAGTGAAAAAATATCTCACTAGATAAACAAAAATTGTAATGTAAAGATGAAACCATGAAGCTTGTTTGATTTTTTTTTCACATTCCCCAGAGTATAAGTTGGGTCCACATTACAAAAAATTATCACTTTGTTAGAAATGTACTTCTCAGGTATACTTGTTTAAAAATAAATAATATATAAATGTTATTTTCAAGATCTTGTACTAAAGAATTCTCTGAATGAAAAAGAAATGTGTGTGTGTGTTTGTGTGCATGTGTGTGTGTGTGTGTGTGTGTATCAGCATTAATTAGAGTCAGTTATCTTTGTGCCCCATTTGTTTGAATTTAATTGGGATTCATAACCTGGTGAAGACTTATAGTAACTTGGACCTTTATAATTATTTTTGCCACCTACGTTACTTAAGACATGGTCCACTTTTTCTTTGGATATAAAACAAGTTAGCTGGCTGTAAAACTTCTGGGGATTCTCTTATCTCTCCTTTCCATACTAGAGGAGGCCTCTGGCTATACAAATGCATGCCCATGCCCAAAGTCTCCTGGTTCCTGGGGATTTAAACTCAAATCTCTGCAGTTGCATGGCAAGTGTTTCCCATTGAGCCATATCTTTAGCCCTTGAGTCTCTGTTCTTTTTACTTCAAAAGTATTCATGTTCAGAAATACCAGAAACACTATCATCATTCAGCAAGCACACATGTACAAAAGAGAAAAAATGAATGGAATCTTATCTATGAATTTAAATGATATCAATTTTTCTTGAATTGAATAATAAAATCTTATTTTAATCTAATTATATTCATGATTATTATCTAATGTAAATATTTTACTCTCATTTAATTAATCAATAGCTGTAACTAAAAGTTAAGAAAGTCAGGAGATGTTAATAGACAAGTTCTATTTCTAAAAATGTAAATTCTTCCATCCTACTCTATTAATTCAATATTATGTACACCCAAACACACAAATAAAATCATCAATCCACTTTTATGCATTGAGTGGGTGAAAACTATGTGAAGGAATCTAAATGACTTATAAAACTCTGGAAAGTCTGTTATACACTTGGCAAATAAACCAACTTTATGGTCCTTTTTATAGGACTATATTATAGAATGGCTGCTTCTTCTGCATATGAGTAATACATTTAATATTTTCAACTCTTTCCAAGTTATGTTTTTGGGGTTTTTTGTTTGTTTTTTTTTGTTTGTTTTGTTTTTTTGTTTTTCGAGACAGAGTTTCTCTGTGTAGCCTTGTCTGTCCTGAAACTCACTCGTAGACCAGGCTGGCCTCAAACTCAGAAATCCACCTGCCTCTGCCTCCCAAGTGCTGGGATTAAAGGCGTGCACCACCACTGCCCAGCACAAGTTATGTTTTAAATATGATTCCTACATTTAAAATATGTCAAAGACTGAGAAAATATTTCAGTGAGAAAATCATTGCCATGAAGTATGAGGATCTGAGATTGAGTTCGCTTTATTCAATCATACCCCCACCCCCAAACCTAACAAAAAGAAACAAATAAAATACT
Organism: Uromys caudimaculatus; assembly: GCA_028551405.1. Classification (NCBI taxonomy): domain Eukaryota; kingdom Metazoa; phylum Chordata; class Mammalia; order Rodentia; family Muridae; genus Uromys; species Uromys caudimaculatus. Next base: position 63,045,136 of record CM052722.1, read on the forward strand.
AGTCATGCTTGAAACTCCAGGTGATCCAAAGAGTTCACTGGCCAGTCAGACAAAGAGAAGCAGTGAGACACCCATTCAATGAGAGATCCTGTCTCAAGACACTAAGTTGGAGAATAATAGGAAAAATTTTTGCTCTGGCTTAGAAATGAATGACTACAAACTCACTGACATGTGTAGATTATTACACCAATTCCACATGCACATGTATTTTATGCAAAAAGCACACAACATGTACAGAACAAAATGAAATTTAAAAGTTAAAATATGACAAAGTATAATTTTACAAAGACAGTATGTATATTGCATCCATCACTATTTCACTAGAACTATTTTCAACTACAGCAAAATAGAAATTAATTATAAATCATTTATTTTCTTGATATTTGGTGAGCATTCATTGCTATTTCTATATTCATGTACAATAAAACTCATTCTGTATATTTCTATACACTCTGAAAAATGTTTCATGTACCTGTTGTCATCTTACCACAGCAATAACATCAGTAATAGAGTTTCCTTCTGATGCCTCTGTTAGTCAAGACTTTCTTATTCCTAAGGCCTGGAAAGATCTAATCAGTTTATTATACCTACAAATTTAGCCTTTGCATTTGAATATGTAATTCAACCTGCATATGTTATAGACTGCTAATTCCATCTTTTTCACCTTAAAATTCACTCATGTACTTTTATTCCTCTTCTATAGGGATTTCTCATCTATTATGTATACAAATTGATAGTCAAAAAAGTAATCTGCCAATATGTATTTTTCTGTTTCTTATCTTTTCATTTCTTACAGTGACTTTTCCCCAGCTAGTCATCTCTTCCCTGCTCTTTATGTGACTTTAGGAATATTTCCTGATAATTGGATACTAGTTGTAAAACCACTGGAATTTTCCAATGTATTTTAATAAGCTGCCAACTTTTCAGTTAGATATGACTTATTTTATGTATATATCATATTATCAATAAAAATTTTTGTTTTTTGTTTTCTGTTCCCTGACAGCTGCAGAAATTACAGTGCAGCCAACTGTGGAAGAGGCCTCTGACACCTGCACTCAAGAATGCCTCATCTTGGGCCACTCTGACTCCTGCTGGATGCCAGCTTCTCTGATCAATCCCAGCCCTCCACAGATAAAGACCTCTGCTATCTGCCACAGCCCACCTAGGACCCACTCGTCAATTCGTCGCTACAGCCCTCCAGTGACACAGACAGTCGCCATCTGCCATAGTCCCCCTGTGACCCAGGCTATTGCACTGTGTCACAGCCCTCCACCAGTGCAGGCTACCGTATTCCGCCATAGTTCACCACCAGCACAGGCCTCTGCAGTCTGCTACAGCCCGACTCTGGTACAGGCTGTGGTAATTCACCACAGTCCTCCTCTGCCACAGGCTGCCACACTCCATCACACTCAGGCACAGACACCAATGGGTTTGCAGCAAGGATGGGTGCAGGGTGCTGGAGTGGATGGACTGCATCCTATTGATCAGGGAGTGCAGGGTAGTACAAGAGCTCATTTTTACACCATGGCTAAAAGACTTCACCCTGATGATGACTCAATTAAAGTCATTCCGTTGACCACCTTTACTTCAGGTCAACAGGCCAGATCCTCAAGAGGTGATTCTCCCATCATGGAGGAACATCCCTTGTAAAGCCTATGTGGATACTTCACATTTTCAAAAAGATGTATATATACACAAAGATTGACATTACATTTTAATGAGTATTCTAAATTGGGAGGTTTGTAAATAGCTGAGTAAATCGAAACAGATACTAGAATAAGACTAGAGCTAGACCCTTAGTCAAAAAATGATAAAATAAATTTAAAATTTAATTTGGACTGTAAATTTTCAAAAGAAGTAAATAAAGAATTTATAATCCTATGTACAAAAAGGCTTATCATGACAGAAATTAATATGTAGTATATAATATTTCTGATGTACTCTGATAAATTTTTAATTTTTATCACCATGTACAATATTACAGATTTTTTCTTTTCTGATTTTTGTGGATTCAGTATGTAGTTATTGGGAAATTGGCCAAGAACTGATTTTCAAGTTTACTTTTAGATTTGTTTTTTGTAAATATTGTTTCAGATAAAATTAGATGGCACAGTTCTATAGCATTTTTATACATCTTTTGTTTTGTTTATCTTATTTGCCTTTAGTTTTTTTTATTGGCTGTATTTTTACCTTCAAAAATGTATATGACTGGATGTAAATAAAATCTTTTACAGTTTTTGTCTTTATCTCTGTTTTTTATGTTTTCTACCATTATTTCAAGAATATATTGATATAATTTGTATATACATTTTTTCTAAAAGATCATATATAGACTGTACAGATCTAGGTTTCAACCTATTTCTCTACTCTTTAGTAGAGTTCGAGACACTGAAGTGCAATAGCTATGCCCATAATAGGCAACTATTAGCCAGAATGGGCCTGTGCTTTTTTTATATTTATATATTTTTGTAGTATAGTGTAAAGTACATCAGAAATACTGTTGTATATATCATGATAAGCCTACATCCCAATACAAATTAGGTATTTATCTTCTGGAACTCGTACATAAAAGTCACAATGAAGGTGGGCAGATTCAGTGAATTATTAACATCCAACTGCAAAGTTCTATTTCTAAAGGTGATTGGGATGATTTAAATATTGATTTGAGTGCTCAATGGCTGTTACTGAAAAAATGCTCAGTAAAAAAGAACAAACAAATAAAATTGTACATAAAACCCTGTACTAAGGATATAAGACTAAGGGATTATTTTTATCAATCTAGCTCAATTTACTGAAAAAAACTACTAAAAACAAGATGAAAGTCAGGAAAGAACTTTTCAAGAGACTTAATTCTAAATCTACCAAATGTATTACAGTACTGAATTTCAAGGTGATGTGCAGAGGGAGAAATAAGGTTCATGACTGCTTCTTGGGGTAAATAAGAAATACCCCAGTAACAAACTGAACAACAAAATCTCACATATGACAAGAATACATTATAAGCAAAGGATACAGTAGTATCTATAGTAAACAACAGTTTGCATTTGTTGCTTACACATTAATTTCTGTTTTGTCTACTTAACTGGCTGTTATCTTTTGTGTGCACATTTCACAAATTTAGAGAAGCACCACAAACTTAATTTACCCCCCATAACAAAATCAAGAAAACGTCTTGTTTCAGTATCATACTAAACCGAGAATTAATTACTGTTTGGGATGGGGGGGATCCAGAATATTTCGTGTTGATTAAATTAGATGTAGACTTTGTAATGTGTAACTTGAAGATATGTAATTTATGATCAAATTGTGTGTAAATGTTGTAATATAAACTGTGGTAAATGAATAATTTCTTTAGTAATGTTTTCCAATGAATGTTGATAAAAGTTTTCTTTGTGTGCCCGGCAGGTTAAGTAGCGTTTTGAGAATATATTGTTGTTGCCCTTGTGAAGATCACTAGATTGTATATGATTTGGTATATAGCATAAATTAACTTTTAACACCTAGAGTCTAATTAGTGAAATTTCAAATTAATTAGTATAATTGTTTTTCCTTCTTTGTATTTGTTAGTGGTTCCAGGGATTTGAGGCATGCTGGTTTCCCAGATGCACAAAGCCCAAAAAATATAGATGGTGTTTGAAACTTTGTTGAAATTAGATCATGTGTATGTATTGATATTGTTGTTATTGTTGTTAATACAATTTCTAAACCTGGGGAAGATAAAGAAACCCAGAATGACAAAATCAGTGCTTCCAGTAGAGTTAGACTGCTGTTTTTCCTCTCAACACACATATACAAAATAGAAAAGGGAAAAAAAAACAGAATTGTGTAAGTGACAATTTTTTGTTTTAATTATTTATACATTTTCTTCCATAACTAATATAGTTATATTCATACTCATATATACAAACATGAAAGGAGATTTAAACTGAGGGTAACTTCTTAAAAAATAAATAATGCATCAGAAACCTGAATGCTTATTTTACTAATGGAAATATGAAATCTGAAATTGAGATTTTTTTCTAATTATAAGACATACTGAATTACTAGGGAAGCTCTTATCTCCTTATGTTTAACAATTTGTGAAGTATTGATACCTTTCCTAGAAATATAGGAATGAACAGATATGCTTTTGTTGCCCTTTCTAAATCTGGTTTTATAATCAGATTTAGACAGTGTTTAGGAGCTGGAACTCTCTTCTGGTTTTATACCAGAGAGATGTGGAATGGAAGCAGGCTGAGCAAAGCCAAAGAGGCAAAGGGTGTGAGTCCAGTTCTTCTCCCCTATGCATTCTCTTTCTTAGCTTCCACTGGGTATAGCCTTGGAAACCAGAAACCTCCATGGCTGTAGATTTGGTGAGATATTTCTCATCACATTATAAATTCTGTCTTTGAATGGATGGACAGAGCTATAGGTTGACAAAGCTCACAAGTGGTTCTTCTGAAAAACAAAAGATGTCCTCCTAGAGCTGCAAAATGTTCTAATTTACCATCAGTCAAAAAATGTTTCCCTCAGAAAAAGAGAAAGATTTGATTTTATTTGAACTTATACAGTGATATGGTATTTTCATATGTTTGCCAGACTGGTTATTCTACATTGTGGCCATATTCTGTTAAAGGGTGACTATTAATTTTCTAGCTATAGCTTTAATATACACACTTGTAATTGTATTCAAACACTGTGTATCGCATGTGCTAAAAATGTATACATTCATTTCTCAAACTTTATCTCCAAGTTTTAACTAATATTGTGTCAGTGTATTAAAACTAACTTTTACATATGAAACAAACAATGTAAACAGTTTAGAGAATAAATTTTATGTAGTCTCATTTAGTAATTTAACATTTTATTTTTAGTTACACAAATTTGGTTAGAAAATATATTGTTAAATGATGAGTGCTATTGTGCAATGGTGACAGTATGACAAGCTTCTGCCTTCTCAAACTAATGTTTGTCACACACTTTCATTAAAATGGTAAAATAGTAGACTAAACAGATCCTAAATCAGGCAGGCCTTAAAATACAATCATTTCATACACAAAAAGATTACTTTCACTTTTGAGTAAATTACATGGCATTTACACCTACACATTTTTAAAGTTTTCTTTATATTTTATTAAGGCTTAATGTAAATATATCTAATATATATTTATATAAAGCTATGATTTCCTTTGCATTCTTCTGATTTAAGATTCATTATTCTTATACTTTGTTTTATTTTTTTTTGTTTTTGTTTTTGTAAGCCAAGCTTGGTTACACTGAATTGAAAAATTTTCTCACAAATGTACGGTACTATTTTTGGTATTTCCAAGTGGTCCAATTGGCCTTCATACTATGGGAGCAGAGCAACTGACTATATACAGACAGAGACGTTTTTATAACATGTGCCAATTATCTGACTACAGAATCTTATACAGCAAACTTAATATATTCATCCACAGTAGCTTTCTTACAGTAACCACCCATGTGCTTTCCATAAATATGATTGTTATAAGCACTGCAAGTTTACAACACTAGAGAAGAAAAGGCTGCTTATAAAAATGTGTGTGGACAAATTTAAAAAAAAGAAGGCAATTGTTTTTGTGATTGTATATGATAATTTTAAGAATAAAATTTGTGAAATTTATGCTGTTCCTGCTTAAAATATTTGAAAATTTTGAACTGTGTATTTATGTTTGTATTGGGGAAGACTCTTCCTCTGTGACACCATACAGCTTCTAAAAGAAAACAGTATCCCAAAAATGGGATGCTTTGGAAATGAAAGATTGAATAATTTTGGACCAGTATGGCAGTATGTAGTCCAGTGGCAACTGTGTATTACTTGTTCTATTTCAGGTTATGTATTGCATGTTTTCTTATTCATAAATATAGATATTAATAAAGTAGTTATGAGAAATAATTATGTTTTATTATGTGGTTTTGTGAATCCAAAAGTGAAAATCTGAACTGGCACACTTGCCTACCATATATGAGTCCCTGGGTTCAAACACCAGCAATGCCAAAATAGTGACAATAGATTTGTTATTGTTTTTCTTTTATATTAAATTTGTTTTTAAATTTACATATATGAAAACTAAATTGTAAAGTTGACACTGATACATTTTAAGTTTTCGATGGCATGACAGACTATATCATACTAGTTTGATTGTGCTATTTTTACTGAGAACTTTATACATGTGTGATTTCTGTCCTGTATTATTTTAAGTCTGACTTCTCCTCTATCTTCCATACCTCCTTTCAAACTTTTGAGCTCTTCTTTATATTCACACACACACACACACACACACACACACACACACACACACACATGCATGCACATATGCACGCACATGCACACATACCATACTATCTGTTTGTATTTAGTGTTGCTCATAGGGACTATATGGGTTGGATAGCCTATCAGGAGGCTGTTCCTTGAAAAAGATTGTTTTAACTCCTCCAACAGCCATTAATTGCCATAGTTCTTTATGAACGAATAAGAGCTTATGAAATTTACCCTATACATGCTGGCATATCAACTGGTGTTATCATTGTGCAACTCTTCTTTAGATGACCAAAGAGGTGAGATTTCCCGGGTGCATGATTCTTGTTAGATACTGAAGACACTATCTTACAACAGATGTTCTTTTATCTCAATATTATTTTAATCAATTTGCAAAATTATGAAACAATATTTTACTGCTTCCCAAAATACTTTTTTCCAGTGAAAAGAATAGATACAATTATTAACCTAAATTATGTCAATTACATTATTTTATATAACAACCCCACAAAGATATCTCTATTTAATCATAGGTGATCCAGGTTAAAACTTTTATGGAGAATATTGTTATCATTTGAAGAACAAAATGGCATCACTCTTGTTTTACTTTCAATTTAGTTGAATGGTAAGGACATTGATCTAACTATACAGTATCAATAAATATATATTATTGACATTTTAATCTGAGCTATAAAATAAAAATAACAGAATTATAGTCTAGCTTTATTGTTTTTCATCACACATATTTTCCATTACCAGGAAATTATTTTATTCATTCTAGATAAGTGAATGCTAAAATAAGTCAAAACTGAATTATTCTCAATTCAAATGTTTACATTATAAACTTTGTGACAATGACACTTTATTTAAATGAAAACACACCATAACAAATGTAAATTAATTATTAAACAATGGGTTGAAAATTTTATTTCTGTATTTTGCGTAAAAAATACCAGAGCCAGTTAAAATATCTGATCATTAATATCTACATAAAAGCAACTTAAATTAAACTTGTGAATTGACTTAATTACTTTCTTATCTTTCCAGATATTGAAGAGATTGATATGTGGAAAGATAGGCAAAATATATACAAAGAGAGTTTAATTTTCTACAGTCTAAATTTTCTTCATTCACTAATGTATGTCCCTTATAAGGTGGTTTAGAATGCTTTTTATTTACACTCATAAAATTGGAATAATAATTATTCAATATTTTACCCTTTTCCCATTATGTATTTATTATAATTGAAATATAAATACATTAGTATATTATTCTCAATTCAAATACATGATGTATTTGTATTTATTGTTATTTGATGACCTTCAAAATGTTGAAGTATAAAAACAAATTCAAGATTTTACATAACATTTAGCTGACAATTTACTTTTAGGGTCTTCTACAATGTGATATTATCTCATCCTTTTCTTGTCAATAATGACCTTGACCAATTGGAGGAGTACTGATCAGAGATTCAGTAGAATGGTCTTCACTTACAAACTATTTTTCTAGACATTTTTCCCTAGTTAACCTGGGATTGTGGATTTTGTGGTAGAGAATTTCAAAGGACATTTTAAACACCTTTAATAATCACATTGTAACACATTAGCATGTTTTACTTGTTTCAGAGCTGTATAGAGATAACTAATTGTGATAGGAAATTAGTATATGATTTATTGGTAATTTGATACTCAACAATTAAAGGTGGTTTGGTAGATATTGTCATGAATGAAACACTATTGAAATTGTGAGTATAGAGAGAACATTACTAGCTTATTCTTTAACTAAATTTTCATCTAAATTAATTGGATCTTTGGTACCATACATTGAATAATGATAAATTTCACTCTCAGTGACTAGTGAAAAGGATCAGTGGAGTCCTGCTATGAAATAATAAATCCTCTGTATTGGGTCTTCAGTAACCAAATGAGTGCTGGATGAACCACACAGATTTCCTGTAATCTCACTACGAGAGAGAGAGAGAGAGAGAGAGAGAGAGAGAGAGAGAGAGAGAGAGAAGCAAGGTATCTGAATAGAATACTTGAGTCAGTGAGTTCATGAGAGATCCTATCTCAATATATAAAGTGACCAGTGATTGAAGAAGGCACTTGACTTCAACTTTTGGTCTTCAAAACACATGTGCACATTCATACATGTGCCCACACACATGGGAAGATGCAGGGATACCTACACAAACCACAAACATAGACATACCAAAATATCAGTAGATAATAAATTTAATGTGGGAGAGGAAATAGACTCTTTATAAACTAGAATGCTTCTATAAAAATGGTTAATAGTTGTAGAAAAATTAAAGTACAAGAAAACAATATAAATATTTACCAGTGCACTATTTGTATTTAAAAAACAGTTGTTTCTGAAGTATGAGAGCTGTTTTTTTTTTCCTCCTTTTTTATTTTTGATACTTTATATACATTTCCAATGTTTCCCCTTTTCTGAGTCTCCTCTTTGTATACCCCCCATCCCCTCCCCAACCCGCCTCTAGGAGGGAATTCCACCTCCCACCCCACCCCACCCCCGTCCACCCATCCCCATTTTCCCGCCTTGATATTCCCCTTTACTGAGGCCTCTA
>CM052722.1:63054484-63067664 GCA_028551405.1 Uromys caudimaculatus
AGGCAGAGGTTTCCCCCTGCAAGTGAGATCTGGAAGTTTCGGAGTCTTTCTGTCCCCGGGTTCTCAGGCCCCGGATCCAGGCAGATCCGGGCGGGTCTGGGCGAGAGGTGCTGCTCCCCTCAACCCCACTCACGGCCTTTCCAGGCTCCTGGGGGGGCACCCCTCTCCGGTGCTCAATGGCTACCGACTCCTGGCGGCGCAGACAGAGGTTTCCGCCTTTCTATGGCGCTCGTTGGCTACCGACTCCTGGCGTCCCAGGCAGAGGTTTCCCCCTTTCTACGGCGCTCGTTGGCTACCGACTCCTGGTGTCCCAGGCAGAGGTTTCCCCCTTTCTACGGCGCTCGTTGGCTACCGACTCCTGGTGTCGAGAGCTGTTTTACATACAAAAATTATAATGCATGTGATTGCATATTTTTCTGGGACAGAAATTTTATAAACCACAATGAAAAGAACAAGTTTAGTAATATGATGCTCATTTCACAGTATCATACATCATCTTTCTAAATACTACAAGCACAAGCCAAAAGAAATAATTTAATCAAATGAGAAACACTTATCTCTTTTAATAATTTTGTCTTACCTTGTTTGTCAGGTGAGAAGAAAACCTATTTTTGATATCAATAGAAATAATTATTTCCAAATAATATATGTTCAATATTTGTTCTTCTAGAGTAAAGGCCACAGAACTATTAACTTTTTCTATAATTTGACTCTTATCACTAAACTTCAATGTGTTGCAAAATCTTTCCCATGATTGAACTATTAGGCAATTTGGAAATTTTGACAGATGTTGCCTAAATAAAGGTATTTAGACTATATGGGGTTTACTACCAAAAAGGACTAAGAGCCTCTGAGCACATGCTTATTTGGCAAGAAATGTTGCTAATCACATCTTTATCTGCAGAAAGCAGAGAAAGACAACATGAAGTTGGGTAAGGTTATAAATGGATACAATGCACTTCAAGTGAAAGACTTCTACCAGCAAGCCTGGACACCCTTAAAGTTCTTTGAATTCCATAAAGCAAAATAATCTGAGAACCACATCTCCAAACACATTAGTCCATGGTTGATATTTCCCATTCAACCTATCACATTTAGCTGTCTTAGGCTTAAGATCATCTCATGATGCAAAATGTATTGAGTCCACCTTCAAAATCTCCCATTGTCATTAACAGTTCAAACATCCCAAATCTGAAGTCAATTTTGAAACTCAAAGAAATCCTGCTCCTCAGTGTAGCAGAATTTTCCCTGTCCAATTAATTTAAATATTAATACAACAAGAAGCCTGTGATTGGACAGGAAAAAGGGAGGCAGAGCTAAGAGTTTTAGAGACAGGGATAGAGACAGAAAGAGAAGAAAGGAAGATGGAGGGAGAAGGAGATGACCCTGATTCTACATGGTTTAATAACCACAGGTAGCTATAATATCATATAGGGATAGAATAATTGCGGTAACTTGTCTAATCTAGGTGGGGACCCTGTATAATTTTCAATTGGACCTGAATTTATTATGTGGGCATCTTGTGAATTGAAAGTTTATTGATATATAAATCTGACTGGTTAATTATAAGCTTCTATAGTTTTGCTTTTACAGGGTTACTGGGTATTGTGACAACTAACCATGAGGTGGGCAGTCATTGCATGGGTCTGGCGTGACAGTGACCTGCCAAGAGAACTTAGCGAGTCTGGTGGAGACATTTTGGGAGCTCTGTGCCAGAGAGTCTGCTGAGATGAGAACACCCCACTGGTGCCATATGGCCTACAGGGTCCCTGGCAAAGAGCGGGATATTGTTAGTCATTTTTTAATATTTTCCACTACACCCCAGAAGATACCATATCCTGAGGCATCCATCCCAGAAGATTTGCTGCACTCATAGCATTTGTTCAGAACCCCCCTGAAGTCCCACATATGCAGCTAGGAGTCCAGTGGACTTGAGGACCCATTAATCTCCAAAATCCTAGCCTGCCAAATACACTCTTCTTCTACCCTGTCCTGTCCATTCAGCTGGGACAGATTGCTATCTAGTCTGCTCCCTGTAAAACACCAAATCAAATCCTGAGGCATCCAAGAAGATCCACTGTGCACAAAGCATTTGGTAAGAACACTCCCAAAGTCCCACAGCTGCCACTGGGTACCCTGTGGACTCAGGGACCTATCACCCCCCAAAACCCCTGCCCATCACATACTACTCCCCTTCCACTGGGTCCTTTCTCCTGTGACAGACTGCTAGGTAGTCTTCTCCCCAAAAGCTACCACATCCGGTTGTATCCCAGGAGATCTGCTTCACTCAGGGTAACTGACACAACACCCTGAGACATCCCAGAATATCTGCTGCAAGCAGGGCAACTGAGCAACTGTTTGCTAGCTTGTCTGTTACCCTGAAGACACCACAGCTTGAAGGTATCCCAGCAGTTTCTCTGTAGACAAAGCAACTTGGCAATGGGCACCAGAGTCTGAAGACCTCCCGGGGACTCTGTAATATGCAGGGCAACTGAACTAACAGATGGAAAGCCTCCCTGGAGTTGTGCTGCACACAGAGAAAAAGAAACCATAGTCCATAGAAAACCCTGGAGAACATCTTCACACAATACAACAGCTTGACTGCTACTGTGAAGACCCAAGAGTGTGATGGCCTCCCTGGAGATCTGCTGCAGCCAGAGAAACAGATCAGAAGCTTCTCTGCCACTCTGAAGAGCCCCCAGTTGGAAAGCCCCACAGGTAGTCTGCTACAGCCAGGGCCTCAGGCCTACCAAGAGACCTGAAGCAACCCAGGGAAAAAAGAGGGAGGCAGATTTCAGACAGAGTCACCCAGACCACCAACATAAGCAATCATAAGCAACATTCACGGGCATCATTAGAACTGAGTTCTTCCACCAGAACAAACCCTGAATACACCAACACACCTAAAAATCAGGAAGGTGACCTAAAATCCTATCTCATGAAGATATTAGAGACCTTTATGGAGAATAAAAATAATTCACTGAAACAAATAGAGTAAAACACAGGTAAACAAATAGAAACCCTTAAAGAGGAAAGAAATAAATTCCTTAAAAAATACAAGAAAACACAATTAAACAGGTGAAGGAATTGAACAAAGTGGTCCAAGAACTAGAAGTGGAAGTAGAAACAATAAAGAAAACATAAATGGAGGCAAACCTGGAAATGGAAAACCTAGGAAGGAGGTCAGGAATTATAGATGTTAGTACCACCAACAGAATACAAAATATAGAAGAGAGAATTTCAGGTATAGAAGATGCCTTAGAAGAGATTGCCACAACCATCAAAGAAAATTCAAAACATTAAAAAGCTCCTAACCACTGGGTAGTGGTGGCACACGCCTTTAATCCCAACACTTGGGAGGCAGAGACAGGCAGATTTCTGAGTCTGAGGCCAGCCTGGTCTACAGAGTGAGTTCCAGGATAGCCAGGGCTATACAGAGAAACCCTGTCTCAAAAAACCAAAAAAAAAAAAAAAAAAGCTCCTAACCCAAAACATCCAGGAAATTCATGACAAAATGAAAAGAACAAATTTAAGAATAATTGGAATAGAAGAAAATGAAGATTCCCAGCTCAAAGGACCTGAAAGTGTCTTTTAAAAAATCATAGAAGAAAACTTCCACAACCTAATGAAAGAGATGGCCACAAAGGTACAAGAAGCCTATAGAACACCAAATAAATGGGACCAGAAAAGAAAATACCCCTCATCACATAATAGTCAAAACACTAAATGCACAGAACAAAGAAAAAATATTAAAAAGCTGCAAGGTAAAAGGGCCAAATAACATACAAAGGTAGACCTATCAAAATTACACCAGACTTCTCAACAGAGATTATCAAAGCAAGCAAGCAGGGCCTTGCAAGAGGTCATGCAGACTCTAAGAGAACACAAATGCCAACCCAGGCTATTATACCCAGCAAAACTCTCAATCAACATAGATGGAAAAGCCAAAATATTCTAGGAAAAAAACAAATTCAAACAGTATCTATCTACCAATCTAGTCCTGTAGATGATCCTAGAAGAAAAATTCCAAGACAAGGAAGGTATCTGTACCAAAGAAAAGAGAAGGTATTAAGCATCTCACAGCAAAGCCAAAAGGAGAGAACAAGCACATAAAGCCACCTACAGAAACAAATGTAACAGGAACCAACAGTCACTTTTCTTTAATATCTCTCAATAGTAATGGACTCAACTCTCCTATAAAAAGACATAATATAACAGACTGGATATGCAAACAAGATCCAGCATTTTGCTGCATACAAGAAACACACCTCAATAACAAAGACATACACTATATCAATGTAAAAGAATAGAAAAATATCTTCAAAGGAAATGATCCCAAGAAACAAGGCTAGAGTTGCCAACCTAATATCCAATAAAATAGATTTTCAACCCAAAGTTATCAAGAGTGATAAGGAATGACACTTCATATTCATCAGAGGGAAAATCCACTAAGACAAACTCTCAATTCTAAACATCTATGCCCCAAATGCAAGGGTATCTACATTCATAAAAGAAACTTTACTAAAGCTCAAAATACATATTGAACTCCACACAATAATAGTGGGAGACTTCAACACCCCATTCTCACCAATGGACAGGTCATTGAGACAGAAACTAAACAGAGACACAGTAAAACTAATAAAGGTTATGAACCAAATTGATTTAACAGATATCTGCAGAATATTTCACCCTAAAATAAAAGAATGCACATTCTTCTGAGCACCTCATGGTCGCTTCTCAAAAATTGAGTATATAATTGGTCACAAAAAACCCTCATCCAAGAAGATTGAAATAATCCCATGCACCCTATCAGATCAACATGGCCTAAGGCTGGTCTTCAATAATAGGGAAAAAAGCCCACATACACATGGAAACTGAACAATTCTCTACTCAGCGATAACTTGGTCAGAGAAGAAATAAATAAATTAAAGATGTCATGGAAATTAATGAAAATATTGATACATTATACCCAAACTTATGGAACACAACTAAAGTAGTGCTAATAGAAAAATTCATAGCACTAAGTGGCCTGGTAAAGAAACTGGAGAGATCTTACACTAGCAACTTAACAGCACACCTGAGAGATCTAGAATAAAAATAATCAAACACATCCAAGAGGAGTAGACAGCAGGACATAGTCAAACTCAGGATGGAAATCAAATACATAGAAACAAAGAGAACACAAAGAATGAACAAAACCAAAAGCTGGTTCTTTGAATCAATATGATAGATAAACCCCTAACCAAACTACTAAAGGGCCCAGAGGCAGTAACCAAATTAACAAAATCAGAAATGAAAATGGAGACATAACAGGAAAAATGGAGGAAATTCAAAAAATCATTAGATCCTACTACAAAAGCCTATGCTCAACAAAACTGGAAAATTTAGATGAAATGGGTGGTTTTTTATGAAGATACTGCATACCAAAATTAAATCAAAAGCAGGTAAACTATCTAAACATGCTCATACCCATAAGGAAATAGAAGAAGTCATTGAAAACCTCCCAACCAAAAAAAAAGCCCAGGCCCAGATGGGTTTAGTGCAAAATTCTACCAGACCTTCAAAGAAGACCTGATACCAATATGCCTCAAATTATTCCATAAAATAGAAACAGAAGGAACACTACCTAATTCATTCTATGAAGCCATAATTATTCTGATACCTAAACCACACAAGAATCCAACCAAAACAGAACTTCAGACCAATCTCTCTTATGAATATCGATGCAAAAGTACTTTATAAAATTCTTGCAAACTGAATCCAAGAACACACCAAAACCACCACATGATTAAGTAGGCTTCATCCCAGTATTGCAAGGTTGGTTCAATATTCGAAAATCCATTAACATTAATCTATTATATAAACAAACACAAAGCAAAAATTCACATGATCATCTCCTTAGATGCAGAAAAATCATTTGACAAAATACAATACTGCCTCATGTTAAAAGGACAGGAGAGATCAGGAATTTGTGGCCCATACATAAACATAATAAAAGCAATTTACTGCAAACCAACAGCCAATATCAAATTAAATGGAGACATATTTGAAACAATCCCACTGAAATCGTGGACAAGACAAGGATGCCGCCTTTCCTCATATCTATTCAATATAGTACATGAAGTGCTAGCTAGAACAATAATACAACAAAAAGTGATCAAGGGGATCCCTGACCTCAAGCTCCATTTACAGAGCAATAGTGATAAGACCTGCATGGCACTGGTACAGAGACAGACCGGCTGGTCAGTGGAATAGAATTGAAGACCCAGATAAAAAACACATACTTATGCACACTTTATCTTTGACAGCGAAGCCAAAATTAAAAAAGAAAAAAAAAGGAAAACACAAAACATCTTCAATAAATAGTGCTATATGTAGAAAAATGAAAATAGGCACATATTTGTCACCTTGCACAAAGCTCAAGTCCAAGTAGATTAAAGACCTCAACATAAAACCAGATATACTCAATCTGATCGAAGAGAAACTGGGAAAGAGCTTTGAATTCATTGGCACAGGGGGAAATTTCCTAAACAGAACTCCAAAGGCTAATGATTTAAGATCAAGAATTGATTAATGGGGCCTCATGAAATTAGAAAGCTTCTATAAGGCAAAGATCATAGTCAATAAGACAAATCGACAACCTACAGATTGGGAAAAAAATCTTCACTAACCTCACATCTGACAGAGGTCTAATATCCAAATATATAAATATATAAAGAACTCCAGAAGCTAACCACCAAAAAACCACACAACCCAATCAAAAAATGGGGTACAGAACTAAACCAAGAATTCCCAACAGAGGAATTTCAAATGGCTGAGAAGTACATTCAATGTCCTTAGTTATCAGAGAAATTCCAATCCAAAGGACCCTGAGATTATATCTAACACCAATCAGACTGGCTAAGATCAAAACCTCAGGTGATAACACATGTTGGTGAGGATATGGAGAAAGAGAAACACTCCTCCATTGCTGGTGGGATTGCAAACTGGTACATTCACTCTGGAAATCAATCTGGAGGTTCCTCAGAAAATTGGAAATAGATCTACCTGAAGACCCAGCTATACCTCTCTTGGGAATATACCCATAAGGTGCCCCACCATGCCACAGGGGCAGGTATTCCACTATGTTCACAGCAGCCTTGTTTGTGATAGCCAGAAGCTGGAAACAACCCAGATGTCTCACTACAGAAGAATGGATACAGAAAATGGGGTTCATTTACACAATGGAATACTGCTCAGCTATTAAGAACAAGAACATCCTGAGTTTTGCATGCAAATGGATACAACTAGAAAATATCAACCTGAGTAAGGTAACTCATACTCAAAAAAACATGAATGGTATGTACTCACTAATAAGTGGATAAGTTAGCAAAACATAGAAAAAAAAGTACAGAATACTCAATATACAGTCCACAGAACTCAAAAATGTCAACAAGCTGAGGGACCCAAGTGAGGATGTCTCAGTCCCACTTTGGAAGGAGAAGAAAGCAAACAGAAGGGTGGAGAGAGGGAGGTATCTAGAAGGGAAAGAGGATGGGGTGGGCTGGAGAGGGGAACATGATCTGGTATTGGGTGGGTGGGGGGAAGGACTGAAGCCCCGAGGGCAAGCAGAATGAATGGAAATAGGCAACCTCAGGAGGTAGGAGGTTTGGGGGCCCCTTCAGAATGTATCAGAGACCTGGTGAGGTGAGAGACTCTCGGGGCTCAAAAGGAGGGAGTCTAGATGAAATGGCCTACAGTAGGTAGAAGAAACTTGTAGAGCCCACCTCCAGCAGAAAGACAGGGCATCAAGTGAGGGATAAGTTTGCTATCCCACAGTCAAAACTCCTGTGTGAAAGAACTGCAGAGATGGAAATGGAGAGGTTCCTGAGAAAAAGAAGTTACAGTGACAGGCCCAACATGGGAGCCAGCTCAAGGGGAGGTTTCATGGCCTGACACTATTACTGAGGCTATGGAGCACTCATAAAATGGGACCTATCATGTCTGCCCTCAGAAAGACACAACAAGCAGCTGAAAGTGTCAGATATTGGATGAGGGGTAATGAACTAAAGCCCTGAATGCAAGCAGAAAGAATTGAAGCAAGCAACCTCCAGGGTTAGGAGGTTTGGGGGACCCTCCAGAATGTACCAGATGCAGATATTTGTACCCAATCAATGAAGAGAATCTGTTGAACCCTGTGGTTGAATTATAGAAAAGCTAATAGAAGTTGATGAGGAGAGAGACCCGGTAGGAAGACCAACAGTCTCAGTTAACCTGAACCCCCAAGATCTCTCAGACACTGGATCACCAATCAGACAGCATACAGTAGTTGATATGAGGCCCCTGACACATATACAGCAGAGGACTGCTGGGTCTTTTTTCAGTCCAAGATGATGCACCTAATCCTCATGAGACTGGAAGCCCCAGGGAGTTTAGAGATCTGCTGGGGTTGGGGGATGGGGACATCCTCATGGAGACAGGGGCAGGAAGGAGGTATGGGATGTGGCAGAGTCGGAGGGTGGACTGGGAGGGGAATAAACTCTGGAGTGTTAAAAAAAAGAAAAATAAATAAATAAATAATAAAGAAACTCAAAGAAATCTCTTAACTATGACCCTCTTTAAAATAAAATAATAAAAAGAACCATATTTTATATGTTCAATATAGATAGAATAGGCATTCTCATTTAAAGAGCAACAGGATCATGGTGAAGAAAGATCAGAATAATGGAAGACTAAAACTTTCCTGGGCAAACACTCTGAATGCACTTCTCTGACAAATGTTTTATGCCTCAAACATCAACAACATCTTTTGGTTTGCACCGGAATGCATTTCATATGTACAGCTTGACCCAGAGGTCTCCCAAGGCCTTCTTTCAGCAGATTTGTATCTGAAACACACTTCCTGGTCTCAGCCACTATCTGAAGCTAGGGAGGAAGAATCTATGTTTCATTTAGAGTACACAGCTAAGTTCATCTTCCAACTTTTGATGGACCTGCTAGCCAAGTTACTAAAACAGTCTTTTTTCTCCTCTGAAATAATTTGTACTGGGGTTCCACATTTCACCTTATCCTCAGGAGTATTGTCTTCCCGGATCCTGATAGAAATGCCCATTGGGCTCTGACTTCATCCTTGTTTCTATTTCAAAATCTTCCAAAACTCTATCCAAAATAAACATGATGTAGTTACTTACAGAAAAAAAAATCTATTTCTTCTGTTGCCAAATTCTGTCCTAGTTTTCTTTCTGTGTCTGTGATAAAACCATTATTAATGAAAGCAAATTATAGAAGACAGACTTTATTTTCATGTGTAGTTCCAGAGCGAGTGAGGTCCTAATGGCTGGAACAGTATGTTATAGACGAAGGAAGAGGGAAGTGGTTGGACACATTTTATTCATACAGAGGAAATAGAGAAAATTAACAGAAGTAGGACATCATAAAGTATCAAAGACCACTTCAGATATACTTCTTCTAGAGATGCCTTATCTTTTAAAGATTCTATAATCTTCCCAATCTTGACTATTAGATAGTGACCAAGTATTCAAGTACATAAACCCAGCTGTGGGTGGTTGTTGCCATTCAAACTACTTCAGGGAGCCTGAGAAGGGTACTGAATATCTGTAGTGGTTTAATTTCAGTGCATCAATGTGAGTTGACTATGCTGAAGAATTCTTATTCACCTGCATATTTTAGGTATAAACTTTTGCAGCCTATTTTAATAAGTGTTCATCCTTTCTTCTAGAACACCACCCAACAGAAGTAGTGGAAGAGAAAAGTTATTACAGTATGGGGGAAGTAGACCTGTTTAGCAATAGTTCTTTAAGGGTGAGCTCAATCATTTTTGACAGCAGTTCAGTCTTGTAGAAAACACCAAATACGAATCAGCAGCTGCAGTCCAGTTCTCTTGGCAGGCAGGCACAACACACAAAGCATTAGCTGCAGTTCAGTCCTTCAGCAAGCAGAGAGCAAGCATGAACCAGCAACTGTAGTTCAATCCTGGAATCACAAGGTTCACCAACTGGCCTGAGGTGAGGCTGCAAAAGCTACAAGAAGTCACAGGAATTTCATAAGAAGTTCACTGGTGGCTTTCTCTCAATGGCAGCATCACCACAGTGGAGTGAAACAACACCATGTGAGGTGAACCAATACATGTATGTCATTAAAGAAGAATGGCAGGGCATAGCAAACCAAGCGAATACTCCTCTCCTATTGTTATGGGGGTCATATTTGTATTCCTTCATCACACATGTGTCTACCATAGCAAACCATCCTTTCACCTGTGTCTGCTAAAAAGACATTCTATTCTTTCACATGTCTGCTTTAGTACGACATTGTCACCTCCTTTTACAAGCAAAATATCATTTTGTAGAACTGAATTTATAAACAAACCAGAAGTTTCAACTTCATATTCCCCTTTCTGTTTAAGAATTTTCATTTTTCTCCAACATTAGCAACCTACACACAATACAAATAATTGTAAGAACCATCACATTTTAAATAAATGACTTATATACAATAGAGTCAAACAACAGTCTAACAAAATAACCTTAAGTGTTTATCCAAATACAATAATTCAAACAGAAAACTAATATTTCTATCAATATGTAATTAAATGAAAATACATAAATTTCTATTAATATACAACAATTCAAACAAAACAACTTTAAATTATCAACCCCTGATCATAACCAATAACAACCTCCCTTTCTAGATAATAGCAATTATAACACATCAAATGACCAGAACCTATCCATCCCAACTTAAGGGACTAGGACAGCTATCTTTGTAAAATTATTTCCTGCTGAATTGTGGTGAAGAATTCCTGTACTGGCCCTAAGGAGGAAAATGGGTAATTTGAAGAAAAGCTAGATGTAGCATTGGTTGCCCAGTCTCTGTATTCTGGATGTGTCTGTATTATGTGTCCAGCCTCTGCATTGTCTAGTCTCTGTGTGGTCAATCATTAGGGCTACCACTTTTGAAGTTGATTTGTATGCATATTTTGGAGAAATCAGTAACTGAGACAAACTCTGAATCACCTGGACAATGTGCTTTGTGAAAACAATCATGTCTCAGCTTATAAGAGGTTTTCCCTGGTAAGATCTAAACTTTCTATGTTTTGTTGGTAACAATATTTTTTTCATTCCCTGTATGTATTAGTCAGGCTTCTCTCGAGTCACAGAAATTATGGAATGCCTTTCTATATTGAGGGAATTTATTATGAAGACTTACAGTCTATAGACCAACTGTCCAACAATGGTCAGCTGTGAATTGGAATTCTGAGAATCTAGTAGTTGCTCAGTCCCACAAGGCTAGTTGTTTCAGCTGGTATTCTATAGAAGTAGATTCCAACAGATGTGTGAGATTCAGGTCAGAAACTTGTGTATTCTAGCCTCAAGATCTGGATTACAGGCGATCCTTCCAAATCTAGATTGTAGTTCACTCCAGATATAGTCAAGTTGACAACCAGAAATATCTATTACATAAGCATAACTATGTCCCTATCTTAAAACTATTCCAGATTTCCATTCTAATTTCAACACATCATCTTTCTTTCTTTAAGATTTTTTTAAGTTTATTATTTAATCTTTTTTACAGTCCAGACTTTATCTCCCCTTCCCTGTTCACCCTCTGACTGTTCCACATCCCACACCTCCTCTCCCTGTCTCCAAGAGAATATCCCCACCCCACCCCCACCCAACTAGACCTCTCCACTCCCTAGGGCACCAAGTCTCATGAGGGTTAGTTACATCTTCTCAGATTGAGTTCAGACCCAACAGTCCTCTGCTGTATATGTGTTGGGAGTCCCATATCAGCTGGTGTTTGCTGCCTCATTAGTGCTCAAGTGTCAGAGAGATCTTGGGGGGTCCAGGTTAGTTGAGACTGCTGGTCTTCGTATAGGGTCTTCGTATAGGGTCTCCCTTCTCCTCAGCTTCTTCCAGCTTTTCCCTAATTCAACCACAGGGTCAGTGAGTGGCTTCTGTCCATTGGTTGGGTGTAAATACCTGCATCTGACTCTTTCAGCTGTTTGTTGGACCTTGTGGAGGGCAGTCATGATAAGCCCCTTTTTGTAAGCACACCATAGCTCCAGCAATAGTGTCAGACCTTGGGGCCTCCCCCTGAGCTGGATCCCAATTTGAGACTTTCACTGGACCTCTTTTTCCTCAGGCTCTTCTCCATTTTTGACCCTGCAGTTCTTTTAGACAGGAGCAATTCTGTGTCAGAGTTTTTGACTGTGGAATGACAACTCCATCCAATACATCTTACGGTATACTGGTTGTACCAGTTCCTCGGGGTTTTTTTGTTTGTTTGTTTGTTTGTTGTTTTTGTTTTCAAAAACACAGTGTCTTTCTGCTGCTCTTGTTCCTTTTTTCACCTTAAGAGAACTGAGAATTAATAAAACATTATTT
The DNA here is from genome assembly GCA_028551405.1 of Uromys caudimaculatus. Classification (NCBI taxonomy): domain Eukaryota; kingdom Metazoa; phylum Chordata; class Mammalia; order Rodentia; family Muridae; genus Uromys; species Uromys caudimaculatus. The sequence continues at coordinate 63,066,868 of CM052722.1, forward strand.
AATCTGTCCCTGGTATGTTTTGCTCTCCCTTTTTGTTTATTTGGGTTTTTTTTTTTTTTTTTGGTTTTTTTTTTGTTTTTTTTTTTTTCACAATTTCAATTCAAGGATACTTTATTATATACCTACTATGCAGTCCTAAGTGGTGTTTCTATAACTAAGAAAGTTTAAAGGAAAGAAAAAATGAACATTACCAGAGGCCATAAAGTTTTAATACCCATAATATTGAGAAATCACCATAAGAGAACTTCAGCCAACAAACATCCTTGTGATTCTCTATGATGCAACCTTGATGTTTATCACTTTTCTTTCTTTTTTTTTTCCTCCTTTTTTATTTTTGATACTTTATGTACATTTCCAGTGTTTCCCCTTTTCTGAGTCTCCTCTTTGGATACCCCCCGTCCCCTCCCCAACCCGCCTCTAGGAGGGAATTCCACCTCCCACCCCACCCCACCCCCCGTCCACCCATCCCCATATTCCCGCCTTGACATTCCCCTTTACTGAGGCCTCTAACATCCTCAGGCCCAAGGGCCTTTCCTGATGGCCATCGAGGTCATCCTCTGCCACATATGTGGTCCAAACCATAAGTCCATCATTGTGTATTCTTTGGTTGGTGGTCCAAACTCCAGGAGGACCGGGGAGGGGGTCAGGCCCATTGACTCTCTTGCTCCCTCCATGGGGCTGCAAATTCCCTCAGCTCCTTCAGACCTTCCTCCAACTCCTCCATCTGGGACCTCACTCTCAGTCCAGCGGTTACTGTTAAGTGAAACTTGGGCATTCTGAACTTTTGGGCTAATATC
>CM052722.1:63075971-63135413 GCA_028551405.1 Uromys caudimaculatus
TGGAAACAACCCAGATGTCCCTCATCAGAGGAATGGATACAGAAAATGTGGTACATCTACACAATGGAGTACTACTCAGCTATTAAAAACAATGACTTAATGAAATTTGCAGGCAAATGGATGGAACTTGAAAATATCATCCTGAGTGAGGTAACTCAGTCACAAAAGAACGAACATGGTATGTACTCACTGATAAGTGGATATTAGTCCAAAAGTTTAGAATGCCCAAGTTTCACTTTACAGTACCCACTGGACTGAGAGTGAGGTCCCAGATGGAGGAGTTGGAGAAAGGACTGAAGGAGCTGAGGTATTTTGCAGCCCCGTGGAGGGAGCAACAGTGTCAACAGGCCTGACCTCTGCCTCCCCCCCCCCCCCGCCCGGTCATCCTAGAGTTTGGACCACCAACCAAAGAATACACATGGAGGGACCCATGGTTCGGACCACATATGTGGCAGAGGATGGCCACGTTGGCCATCAGGGAGAGGAGAGGCCCTTGGCCCTGAGGGTGTTAGAGGACCCAGTAAAGGGGAATGTGAAGCTGGGAATATGAGAATGGGTGGGCTGGTGGGTGGGTGGAGGAATTCCCCCATAGAGGTGGGAAGGGGGAGGGGATAGGGGGTTTTCAAAGAGGAGACCTAGAAAAGGGGAAACATTGGAGATGTAAATAAAGTATCAAAAAAATAAAAAGAAAACAATGAAGAGTATATGCACTTCTATAACAGAATTTCTGATAGTTACAATTCAGTATATAAATTTTTACATTATAAGAAATTTGCAATAGTTGTGAGTTTATAAAATCAACAAAGTCAAATAGCAGAAGCTAAATATTTTATGCAGGTTTTGACTTAACATTGTTTTAGCTCCAGGTAACACAAAAATTTATAATATAGGTAAAAATGAGGAGCTTAATTCTTTCACTTCAAATGAACTGCCTCAGGTAAGGAAGTTCAGATGTGGTGAATCAGGCTTTAAGTTTGTTCCTTGTAATTCATTCATTTTACTTAATGTTCTTTGTATTTTTCTTCAGAATAGTAGTAACAAGAAAGTTTTCATTTCACTGTCCCATGCAGACACAGAGCAGTATTTGCCTAAAGAATACAGGTAAGGTATACATGTGTAAGTAAGTGTGTATGTTTGTGTGTTTTTGTGCTTGTGTTCCTTTGTGAATTATACTGTATGAAGTAGGTATTTGGCAGTGTATTTTTGCACATCTACATGCAGATGAACAAACTGAGTGTGTGTGTGTGTGTGTCTGTGTGTGTCTGTGTGTGTCTGTGTGTGTCTGTGTGTGTGTGTGTGTGTGTGTGTGTGTGTGTGTGTGTGTGTGTGTGTGTGTGTGTGTGTAGCTTCCAATCCCTTAAAATGATGGAAAGTATCCTTCTCTGGTAATATCTTACTCATATTTTTGAAACATGACCTCACAATAAGCCTAAAACACATTGATCCAGCTAGTCTAACTCTTTAATGAGCTTCAGGAGTATTCCTGTTTTTTTCCAAAAAAAAAAAAAAAAAATCTGGGCTTACAGGCATATACCATGATTAGTAACATTTTACAGATTTCAGAGTTTTTAAAGTTACAGACTAATGTTTGCAGAGCAAATTCTTTATTCAGCCACATTTTTTTTTAAACAGGCTCTCACTATGTAGCTTGGACTGTCCTGGAACTTGCAAAATAAACAAATTGAACTCAAAATAACCGAAATCTACTTCCTACTCCCTACTGAATACTAGGATTAAATGTATACTCCACCATGTCCAGGTTCATTTTTAAGAATAAGGACAATTTTTTACCAGAGTCTACCAGCTCACTATTGTTCAAAATGATATCACATACCATTGAATTATCTAAACCAACTATTGTTGAAGTGGATTAATTTTCATAATAAATTATAATAAATTATAGAATGGATTTTTGTAGTCAAACCAAAACACCTTGAACAGACATGTTAGAGGAACCGAATCACGGTGACAACAAAGAAATGATGGCTTTAAGGGAAGAAACAAGGAGGAATTAATATAAAAAAATGTTAATATTTGATTCTATGAAATGCAAATATTTTATAGTTTTTTAAATTATTCTTTAATCTCTTTTGCCAGTGGAGACTTTATCCCCTTCCTGATCCACCCTCCTACTGTTCCAGATCTCCCACATCCTCCCCCAAATCCCATCTCCAAGAGGATGTCCTCACTACCCCACACCAGACTTCCCCACTCCCTGAGGCCCCAGGTCTCTAGAGGGTTAGGTACATCTTCTCAGACTGAGTTCAGACCCAACAGTCCTCTGCTGTATATGTGTTGCGGGCCTGATATCAGCTGGTGTATGCCGCCTGGTTGGTGGCTCAGTGTCTGAGAGATCCTGAAGGTCCAGATTAGTTGAGACCGTTGTTCTTCCTACAGGGTCACCCTTCTCCTCAGCTTCTTCCATCTTTTCCCTAATTCAACCACAGGGGTCAGCAGTTTCTGTCATTGGTTGGGTGTAAATGTCTGCATCTGACTCTTTCAGCTGTTTGTTGGGCCTTGTGGAGGGGCAGTCATGATAGGACCCTGTTTGTAAGTACACCATATCATCAGTAATAGTTTCAGACCTTGGGCTTCTCCCTGAACTGGAACTCAATATGGGTCTGTCACTGGACTTTCTTTTCCTCAGGTTCTTCTCTATTTTTTCCCTGCAGTTCTTTCAGACAGGAACAAAGGTGGGTTGAACTTTTTGACTGTGAGATGGCAACCCCATCCCTCCACTTGATGCCCTGTCTTTCTACTGGAGGTGGACTCTACTAGTTCCCCCTCCCCACTGTAGGGCATTTTATCTAAAGGCTCTCTCTTTGAGTTCTGAGAGTCTCTCACCTCCCAAGTCTCTAGTACATTCTTGAGGGTCCCCCACCTGCTACATCCAGAGCTTGACTGTTTCCATTCTTTCTGCTGGCCCTCAGGGCTTCAGTCCTGTTCTCTCCCCTTCCCAGTACCTGATCAGGTTCTCCTCTTCCCTTACCTGTCACCTTTCCCATCCAGATCCCTCCCTCCACCCCTCATGTGATTGCTTTCTTCTTTCTCCCAAGTGGGACTGAGGCATCCTCAATTGAGCCCTTTGGCATGTTAGCCTTCTTGAGTTCTGTGGATTGTATTTTATGAATTCCATACTTTTTTGGCTAATATCCACTTATCAGTGAGTATGTACCTTGCATATCCTTTTGGGTTTGAGTTACCTCACTCAGGATGATATTTTCTAGTTTCATCCATTTGCCTGCAAAACTCAGGATATCCTCATTCTTAATAGCTGAATAGTATTCCATTGTGTAAATGAACCACATTTTCTGTATATATTCCTCTGTTATGGGACATTGGGGTTTTTTCCAGCTTCTGACTATAATGAATAAGTCTTTGATGAACATAGTGGAAAAATGTGCTCCTGTGTCATGGTGGGGCATGTTTTGGATATATGCCCAAGAGTGGTATAGCTAGCTATTCAGGTAGATCTATTTCCAATTTTCTAAGGAACCTACAGATTGATTTCCAGAGTGGTTTTACCAATTTGAAATACCACCAGGAATGGAGTAGTGTTTCTCTGTCTCCACATCTTCGGCAGCTATGATAGTACTTCCAGTAGTAAATTTAGATATGGGCAGAGTGGACATCCTTATCTTGTCCCTGATTTTAGTGGGATTGTTTCAAGTGACTCTCCATTTAGTTTGATATTGGCTGTTGGTTTGCTGTATTTTGCTTTTATTATGTTTATGTATGGGCCTTGAATGGATCTCTCCAATACTTTTAATATGAAGAGCTGTTTTATTTTGTCAAATGCTTTTTCAGCATCTAATGAGATGATCATGTGATTATTTTCATTGAGTTTGTTTACATAGTGTATTATATTAATGTATTTTCGTATTTTGAACCAAACTTGCATCCCTGGGATGAAGCCTACTTGATCGTGGTGAATGATGGTTTGGATGTGTTCTTGGATTCAGTTTGGTAGAATTTTATTGAGTATTTTTGCATCAATATTCAGAAGCAAAACTGCTCTGAAGTTCTTTTTCTTTGTTGGGTATTTGTGTGGTTTAGGTTTCAGAGTAATTTTGGATTCATAGAATGAATTAGGTAGTGTTCCTTCTGTGTCTATATTATGGAATAGTTTGAAGAGTGTTGGTATTAGTTCTTCTTTGAAAGTCTGGTAGAATTCTGCACTAAAGTCATCTAGCCCAGGGCTTTTTTTGGTTGGGAGTTTTTTAATGATTTCTTCTATTCCCTTAAAGGATATCAGCCTGTTTTAATAGTTTATCTGTCTAGAAAATCATTCCATTTCATCTATATTTTCTAGTTTTGTTGAGTATATGCTTTTTAATAGGATCTGATGATATTTTGAAATTTTTTTCAGTTTCTTTTGTTATTTCTCCCTTTTCCTTTCTGATTTTGTTAATGTGGATACTGTCTCTTTGCCCTTTAGTTAGCTTGGCTAGAAGTTTGCCTATCTTGTTGATTATCTAAAAGAACCAGCTTTATTAAAAACAATGACTTCATGAAATTCACAGGCAAATGAATGGAACTTGAAAATATCATCCTGAGCGAGGTAACTCAGTCACAAAAGAACGAACATGGTATGTACTCACTGATAAGTGGATATTAGCCCAAAAGTTCGGAATACCCAAGTTTCACTTTACAGTAACTTCTGGACTGAGAGTGAGGTCCCAGATGGAGGAGTTAGAGAAGGGACTGAAGGACCTGAGGGAATTTGCAGCCCCATGGAGGGAGCAACAGTGTCAACTGGCCTGATCCCCCAGTGCTCCTGGAGGTTGGACCACCAACCAAAGAATACACATGGAGGGACCCATGGCTCAGACCACATATGTGGCAGAGGAGGGCCTTGTTGGCCATCAGTGGGAGGAGAGGCCCTTGGGCCTGAGGTTGTTAGAGGCCCCAATACAGGGGAATGTCAAGGTGGGAATATAGGAGTGGGTAGGCGGGTGGGTGGATGGGGGAATACCCTCATAGAGGCGGGGGAGGGGGAAGGAGATTGGGGGTTTCCAAAGTAGAGACCTGGAAAGAGGGAAGCATTTGAAATGTAAATAAAGTATCAAAAAATTAAAATAAAAAAAATTAAAAAAAAAAAAAGAACTAGCCTTTAGACTTGTTGATTCTTTGTATCATTCTCCTTGCTTCAATGTGGTTGATTTTGACCTTGATTTTGACTATTTCCTGCTGTCTACCCCTCTTAGGTATTTGCTTCTTTTTGCTCTAGGGCTTTCAGGAGTGCTGTTAAGTTGCTAGTGTAGAATTTCTTCAATTTCTTTGCAAGGGCACATAGTGCTGTGAATTTTCCTTTAAGTACTGCTTTCATTGTATCACATAAGTTCAGGTATACTGTGTCATCATTTTCATTGAATTCCATGAAGTCTTTAATTTCTTATTTCTTTCTTTATTTCTTCACTGACCAAGATATCTTTGAGTAAAGAGTTGTTCAGGTTCTATGGGGATGTGTGTTTTCTCTTGTTTTTGTTGCTATTGAAGTCTAGCCTTATTCCCTATTGATCTGATAGGATGCATGAAATTAATTCAATCTTGAATTGGTTGCGGCGTGTTTTCAGACCAATTATATGGTAAATTTTGAAGAAGGTACCATGAAGTCCTGAGAAGAAAATACAGTCTTTTCTTTTTCGGTGAAATGTTTTGCACATATATGTTAAGTCCACTTGCTTCATAATCTGTGTTAGTTTCACTGTGTCTCAGTTTAGTTTCTGTTTCAGTGACATCTCCATTGGTGAGAGTGTGGTGTTCAAGTCTTCCACTATTATTCTGTGGGGTGCAATGTGTTTTTTGAGCTTCAGTAAAGTTTTTTGTATGAATGTGATTTCCCTTGCATTTGGAGCATAGATGTTCAGAATTGAGACTTTCTCTTGTTGGTTTTTTTGTTTTGTTTTGTTTTGTTTTGTTTTGTTTTGTTTTTGATTATGAAGTGTCATTTCCCATCTCGTTTGATAACGTTTGTTTGAAAGTCTATTTTATTGGATATTAGGATGGCGACTCCCACTTGTTTCTTAGGATCATTTGCTTGGAAGACTTTTTTTTTCCAGCCTTTTACTCTGAAGTAGTTTCTGACTTTGTCATTGAGTTGTGTTTCTTGTATGCAGCAAAATGTTGGAATCTGTTTGCATATCCTGTCTGCTAGCTTTTTTTTTTTTTTTAAATTGGAGAATTGTGTCCATTGATGTTGAAATACATTAAAGACAAATTATTTTTAGTTCATGTTGCTTGTTGTTGTGGGTGGATTATGTCAATGTGATTCTTTCCTTTTGGTTTTGTTATGAGGTAATTAATATCTTTTTTTTTTCTTTTGTGTATCCTCCTTGTGTTGGAGTTTTCCTTCTAGAATCCTTTACAGAACTGGATTGGTAGATAGATACTGTTTGAATTTGGTTTTGTCCTGGAATATTTTGGTTTCTCCATATATGATGATTGAGAGATTTACATGGTATAGTAGCTGGTGTTAGTATTTGTGTTCTCTTAGGGTCTGCATGACTTCTGTTCAAGATCTTCTGACTTTTAGTGTCTATGTTGAGAAGTCTGGTGTAATTCCAATAAGTCGGCCTTTATATGTTACTTGGCCATTTTCCCTTACAGGTTTTAATATTCTTTCTTTGTTCTGTGCATTTAGTGTTTTGATTATTATGTGACAAGAGGATTTTCTTTTCATGTCCCATCTATTTGATGTTCTGTAGGCTTCTTGTACATTTATGGCCATCTGTTTCCTTAAGACGGGGGATTTTTCTTCTGATTTAGTTGAAGATGTCTATTGGCACTTTGAATTGGGAATCTTCACTTTCTTCTATTCCTTTTATTCTTAGTTTTGATCTCTTCATTGTATCTTGAATTTCCTGGATATGACATGTTAGGATCCAAGGAATTATTTCAATCTTTTATCCACTGAGGTTTGCTTTGTGACTGATTATATGGCCAATTTGGAGACTATTCCATGAGATTCTGGGGAAAAGTTATATTCTTAATGTATGGGTGAAAAGTTCTATAGCTATCTCTTAGGTCCATTTGGTTCATAGCATCTCTTAGTTTCATTATTTCTCTGCTTAGTTTCTGTTTCAATGATCTATCCATTGATGAGAATGAGGTATTGAAGTCCCCCACTATCATTGTGAGGGGTTTGACATGTGATTTTCATGAATGTGGTGCCCTTGAGTTTTGGTCATAGATGTTCAGAATTGAGACTTCATCTTCCTGCATTTTTTGATGACTAGATAGCATCCTACCTTGTTTCTTCTAATTAATTTTGGTTGAAAGTCTATTTTGTTAAATATTAGAGGCTACTCTAGCTTGTTTCCTGGGTCCATTTGTTTGAAAAACCTTTTTCCAGCCCTTTACTCTGAGATGGTGTCTATCTTTGTTTCTGCGATGTGTTTGTTGTTGGATCATGTTTATGTATCCAATCTCCTAGCTAGTGTCTTTTTAGTGGCGAATTGAGTCCATTGATATTTCGAGATATTTATAATCAGTGATTGTTAGTTTCTGTTATTTTGATGTTGTTGGTGATAGTGTGTGTGTGTGTGTGTGTGTGTGTGTGTGTGTGTGTGTGTGTGTGTGTGTTTCCCTTCTTTAGGTTTTGCTGGTATGAAATTATCTGTTTCTTGTGTTTTCTTGGTGTTTTTACCCTTATTGGGTTGGAGTTTTCCTTGTAGTGCTGAAGGAGTAGAAAGATATTTTTTAAATCTGATTTTGCCAAGGAATCTCTTAGTTTCTCCATCTAAAATGATTCAAAGTTTTGCTGTGTACAGTAGTCAGGGCTGTCATTTGTGGTGTCTTAGGGTATGCAAGACATCTGTCCATAACATTCTGTATTTTGGATTCTGTGTTGAGAAGTCTGGTATAATTCTGATAGGCCTGCCTCTATATGTTTCTTTGCCTTTTTCTCTTGAAGCTTTCAATAATCTTTCTTTCTTTTATACATTTAGAGTTTAATTATTATGAGAAAGGAGAATTTTCTTTTCTGGTTCAATCTATTTTGTGTTTTATAAGTTTCTTTTACATTTATAGCCATCTCTTTTAGTCTAGGGAATTTTCTCCCATGATTTTTTTGTAGTTTTCTGGACCTTTGAACTGAGAATATTATCATTTTTAATTCCTGTTATTTTTAGGTTTGATCATTTCATAATATCCCAAATTTCGTGGAGGTTTTGTTTTATAAACTTTTCATATTTGGTACTTTCTTTGACCAATGTATCAAATTATTCTGTTGTATCTTCTACACCTGAAATTCCCTCTTCAATCTCTTGTATTCTGTGGGTAATGTATGCATCTTTAGTTCCAGTTCTCTTTCCTTGGTTTTCCATCCTGAGGGTTACCTCTGTTTGTGTTTTCTTTATTGATTCTGTTTCACTTTTCAGATCTTAAACAGTTTTATTCATTTCCTTTACATGTTTGATTGCATTTTTCTGTATTTCTTTAAGGGATTCATTTATTTATTCTTCAAATTCCTGTACAATCTTTGTAAGATGATAAAGTCATAGTCACAGTCTTGTTCTTCATGTGTGTTTAGATATCAAGGGCTTGCTGTAGTAGGGTATCTGGGTTCTGAAGGTACCATATTAAACTGGATTTTATTGATTGTAATCTTGAGCTTGCTTTTAGTTACCTGGTTGATTCTGATGCTACATGATCTTAATTCTAGCACTCAAGAGACAGGCAGGAAAAGCTTTGTAAATTCAAAATCCACCTCATCTTACAAAGTGAGTTCAAGTTCCATCAAATCTTACTAAGTGAGTTCCACAAAAACCAAAGTTACACAGTGAATCTCTTGTGAAACCAAGAAAATGAAACAAATTGCAAGAATAAATAGAAAATAAGTAAAACTATACAATACTTAACAATATTATTAATTCAATCAAAAATGATGCTTGTAGACCATTTTCTTAAGAAAATTAGGTACATAAGCACCTCTTCAAATTGACATGCATAGGTATAAAATAAATAGCTAATTCCATACTTAAATATCAAATTCTGAATTGCTTCTACCACAAATTGGAATTTCTGTGTAGTTGACCACTTTTCCAACTACTCAGTGTAGTATTAGAAAATTTACATATAGCAATAAAGCATAAAATGAAATGAAAGAAGCAGTGATTTAACACTATAAAATATAACTGTTTATACTCATAGACATATTGGGCTATAAAACTAACAAATTGTATGTGGCATATTGGTGCTGAAAATAAAATTGTAGTGAAAGAAACTGAAGTATGTTATGAATGAAGTGAGACATCATATTCACTGTGTGGAAAAGTGTGAATATTATGATATAAATGCCCTCAAATTGATATCTGTATTCAATGTGGTCTATACAAACTTTACAAAAATCCCAGATGTAATCTCAACCAAAAATTCCATATGGTTTTTTTGTTGTTGTGTATAATCAAAACAAATGTATAATTTATATAGCAAGGCAAATGTTTTAAAATTACCAAAACATTTTTTTAAAAGAAGAAATAATTTGGAAGATTAATTTGACATTATTTCAACATTTACTGGGAAGTAGCACGATCATGTCAGTGTAATAGTAACATAATGGTAAATATGTAGGTCAATGAAGACAATGAAAGGACAAAGTACAAAAATATACCAAAGTGATTTTTTTTCTCTAAATTGTGAGTTCAATAGAGAAAATACAGACTTTTCAACAAATAGCAATGGAACAATTAAAGTTCCACAGGCAGAACCAAAATTAAAAAATTGATCTTTGCCTTTCATCTTACAAAGCATTAAGTCAGAATCAATTCACAGTATAAATGTAAAATGTGAAACCTTAAAACTTCTATTAGGGAATGAAGAGATGACTCAGAATTTAAAGTGATTCTTGTGCAAACAAGTGGATCAAAGTTTTCTCAAACAGAACCTATGTAAACATAAATTCAGGGTCTGTGTGGTGCCTTGCCTGAAAATGCAGAGTGAAAAACAATAACAAAGACGGGGGACCTCCACAGAAGCTGGCTCAGAATGCTAGTCATATTGGAAGTAAAGTAGGCTTGACTGAAAGGTTTTGCATCAAAATAAGTTAGGTAGAAAAGTAAGGAAAAATCATGTTATCAAGCATGGGCCTTCACATACATGTTCATATATGTGCAAATCCCCCCCCACATGTGTACACCATCGCACATGTGAATATACATAAACATATACATGTAAAAACAACATTTTTTCATGTAAAGGAAAAAACATGGGAAATGTTAGAAAAACATTTGCCTTTAGATAAGGACATTCTAAAAATGCAAAACATGAAAATTGAGACTTGTAAGCAATAATGGTATTTTTTTAAGATAATTGTTTCAGTTATTCAAAGCTGATAATCTAGTTTCTTATTTCAGTAAGAAAATTGAAGCACCTTAAATACAATGAAAGTTCCTTCCTCTAATACTTGCTTCCTGTTCCTTACACCTAGACTTTTCAATGTTCAAGTCAATAAGCTGTTCAAGCTGTAAATTAAGGTCATTCACTGAACTTATTTGTTAAACCTAACTTCTTTTTATCCTTTGAATCATTGCTATAAACTTACTTTACTTTGTTTTATGTCACTCTGTTAATTTGTACCGTTATAGATGTTAGCAGCACAAAAAATTGACTCTTAAAACTTTCCTCATGTGATGCTTGAATCTCACACACTCAGGATAAAATTGATACTTGAAGTTGATGGAGAGACAGAACTGGAGAACATGGAATGAGATGTGAGAAGTTTGGGAAAGAGATTAAATGTTTGAGTGAGTGTGTGTGTGTGTGTGTGTGTGTGTGTGTGTGTGTGTGTGTGTGTTGATCTATGGGACTAGCTGTAGACCTGGGGTAGGGGAAGATAAAGGGAGGATATGGGTATGACCCTGCCTGAGACTCTTAGCAGCTAGCAATATGGAGCCAGAAGTAGCCACCTCCTGAGGCTGGTTCAGAGTTCCAGTGAAAGGATGGGTACACCAAACCACCCACAAAACCTCTGATTGAAAATTTGCCTTGCCTATAAGATATGTAGGGATAAAGATGAAGCAGAGACTGAGGCAATGGCCAACTAAAGACTGGCCCAACTTGAGATTCACCCCATGGGAGAGAGCCAACCCCTAACACTATTAATGATATTCTGCTATGCATGCAGACAGGAACTGTCATCTGAGAGAATTCATCTAGCAGCTGATGGAAGCATATGCAGAGATCCACAGCCAAACATTAGGCTAAACTCAGAAAGTCTTGTGAAAGAGTTAAGAGAAGGATTAATGGAGGCAGAGGGATCAAGAAAAACTCAAAAAGACCTACAAAACCATCTAACCTAGGCCCATGGAGGCTCACAGATACTGATCAACCAACCAAAGAGCATGCAGGGACTGGACCTAGGACCCCTACACATCTGTAGTACATTTTCAGCTTGGACATCATGTGGGGCCCCCAACAATGGCATTGGAGTAGAAGCTGTTTCTGACTCATATTTTCTTGCCCATCTTTGGATCCCTTTCACTAGTTTGGCTGCCTTATCTGACCTTAGTGGAAGAAAAGTCGCTTAGTCTTGATGTGAGTTGATGTGCTAAGGTAGGATGCTATCAATGAGTGGAGGGGCCTCCCCTACCCTAAGGAGAAGAGGAGAGGGAATGAGATAAGAGGATGGAAGTGTGGAACTGGGAAAAGAGGAAGGATTGGGAATGCAATTGGGATGTAAATGAGGAGAGACAGAGAGACAGACAGAGAGAGAAAGAGAGGCAAACAGTCCCTTTATAGCAAGCCAGGCCTACCTGGCTGTTGCTACATGACAGAAGTAGAAGTAGAAATTGGCAAAAAGTCTCACACTTAGGGAAGAAAATATTTCCTGTTAATTTGTATTGGAAGAAAAGGAACTTAATATTCTTCAATGTAGTGACACTGGTATATCAATCACTTTCCAGGGTAGACCCCATGCCCCAAAATAAATGAAGAACAAAAGATGAACTCTTCTTTTTGTTTGTTAATTTTTTGTTTTCTTAAGTGATTAAAAAACAAAAACAAAAACAAACAAACAAACAAACAAACAAACAAAAAACCCATAATGCTTGTCTTAGCCAGGGTTTCTATTCCAACGCAAACATCATGACCAAGAAGCAAGTTGGGGAGGAAAGAGTTTATTTGGCTTATACTTTCAATTGCTGTTCATCATGAAAGGAAGTCAGTACTTTAACTTAAGCAGGTCAAGGAGCAGGAGCTGATGCAGAGGCCGTGGAAGAATGCTGCTTACTGGCTTGCTTGCTTCTCCTGGCTTGCTCAGCCTGCTTTCTTATAGAGCCCAAGACTAGCAGCCCACAGATGGTACCACTCACAAGGGGCCCTCTCCCCTTGATCACTAATTGATAAAATGCCTTACCACTGGATCTCATGAAGGCATTTTCTCAACTGAAACTCCTTTCTCTGTGATAACCCCAGCTTGTGTCAAGTTGACACAGAAAACTAGCCAGCACAATGCTGAAAGGCTAGAACAGCAAAAGAAGATTAGTAGCTGAGAGAGGGAAAATATGATCAAAATATATTGTGTGTAAGTATCCAAGAGTTAATAAAATCACTTTTAATATCATAGGAACAATTACATCTTATAATCAGTTAACAGTGAATGTAATTTCCTTTCATATTTGGACACAAAATAATTGTTTCAATAATCATAATTTTTAGAATTCTAATTTTACATGTGTGGTTTTCAAACTTACTCCTTAATATTTTATTCTTTTCATCCAATTATAAATTTAATTGTATTTAATTGACTAAATGAAATTAAATTTAACTTACACTGTCTTATTCAATGCTGGAATGCATCCTGCAATCTTTACAAAATCATTTGTATCACATGGATTTTACATTTGCATGATCATGTTATTTGGATATGGAAATATAATTATGGTTTCTTTCTTTATACTAATATGATTTATTTGACTTTCCTACCTATATTAATTTTCTTGAAAAGCCATCAAAACCATGGATTGGTTGATTTAAATCACAACTATGGATGATGGAAACTCTAGAGAAAGTGTGGTTTCAGCTTTTCTTGGACAATTCCTCTTGAATTGTTAATAGCATTCTACAACCTGTTATATGTACATATGTAGTTTTGATATGATGCTATTATCAAATTTTTTTCAATATTTTTTTCACCCAGTTGGTTGCCAATTGATAGGTTTATTGTTTGTTTTTGTTTTTGTTTTGTTTTGTTTTTCATGTGCAGAAAGGCATTGAGTTCAATCTTGCTATAACTAACTCTATGGTATACAAACCAATGTATTTTAAATTTATCTTTGTTCATGACATTTGTTTAGCAAAATTATAAAAGTTCATAAAACTGCTTCCATGTCGGAACATAGAATTTGGGGTAATCCAAATCTGTGCTCTTAGGCAGTAGTCACACCTAGTTGAAGTCAAAACTTCTAGTTCTTTGGAAAATTATATCAAATGATGTTTTGCTGGTGTGCACAGGTAAAAGGATGTCTTGTTAAAGCAAACATGTGAAAGACTGATTTCCTGAAACAGATACAGGTTAACGGATGTTTGAATATAGCAAACACATGAAAGGATGCTTGATGAAATAATATAAATATGACCCTACAGACAGTGGGGGATAAGCAATGAGCCTTGGTTTGGTTTGCTCCACATCACTATTCTTTGCTAAAGACAAGTATTCATTGGTTCGTATTACATAGTTTTGTTGATCTCAATTTGTGTTAATGTTGCCATTGAGAGAAATTTGCCCAAGAACTGCATGTGAGGTTCCTGCAGCAGCTTGCTGCCTCTACAGCCTCACCATCAGCCAGTTGGCAAGCCTCATAATTTCTTCAGGATTGAACTATAATTGCTGGTCACCCCTGGTGTCTGCTTGCTGAAAGGATTGGACTTTAGCTGCTGGTTCATGTATAAGGTCTGCCTTCCTAGAAGAGTAGTCTGCAGCTGCTGAATCATATTTGGTGTTTGCTAAAGGAATGAACTACTACCAAAGAAGATTGAGCTTGCCCTCAAATAACTATTGCTGAACAGGTACACTTCCCCTGTATCCTAATATATTTTCTCTTCCACTACTTCTGTTGGATCCTGGGCTACAGGGGAGGTTGAACCCCTATTAAAAGTAGTTTGCAAATAATTTATGTCAACACCTAGTGGATCTATAATAAACAACCACTTATTCCCTTAAACATTTTTTTTCATACACAATTTGGAAGAAAAATAAATGCACCATAAAGTTTACATGAATTATGAATAAAACAAAAGAAAAACAAATGCACTAACAAATTTAAATAAATAATAAATAATGATAAGGAGTTACTTTTTATTGCATAAGTGTCCCGCGCGCTCTTTGGTCTCGCCAGCAAGAACCCACGCGGACACACGGATCCTTCTGCAGCAATGCGTTTATTGCATGATGAAAAGAGGAAGACCCCGGGGCCCAGAAATGGTGCTGCTTATATAGCCCTGAGGCAGCGTGTCCTCCACTGACTGGCACGCCCCGGGAGTGGGCGGTGATTAGTCATGTACACCCATAATGCGCAAGCGCTTCGGGGTTTTCCCGCGCTATCCGTAAGTTTCCTTAGAGCGACAGCGGAAGTCAGCGCCATCTTGTAATGGCGAATACTCTAACCGCTCCCTACACATAAGTGCAAAATATATTTTCCTTGCAAAGTCCAGCCATAGAAATAATTTATCAGGAAATTAAAGGGGTAAATATAAATGATTTAATCATTACATGTCAAAATAAATATCCAGAATAAATTAAAATGTTAGGGAATACATATTAGCAGAAGTAGAAAACATATGTAAGTAAATAAGTAAAAAAATAAGTTAATGATGAAATCTTGATTTCATTTACAACCAGAAAAAAAAACTGACAGTCTCTTATTTACTAAACAGGATGTCAAAATGGAGTTGTGTTTCCAAATAAAAGACATGATATCATTGAATGCTTATATCTTATAGATTAATTAATTCATTTATATATTTTATTCTCCAAAATAAAATTATTTGAAAAATATGTGTAAATTATCTTAGAAGTCAGTACTGAAGCACAGAATATATTGTATGTCTGGTGCCATCACTAAATCCTCATTTTCTAAGGCCCCATTTTTTGTAGATATTATTGCAGGATATTAATATATAAAAATTATCTATCATCCCTTTCCATTATATAGACGTTGATTTATTAAGAAGATGTAAGTGTCTGTTGTAAGTGTCTGTGTTTTATTGAATCCACATGTACACACTTATTATTTAAATATAGCTAGTTACATTAAGTTGGGTGTTTAAGCTCCAATGCAAAACTGATTACCATTGGCTTATTTTTTGCCTATTTTTTTTTAAATAAGAAAAAGAATACAACATATTTTGGTCACTTTATTAAATAACTTTAAATATTTTAAATTTCAACTACTAAAGAAAAATCTGAATGGTGAAAACACAGTGCATTGTCATTTTTTATTGCCTTTTTTTAACAATATAATTTCAAAACAATAAATGAATAGAACAAAGAAAAAATATTAAAAGTTGCAAGGGAAAAGGGCCAAATAACATACAAAGGAAGTCCTACCAGAATTACGCCAGACTTCTCAACAGAGATTATGAAAGCCAGAAGAGCCTGGTCAGAGGTAATGTGGATTCTAAGAGAACACAAATGCCAGCCCAGGCTATAATACCCAGCAAAACTCTCAATCAACATAGATGGAGAAACCAAAATATTCCAGGACAAAACCAAATTCAAACAGTATCTATATACCAATCCAAGCTTTCAGAGGATCCTAGAAGGAAAACTCAAACACAAGAAAGAAACCTGCACCAAAGAAAAGACAAGATATTAAAAATCTCATAACAGAGCCAAAAGGAGAGTACCACAAGCACATAAAGCCACCTACAAAAACAAACATTATCAGGAGCTGTCTTAATCAGAGTTTCTATTCCTGCAGAAACATCATGACCAAGAAACAAGTTGGGGAGTAAAGGGTTTATTGAGCTTACTCTTCCACATTGCTGGTCATCACTTAAAGGAAGTCAGGAACTCAAGCAGGTCAGGAAGCAAGAGCTGATGCAGAGACCATGGAGGGATGTTACTTACTGGCTTGCTTGTTTCCCCTGGCTTGGTCAGCTGGCTTTCTTATATAGCCCAAGACTAGCAGCCCACAGATGGTACCACTCAAAAGGGGCCCTCGCCCCTTGATCACTAATTGAGAAAATGCCTTACCGCTGGATCTCATGAAGGCATTTCTCAACTGAAACTCCTTTCTCTGTGATAACTCCAGCATGTGTCAAGTTGACACACAAAACTAGCCAGTACAATTGATCCCTTGTCAACTTGACACACAAACGCATCACCAGTAAGCCTCGACCCTTACTTCCTTATTCATCCCCAAGATCTAAATAACTTTAAAAGTCCCACAGTCTTTGCAAATTCTTACATATTAGCATTTCAGTCCCTTTTAAACATCCAATCTCTTAAAATTCATAGTCTTTTAAAAATCCAAAGTCTCTTAACTGTGGGCTCCACTAAAATACCTTCTTTCTTCAAGAGGGAAAAATATCAGGGCACAGTTACAATCAAAAGCAAAATCAAACTCCAACCATCCAATGTCTGGGATCCACTCACAATCTTCTGGATTCCTCCAAGGGCTTGAGTCACTTCTCCAGCTCTGCCCTTTGTAGCACACAACTTGTCTTCTAGGCTCCAGATGCCTGCACTCCATTGCTGCTGCTGTTCTTGGTGGCCATCTGAAGGTCCTGGAATCTCCAAAACACTGCAGTCTTCTGCTGCAACTAGGTTTACCAACAGCCTCTCATAGGCTCTCTTCATGGTGCCAAGCCTCACCTCCTTTGCATGACCCCTTCAGTCCTGGACTGTCAATTGCAACTGAGGCTGCACCTTACCAATGACCTTCCTTAGCTTCTGACAGTGCCCGAGCATCAACTCCTTTGCATGAACCCTTCAGTTCTAGGCCATCAATTGCAACAGAGGCTGCACCTTCACCAATGGCCTTCCACAGCCTCTCACAGTGCCCAGGCCTCAGCTGCTCTTCATGACTCCTTCATGCCTTCAAAACCAGTACCATCTGGGTGACTCTTACACATTACCAAGTCCAGCCACAGAACAAGGTACAAACCTGGCTATCTCTGGAATGCAGCCTCTGTGCTCTCAGGAAACACTTCTCAGAAGATTTCACCCCAATGATGCTGGTCTCTTCTTAATCACCTCTAATATCTTAGCTCCAGCTAACCCAGCATCAATAGTCCCAGCAGTGCATTGGTTTTGCTTTAGTAGTTCTGGTATCTTGTTAATCACATCTGATTTCTTCAGCCCCAGCTAACCAAAACCACAGAATCTTAAATCAAACTAACAATGGCCCCGATAAGAGTCTTTAATCTTCCCTCTGAAATTTCACAAGCCAGGCCTCCATTTTCTGCACTGTTCTTAACATTATCTTCCAAGCTCCTACACAACATCCCGCAGAGCAGCTCAAAGTTCTAAAGTCCTTCCACAGTCTTCCCCTAAACATGGTCAGGTTGTCACAGGAATGCCACACTATGTTGGCACCAATTTGTCTTAGTCAGGGTTTCTATTCCTGCACAAACATCATAACCAAGAAGCAAGTTGGGGAGGAAAGGGTTTATTGAGCTTACTCTTCTACATTGCTGGTCATCACTAAAAGGAAGTCAGGACTGGAACTCAAGCAGGTCAGGAAGCAAGAGCTGATGCAGAGGCCATGGAAGGATGTTACTTACTGGCTTGCTTGCTTCTCCTGACTTGCTCAGCTGGCTTTCTTATAGAGCCCAAGACTACCAGCCCACAGATGGTACCACTCAAAAGGGGCCCTCGCCCCTTGATCACTAATTGAGAAAATGCCTTACTGCTGGATCTCATGGAGACATTTTCTCAACTGAAACTCCTTTCTCTGTGATAACTCCAGCTTGGGTCAAGTTGACACACAAAACTAGCCAGTACAGGAACCAACATTCATCTGACTTTAATATCTCTCAATATTAATGGACTCAACTCACCTATAAAAAGAAATAAGCTAAAAGACTGGATACACACACACACACACACACACACACACAGAGGCATTTTGCTTCATATGAGAAACACACTTCAGTGACAAAGGCAGACACTGTATTAGAATAAAAGGATGGAAAAATGACTTCCAAGCAAATGGTTCCAGGAAACAAATTGGAGTTGCAATCCTAATAGCCAATAACCAAAAGTTATCAAACATGTTGAGGAATGTTGTTAAAACAAGAGCAGGTAAACTATCTAAACAGACCTATATTTCATAAGGAAATAGAAGTCATTAAAAACCTCGCAACCAAAAAAAAAAAAAAAAATCACAGGGACAGAGAGATTTAGTGCAGAATTCTACCAGACCTTCAAAGAAGACCTGATACCAATATTCCTCAAACTATTCCATAAAATACAAACAGAAGTAACACTACCACTATGAAGCCACAATTACTCTGATACAAAAACCACACAAGGACCCAACCTAAAAAGAGGATTTTAGACCAATCTCCCTTATGAATTTGATGCAAAAATACTCAATAAAATTCTTTTTTTTCTTTAGTTTTTTTTTTTTTGATATTTATGTACATTTCAAATGTTTTCCCCTTTGGGAACCCTCTATTCCATTCCCCCTCCACCTGCCTCTATGAATGTGTTCCCCCACCCCACCCACCCACTCCTGTCTTCCCTCTCTAGCATTCCCCTATACTGGGGCATCTAACACCCTCAGGCCCAAGGGCCTATCTTTTCTCACACTGGTAGCTAGCAAGGCCCTCCTCTGTCACATATGGGACCACCACCATGGGTCCTTCCATTTGTATGATTGGTTTGGTTGGTGGTCCAGTCTTCAGGAGCTTGGGGGGAGGGGGGGATCAGGCCAGTTGGCACTGTTGCTCCCTCCATGGGGCTGCATACCCCCTCAGCTCCTTCAGTCCCTTCTCCAACTCCTCCATCCAGGACCCCACATTCAGTCCAACAGTTGGCTGCAAGCATCCGCCTCTGTATTTGTCAGTATCTGCCTGGGGATAGCTTATCATGCTTCCATCAGCAAGCACTTCCCAGCATCCACCAGAAAGTCCAGGTTTGGTGGCTATGTACGGGATGTATCTCCAGATGGGGTATTCTCTGAATGGCCTTTCCTTGAGTCTCTGCTACACATTTTGTCTCAATATTTCCCCGTGTGAGTATTTTGTTCACCCATCTAAAAAACACTGAAGCATCCGCATTTTGGTCTTCTTTCGTCTTAGGCCTCATATGGTCTGTGAATTGAATCTTGGGTATTCCACTTATCAGTGAGTACATACCATGTTTGTAGTTTTGTTACTGTGTTAACTCACTCAGGATGATATTTTCAAGTTCCATCCATTTAATAAATTTCTTACAAACTGAATCAAAGAACACATCAAAACCATCATTTATGATGATCAAGTAGGCTTCATCTCAGTGATGCAAGGTTGGTTCAATATATGAAAACCCATTAATATAATCCACTATTTAAACAAACTCAAAGAAAAAAAATCATATGATCATCTCATTAGATGCAGAAAAAGCATTTGACAAAATACAACACCACTTCATGTTAGAAGTATTGGAGATATCTGTTAAATCCATTTGGTCCATAACATCTGTTAGTTTAAATGTGTCTCTGTTTAGTTTGTGTTTCCAAGATCTGTCCACTGATGAGAGTGGGTTGTTGAAGTCTCCCAGTATTATTGTGTGAGCTGCAATGTGTGCTTTGAGCTTTAGTAAAGTTTCTTTTATGAATGTGTGTGCCCTTGCATTTGGAGCATAGATGTTCAGAATTGAGAGCTCTTCTTGGTAGATTTTTCTTTGATGAGTATCACATGTCCTTCCTTATCTTTTTTGATGACTTTTAGTTGAAAGTCCATTTTATCCACTATTAGAATGGCTACTCCAGCCTGTTTCTTGGAACCATTTGCCTGGAAAATTGTTTTCCAGGCCTTTACTCTGAGGTAATGTTTGTCTTTAATACTGAAGTGTGTTTCCTGTATGCAGCAAAATGCTGGGTCCTGTTTATGCATTCAGTCTGTTAGTCTATGTCTTTTTATTAGGGAATTGAGTCCGTTGATGCTAAGAGATATTAAGGAATAGTGATTGTTGCTTCCTGTTATTTTCAACATGATTTTTATGTTTGTGTGGCTATCTTCTTTTGAGTTTGTTGAATGATTACTTTCTTGCTTTTTTAGGGTGTAGTTTCCTTCATTGTGTTGGCATTTTCCATCTATTATCATTTCTAGGGCAGGGTTTATGGAAACATATTGTGTAAATTTGGTTTTGTCATAGAATATCTTAGTTTCTACATGCCTACTATCAGATCACTATGGATTAAGGCTGGTCTTCAATGACAACAAAAACAACAGAAAGTCCACATACACATAGCAGCTGAACAATGCTGTACTAAATGATAACTTGGTCAAGGAAGAAATAAAGAAATAAATTAATGACTTCCTAGAATTTAATGAAAATGAAAGTACAACATACCCAAACCTATGGGACACAATGAAAGCAGTGTTAATAGGAAAACTCATAGCTCTGAATGCCTCAAAAAAAGAAACTGGAGAAAGCATACACTCCCAGTTTAACAGCACACCTGAAATCTCTAGAACAAAAAGAAGCTAATACACCCAAGAGGAGTAGAAGGCAGAAAATAATCAAATTCAGGGCTGAAATCAACCAAGTAAAACCCAAAAGAAATATACAAAGAATCAACAAAACTGGGAGTTGGTTCTTTGAGAAAATCAACAGGATAGATAATCCCTTAGCCAGACTAACCAGAGGGCACAGAGACAGTATCCATATTAGCAAAATCAGAAATGAAAAGAGATATATAACAGTGGAGTCTGAGGAAATTCAAAAAATCATCAGATCCTACTACAAAAGCCTATACTCATCAAAATTGGAAAATCAGGTTAAAATGGACAATTTTAGAGACAGAAACCAAATACCAAAGTTATGTAACAATCAGATAAACCATCTAAACTGTCTCATGACTCCTAAAGAAATAGAAGCAGTCATTAAAAGTCTCCCAACCAAAAAAAGCCCAGTGTTAGTGCAGGATTCTATCAGATCTTCAAAGAAGACCTAATAACAATACTCTTCAAATGGTTCCACAACATAGAAACAGAAGGAACACTACCCAATTCACTCTGAGGCTATAGTTACACTGATACCAAAACCTCACAAAGACCCAACAATGAAAGAAAACTTCAGACCAATTTCCCTTATGAATGTCAATGCAAAAATACTCAATAAAATTCTCACAAACCAAATCCAAGAACACATCAAAATGATCATTCACCATGATCAAGTAGGCTACATCATAGGTATGCAGGGATATTTCAATACCCAGAATTCCATGAATGTAATCTACTACATAAGCAAACTCAAAGAAAAAAACCACATGGTCATTTGGTTAGATGCTGAAAAAGCTTTTGACCAAATTCAACATACCTTTAGGATAAAAGTATTGGAAAGATCAGGAATTCAAGGTCCATGCATAACATAGAAAAGGCAATATACAGCAAACCAGTAGTCAACATCAAAGTAAATGGTGAGAAACTTGAAGCATTCCCACTAAAATCAGTGAATAGACAAGGCTGCCCTCTCTCTCCCTATCTATTCAATGTACTACTTGAAGTTCTAGCTAGAACAATTAGAAAACAAAAGGAGGTCAAAGGGATACAAATTGGAAAGGAAGAAATCAAAATATCACTACTTGCAGATGATATGATCATATACTTAAGTGACTGGAAAAACTCCACCAGAGAACTTCTACAGCTGATAAACAACTTCAGAAAAGTGGCTGGATATAAAATTAACTCAAACAAATCAGTAGCCTTCCTATATTCAAAGGATAAACAGACTGAGAACGAAATTAGGAAAATGACACCCTTCACAGTAGTCACAAACAATATACAATATCTTGGTGTGACTCTAACCAAACAAGTGAAAGATCTGTATGACAAGAACTTCAAATCTCTGAAGAAAGAAATTGAAGAAGACCTCAGAAGATGGAAAGATATCCCATGTTCATGGATTGGCAGGATTAATATAGTAAAACATCCATCTTGCTGAAAGCAATCTACAGATACAATGCAATTCCCATCAAAAATCCAACTCGATTCTTCATAGATTTAGAAAGATCAATTCTCAAATTCATTTGGAATAACAAAAACCCCAGGATAGCAAAAACTATTCTCGACAGTAAAAGAACTTCTGGGGGAATCAGCATCCCTGACCTCAAGCTGTACTACAGAGCAGTAATGACAAAAACTGCATGTTATTGGTACAGTGACAGGTAGGTAGATCAATGGAATAGAATTGAAGACCCAGAAACGAAACCACACACCTATGGTCACTTGATCATTGACAAAGAAGCTAAAATCATCTAGTTGAAAAAAAGACAGCATTTTCAACAAATGGTACTGGCTCAACTGGCAATCAACATGTAGAAGAATGCAAATTGATCCATTCCTATCTCCCTGTACAAAGCTCAAGTTGAAGAGGATCAAGGACCTCCAAATAAAACCAGATTCACTGAATCTAATAGAAGAGAAAGTGGGGGAAAGTCTTGAATACATGGGCACAGGGGAAAAGTTCCTGAACAGAACACCAGGGGCTTATGCTCTAAGATCAAGAATCGACAAATGGGACCTCATGAAATTGCAAAGATTCTGTGAGGCAAAGGATACACTCAATAGGACAAAACGGCAACCAACAGATTGGGAAAAGATCTTTGCCTATCCTACATCTGATAGAGGGCTAATATCCAACATATACAAAGAACTCAAGAAGTTAGACTCCAGAGAATCAATTAACCGTATCAAAAAATGGGGAACAGAACTAAACAGAGAATTCTCAACTGAGGAAACTCGAAGGGTTGAGAAGCACCTAAAGAAATTTTCAACATCCTTAGTCATCAGGGAAATGAAAATCTAAGCAACCCTGAGATTCCACCTCACACTAGTCAGAATGACTAAGATCAAATACTCAGGTGACAGCAGATGCTGGTGAAGATGTGGACAAAGAGGAACACTCCTCCATTTCTGGTGGGATTGCAAGCTGCTACAACCACTCTGAAAATCAATTTGGCGGACCCTCAGATAAATGGACATAATACTACCTGAGGACCCAGCTGTACAACTCCTGAGCATATACCCAGAATATGCTCCAGCATGTAATAAGGACACATGCTCCACTATGTTCATAGCAGCCATATTTATAATAGCCAGAAGGTGGAAACAACCCAAACGTCCCTCAACTGAGGAATGGATACAGAAATTTGGTACATTTACACAATGGAATACTACTCAGCTATTACAAACAATGACTTCATGAAACTCACAGGCAAATGGATGGAACTTGAAAATATCATCCTGATTCAGATAACTCAGTCACAGAAGAATGAACATGGTATGTCTTACTAATAAATGGATATTAGCTCAAAAGTTCAGAACACCCAAGATTCAATTCACAGCAACCGTTGGACAGAGCGTGGGGTCTCAGATGGAGGAGTTGGAGAAGGAACTGAAGGAGTTAAGGGATTTTGCAACCCCATGGAGGGAGCAACAGTGTCAACTGCCTAACCACCCCCCCAGTGCTCCTGGAGACTGGACCACCAATCAAAGTATACACATGGAGGGACCCATGGTGCTGTCCACATTTGTGGCAGAAGGAGGGCCTGTTGGCCATCAGTGGGAGGAGAGACCCTTGGGCCTGAGCGTGTTAGATGCCCCAGTATAGGGGAATGCCAGGAAGTGAAGATGGGAGTAGGTGAGTGGTTGGGGTAATACCCTCATAGAGGCAGGGGGAGGGGAGATGGAATAGGGGGTTTGCAAATGGAGACCTGGAAAGGGGAAACATTTCAAATGTAAATAAAGTTCAAAAAATCATGTGAGACTTTGTTATTATGCAGCCAAGGGCATTGTCACAGAGTAAAATTCCCTCATTGCTCCTGTATGGGGATTTAATATTTTCTGTTATTCTCACTCCTTCGTTAAATGCATGACAGTTTTTCAGTGCTGAAAATGAAATCCAGGACTTCATGCTTGCTAGACAGACATTCTTTTACAGTGTCATATCCTCAACACACACACACACACACACACACCACAGTCTCTCCAGCCCCCCTCTCTCTCACACCCAACTACCACTCATATCTAAAATGGTCACACATGTCTTATTCACTCTGCTGTTTCAGGGCTTAGCTTGATGCTTACAATAAAATAAAATACCATGTAAAGTAGTTGGTTAATATCATAGTGTATCTGGCTCTTTAAATGAATGGTGTTAATTGCTAATTTACTAGCATTGCTGTTTGAATGCAGAACTAGCTATATATTTTACAGGCCTATTTTTATGATTAGATTTTAAACAAAATTACTCAGATTTCATATGGTGTATGAAGAAGGTAGAAGTTGATAATTACCTGGAGAGCATAGGC
Organism: Uromys caudimaculatus; assembly: GCA_028551405.1. Taxonomy (NCBI): domain Eukaryota; kingdom Metazoa; phylum Chordata; class Mammalia; order Rodentia; family Muridae; genus Uromys; species Uromys caudimaculatus. The sequence goes on from CM052722.1 coordinate 63,100,436, forward strand.
TCTGCACACAAAAAAATAAAAATATATAAATAAATAAATAAAATATTGAAAAGATCAGGAATTCAAGGCCCATACCCAAACATAATAAAAGGAATTTACTGCAAACCAACAGCAAATATCAAATTAAATGGAGACATATTTGAAACAATCCCACTGAAATCAGGGACAAGACAAGGATGCCCACTCTCTGCATATCTATTCAATATAATACTCGAAGTGCTAGCTAGAACAATATGACTACAAAAATATATCTAGGGGATGCAAATTGGCAAAGAAGAAATAAAGGTATCACTATTTGTAAATGATATGATAGTATACATAAGCAACCACAAAAATTCTACCAGAAAACTTCTCCAGCTGATAAACAACTTCAGCAAAGTGGCTGGTTATAAAATTAGCTCAAATAAATCAGTAACCTTCATTTTTCTAAATGATAAACAGACTGAGAAAGAAATTAGGGAAACAACTCCCTTCACAATAGCCACAAATAATATAAAATATCTTGGGGTAACTCTAAACAAACAAGTGAAAAACCTGTATGATAATAACTTCAAGTCTCTCAAGAAAGAAACCAAAGTAGATTTCAGAAAATGGAGAGATCTCCCATGCTCATGGATTTGCAGAATGTAGTAAAAATTGACATCCTACCAAAGGTAATCTACAGATTCAATGTGATCACCATCCCAGCACAGTTCTTCAAAGACATGTAACGATCAATTCTCAAATTCATCTAGAAAGGCAAAAAACTCAGAATAGCAAAAACAATTGTTAACAATAAAACAATGGCTGGGGAATCACCATCCCTGACGTAAAGCTTTACTACAGAGCAATAGTGATAAAAAAAACTGTATGGTATTGGTACAGAGAAGGGCATGCTGATCAATGGAAAAGAATTGAAGACCCAGAAATAAAACTGAACACTTATGGACACTTGATCTTTGGCAAAGAAACCAATATATACAATGGAAAAAAGAAAGCATCTTCAATAAAGGGTGCTAACTGGCTGTCTGTATATAGAAAAATGAAAATAGACTTATATTTTTCACCTTGCACAATGTTCATGTCCAAGTTGATCAATGAACTCAACATAAAATCAGATACACTGAATCTAATAGAAGAGAAAGTGGGAAAGAGCCTTGAACTCATTGGCACAGGGGGAAATTTCCTAAATAGAACTCAAATGGCTCATGCTCTAAGATCAAGAATTGATAAATGGGACCTCATGAAATTGGAAAGTGTCTGTAAGGCAAAGGACATAGTAATTAAGACAAATTGGAAACATACAGGCTGGGAAAAATATCTACACTATCCCCACATCTGATAGAGGGCTAATATCCAAAATATATAAAGAACTCTAGAAGCTAACCACCAAAAAACCCAAAGAACCCAATCAAAAAATGGGGTATAGACCTAATCAAGAATTCACAACAGAGGAATTTTGAATAGCTTAGAAGCACCTAAAGAATTGTTCAAAGTTCTTTGTTATCAGAAAAATCCAAATCAAAACAACCCTGAGATTCCACCTTACATCAATCAGAATGGCTAAAATCAAAACCTCAGGTGACAAGACAAGGATATGGAGAAAAAGGAACACTCGTCCATTGCTGGTGGGATTGTACAACAACACTGGGAGGTAAGAGACTACCTGGACTCAAAGGGAGGGACCTTAGATGAAATGCCTGACCTTATGGAGAGGGAACTTATAGAGCTCACTTCCAGGAGGAAGACAAGACTTGAAATGCAGGAGGGAGTTGCCAACCCCCAGCCGAAACTCTGACCCATAATTGTTCCTGTCTAAAAGAAATGCAGGGATGGAAAAGAATGTCTGAGGAAAAGAACGTCCAGTGACAGGCCCAAAGTGGGATTCAGCTCAAGGGAAGGCCCCACGGCCTGACACTATTACTGAGGCAATGGAGAGCTCACAAAAAGGGGCCTATCATGACTACTCTCCAGAATACCCAACAAGCGCAGCTGAAAGAATCAGATGGAGATATTTGCACCCAACCAATGTACAGAAGCTGCTGACTCTTGTGTTTGAATTAGGGGAAGGATGAATGAAGATGAGAAAGGTGACCCTGTAGGTGGACCAGCAATCTCAATTAACCTGGACCCCCAAGATTGCTCAATGGACCACCAAACAGGTGGTATACACCAGCTGATATGAGGTCCTCAACAAATATACAGGAGAGGACTGCCGAGTCTGTGTTCAATCAGAGATGATGAACCTAACCCTTAAGAGCCTGGATGCTCCAGGGAGTTTAGAGGTTAGCTGGGATGGGGGTTAAGGGGTGGAGATATCCTTGTGGAGACAGGGGGTAGGGAGGCAGTATGGGATATGCAACAGTAAGAGGGTAACGGGGGGATAAAACATGGAGTGTAAAAAGTTAAATTAAATAAAATAAACAATAATTAAAAACAAAATAAAGGAAAGGGAGCTGGCCCTGTGCAGTAGCTCTCCATACACACGAGAAAAGCAAGACTCAGATTTAAAATCACATGTCATGATGAAGATAGAAGACTTTAAGAAGGAAATAAATAACTCCCTTTAAAAAATACAAGAGAACACAAGTAAATAACTAGAATCCCTTGAAGAGGAAGCACAAATAGCTCTTAAAGAATTACAGAAAAACACAATCAAACAGGTGAAGGAATTAAACAAAACCATCCAGGATCTAAACATGGAAATAGAAACATTAAAGAAATCACAAAGGGAGACAACCCTGGAGATAGAAAACCTAGGAAAGAGATCAGGAGTCATAGATGCAAGCATCACCAACAGAATACAAGAGATTGAAGAGAGAATCTCAGGTGCAGAAGACACCATGAAAAATATTGACACAATAGTCAAAGAAAATGCAAAATGCAAACGGCTTCTAACCCAAAACATCCATGAAATCCAGGACACAATGAGAAGACCAAACCTAAGGATAATAGGTATAGAGAAGAGTGAAGATTTCCAACTTAAAGGGCCAGTAAATATCTTCAACAAAATTATAGAAGAAAACATTCCTAACCTAAAGAAAGAGATAACCTTAAACATACAAGAAGCCTACAAAACTCCAAAAAGATTGGACCAGAAAAGAAATTCCTCCTATCACATAATAATCAAAACATCAACTGCACAAAACAAAGAAAGAATTTTAAAAGCACTAAGGGGAAATAGTAAAGTAACATATAAATGCAAACATATCAGAATTATACCAGAGATCCCATCAGAGAGCATTAAAGCTAGAAGACTCTGGGCAGATGTCATATAGACACTAACAGAAAACAAATGCCTACCCAGGTTACTATACCCAGCAAAACTCTCACTTAACATAGATGGAGAAACCAAGATATTCTATGACAAAACCTAATTTACAAAATATCATTCAATAAATTCATCCCTACAAAGGACAATAAATGGCAAACTCCAACAGGAGGGAAACTACACCATAGAAAGAGCAAGAAAGTAATACTCTTTCAACAAACCCAAAAGAAGATAGCCACACAAACATAATTTCACCTCTAACAATAAAAATAAGAAGAATCAACAATCACTACTCCTTAATATCTCTTAACATCATTGGATTCAATTCCCCAATAAAAACATAGATGAAGAGACTGGATAAATAAACAATACCCAGCATTTTGCTGCATACAGGAAACACACCTTAGTCTCAAAGACAGACACTACCTCAAAGTAAAAGCCTGGAAAACATTTTTCCAAGCAAATGGTCCCAAGAAGCTAGCTAGGGTAGCCATTCTAATGGGGAATAAAATTGACTTTCAACGAAAAGTTATCAAAAAGGATAAGGAAATGTGGGGCAGTGAACTGTGACAGGCAATCTTGCACCTGGTTGAGCACAGGCATAAAATCTGGGCGGCCCAGTGGAGCAATCCACAAGGGATTGGAAGCCTTATGCCAACGCTCACAGGAGGCTTTTGGCTCCAGTCATGGTCATGTACCACCCCTCCTCAGGTAGAGGCGTGGCCACACAGCCCCAAGCCATCCTGATGTTAATGAGACATCTAGAAGCTTAGCCACGCCCCTTCCCAGTTACTATATCTGTCTTGCCTCTCCCAGAAAGGCAGGGGTACAGTTCCATCCATGGCACTCCACACAATGAAAATAAATGTCTTAGAATTATGGATTGTCTCTTCATCTGGACCCGCCGTGGGAAGTGAGGGATCTGTCCCTCGATTAAGGAGCCACATCTAATCTCTAGCCGAGGGCTTCTCAGTGCTCCCAGACGGTACCCATTCACCAAAGCCTAAGCAGCTAGCCTGGTGCCCCAAGCCACCGAAACCTGGTCCCAGCGATAACCTCAAATAACCTCAGCTGTGATCCAGCTAGACTGTCTGCAGCACCCTGCAGTGACTGTGGTGCCCCGGGCTAGAGAACCCAAGGAGACAGCTGCTGCATGTTCCCAGGAATGGCCCCCACCCCCATCCATGGGCAGGGCCTGCAAAGGCTTCCCAAAGTCCCCATCTGCCCGTAGATCTGTGTGGGAAGACTCGAGGCCACTTCCCAAGTGTCTCCTGTCCCACCCAGAGATGCAGCTCCTGGAACAGACACGTGGGGCTTCTTCTCACTGCACCAGGTTTATTCCTACAAGGAAAGACACTTCATACTCATCAAAGGAAAAATCAACCAAGAAGAACTCACAATTCTGAACATCTATGCTCCAAATGCAAGGGCATCCATGTTCATAAAAGAAACATTACTAAAGCACAAAGCACATATTGCACCTCACCCAATAATAGTGGGAGACTTGAACACCTCAGTATCATCAATGGACAGATCATGGAAACAGAAATAAAACAAAGACACAATGAAATTGGTAAACGTTATGGACCAAATGGATTTAGCAGATAACTGTAGAATATTTCATCTAAAAACAAAAGAATATACCTTCTTCTCAGCTCCTTATGGGACTGTCTCCAAAACTGACCATATAATTGGTCACAAAGAAGGTGTCAATGGGCCTGACCCCTGCCCCCCCCCCCCCCCGTCGTCCTGGAGTTTGGACCACCAACCAAAGAATACACATCGAGGGACCCCAGTTCAGACCACATATGTGGCAGAGGATGGCCACGTTGGCCATCAGGGAGAAGAGAGACCCTTGGGCCTGAGGGTGTTAGAGGCCCCAGTAAAGGGGAATGTCAAGGTGGCAATGGGTGAGCAGGTGGATGGGAGGTGGAATTCCCTCATAGAGGCAGGGAGGGGAGGGGATAGGAGATTTCCAAAGAGGAGACCTAGAAAAGGGGAAACATTGGAAATGTAAATAAAGTATCAAAAAATAAATAAATTAATTAATTAAAAAAAAGAAAATACTACAAATTAAAAAAAAAAAAGAAAAGTTGTTGACAGTAAGGAAGTTGTTCTTAATATCCTTCAATCTTGCAGTAACAGTAGTATTTTGCCTGCTCAAAATTATATTTTACAGCTTTTCCTTCTTTCAGTTTTAATCTCTGTATTTCTGTTACCTAAAAGAATGACATTATATAGGGTCTACTATTAAAATATCAGTATCAATTTTATTATATGCTGTTACTTACAACTTAAGATACATACACTTACATTTCATATAGTAAAATTATTTTAATCTGGGCTGTATTAGTCTGTTATTTTTCAGGGATAAGTTTTCAAATTTGAAAGAAAGTAAGTTGTACTATAAAAGTAACTTTGTCCCAAAATACAATAGTACTATGATAGTCATGTAAATCTGGATTACTGACTAAAGCAAAGATCCTAATATGTCAACAATTTGAATACCCGTGTATGCGGAGAATGAAGCTTCAAGTGATTCTGCAAAGGAGCACTATGCTAATAGTTTCCATACCATTCCAGACTTATTTAATTTTATATAAACTTCCAGCTCTATAGGCACCCAAACAATAGCCATGGTGATAAAAGAATAAACCAGAGGTAAAAATAAATTAAATATTGTTATTGGGTTGTGCATATTCAAACATTATTGCTGAATGCTGTTCATTTGACCATGTATAACTTCAATACATGGGCAATGAAATTCTTCTATGTCTATATATAGAGAACTAGTTGTCTGTAAATAGTATTGTCTGCCACTATGGTTAATGACACATATAATTTTTAAAGTTTAGAATCTATACATATTTTACTCACTATATTGGCAGTGATTGAATTATGTTTTTTTTAAAAAAAGACAATGATAAATTTCAGACATTCATTCATCCAGAAACAATTCAAGTCACTTTGTCCATTTTGACCTTGCTAATTCTGAATTTTGTTGGTGAATTTACTTTATATTTTCCCTTAGTTTCTTAGCAAGTTGAGGCTCACTGATAGATCTAAGCTCAGTTGAAGTTATAGCTCAGTGACAACTATTCTTGAGTTCTTGGTCAAATGTTTTTTTTCCACACAACTGCTTATTAAATTGGGTAGACATTAGGAATAAGAATCCCATGTCAAACAAAGTAATATTTTACTTTTAAAAATTATTTATTTATACACTTTACATTCTAATATTAGCTCCCTTCTCCTTCCAGCCTCCCCTAACCAGATCCTTTCTTCATTCCTCCCTCCTTTTCTCCTCTGAGAAGTGAGAGGCCACCCTAGTTATCACCCCTTCCCACAATGGCACATCGATTCACTGCAGTACTAGGCACAGAAAAATATAATACTCTCTGAAAGAGGAAAAATGGAAATTACATTTTTATTAATATTAAAATGAATATTATGTGGCAGAAAGACATAAAGTTGTATCTTTCTGAGGTATGACATATGGTAGCAAGTACAACATAGATTTTCTGAACACTCTGATTGATGGCTCACTTCTTTTATTTCCCAGAGAAGCAGATCAACAGGAAGACACATCCAACTGTAAGTTTTAAAGATTAAGTAGAGAGTCTTGGAACCACAAGTTAGAATTCATTTAATCCAATAATTTGTAATAAAAGCAATATGAAATACATCGGAAAGGTCTGAACTAATTTGATCAGAAATAGAAAGAGAGGAAAAAAAACTCTAAGTGTAAAAGGAAGCTAACTTGTGTGTTATGACTTTTAATTACTGTAAGAAATGTACTTAAACTTTGCACTGAATGTATCTTCACTCATGAATTGTTAAAACCTTTTAAATAGTTACAAATTCTGTGACAACTTCATTGGAGGAAAATTAGCTAACCAATACATCTGCTTAGTTTTGTATTTTGAGTTTTGAGAGTACAAAACATATTAAAAGACAATATTTGTTGATAAATTGTCAACATGAGTATTAAAATTGCCTACTACTCTGGTTGCTAGGGCATAAATATGTGTCTCCTGAAGCAGTTTGTTGTACTTGTTTTGTTTTGTTTTGTTTTGTTTTTTAATGGAACCACAATCTCCAGTGCTGTTGGAAAGTGAGGCCTAATAAGACATGATTAGGTTATGTACATTCTAGTTGTTTCTAGGAATAAGACTATAAAAGATTTTGAAATTTATATTCCTTTCATTCTCACACCTCTTTTCCCTTGGCATGACTTAATTATAAGGCCCTTACAAGGTGATAGCCCCTTCATTTTGAACATTGAAACCTTCAAACTATGACAAAATAACATTCTACATATAAATCAAATAGTTTGTGATATTTTGTTATAGCAGCAGAAAACCAAGACTAGCTTCAACAATAGTTTTAAAATAATCATCACAGCAGCATTGTAATATTCTACAGAGGCTAGTCTTGCATTTAACAAATTATTATTTAATTTATCTGTTTTCTTTAGTAAAGTCATTATAATTTTTCTATTGACCATATTTTACACTTTTTTCATATAGCCATGAGACATTTTTTTTCAGTTTCAACAACCATTAGATGTTTTTAATTGCAATGCTTGCTTTTTTATTGCTTAGTCAAGTATTTCTTGTGAAAGATAGAGGCTTCATAAGCCTATGAACTATATTAACAGAGGTTACACTTTAACCAAATTTTGGTAAAACACTTTGACAGTCTTGTCTCAAAGGCTTGGTTGGGATTCCTTATCTTATATAATATTCACTATAATTATTGCATTATAGGTTTCTAGTGAATATTTGCTACTCTAAGAACAGAAAGTAGGCCTCTTTCCATTTACTATACTGGCTAAATCATAAGAGTATAACATTGTTTTAAAATGTTGGGAAAAACTTGGTTTTGGTGCTGCAAGTTCTCAGGAGGCAGAGACAGGCAAATCTCTGAGCTGGAGGCAAAATGGGAGAGAGAGAGAGAGAGAGAGAGAGAGAGAGAGAGAGAGAGAGAGAGAGAACCTGGACAGCCAGGACTACAGAGAAACCTTGTCTATGGCAACAAGACAATTGCCACATAATTGGCAATTAAACCAATAAATAAATCCATTGATAGAGAAAGAAAGAAAGAACCAAAAGAAAAAGGAAAGAAAAATATGTTAGATATAGTAATATTGGAAAGCCACTTCAAAATATTATTAAGATAATATTATTAACATAAGCCATCACTTAAAGGTATTTGACTAGGTACAATTACTGAAATAATCCTGAAGAAAACATCTCATTGTAAATTTCTAAAACTGTATCCTTTGATATGGCTGTGATTTTCAGAACATTAATGTCCCATGTTGAATTCACCAAGATTGTTCTTATCATGCGGTTGCCACCTGGAATTAGTACCTATATGATTTCGATAATTACTTTCTTCAAATGTTTCCTACTGCTTTCCTAAAAGAAACAGAAGTGAGTGAAGTAATGAATTATTAATGCTACATGTCATAAAGTAAAATATATTCTTATGAACTTGATTCTCTAATCAAGAATAAATGAATGCAACTGAATTATTCAACAAACCTAAAAATATACCAATTGTACTCAAATTGAATATTTTGAATATTCTATTCAAAAATTTAACAAAAGAGATCACTTTTCATATTAACCTGTACTTTTTACAAGGTAGAAGTCATGTTCTTACATGCAACATTTAACAGTATATTCTTTATGAATTAGAATGAATAGAATACTTTAAAATTTAAAATCTGGATAAAATGGAAACCAGAAAGGAAGCTATCTTGATATTATGAAGTTATATTTATATTGTGATGAAACTCATCGTGCCAGATTCCAAACACCCCTGTCATTATCTTCAAGCAAATTTCACTTAAGGTTGCTGTGATAATGTAATATATTTCCATGTTAAATAATTTTTTATAGTGGTTCTTAGTGAATTCTTAAAAAATTTTTATCTGAAAATACAACGCAAAAGAAAACTGATGTCTTTCTTTGGTGTGCCACACTTTTGAAAGAATGGTAAAGCTTTTACTATACCTACACTGGGTTGTTACCCATCAAGTATTAGAGCAGAGTTCTTTTGCAAAATCTAGGATTTATTTTACCTCAAGATTAGACTATGTAGTAAATATTTTAAATGTATCTCAATAAAAATTATATTAATATCAATGACTTTATTTTACAAACAAGTTTTGTTGAAGACTGGGTGAACATTGTAATTGTAATATTTTATCTTATAGTAAAATGTAGTCTTACTGTAGATATTAAATTATTTCAAAGATAAGAAATATAATGCTTTACAAATATTAATGTTATTTATTGTTACAAGTATAAGACACTTATATACTGTGGTGTTTGTAATGCTCCTGCTAAATCTTGAATATTTCAATATTTGGTCCATAGTTGGTAGCAATTTGGAGAGAATTAGGAAGGTTGGACTTGCTGGAGGAAACGCTTCACTGGGGTTGGCATTTGTGTTTTCAGAAGACTCTTGCCATATCCAATGTTCTCCTCATTGCAGATATGAAATCTTAGCTGTTGTAGCCACCATGCCTTTGCTCTATTATGGACTCTGACCCTCTGGAACTATAAGATAAATTAAGTGCTTTATTTCATAAGTTGCCTTCATCAGGAATTTGTATTACAGGAATAGAAAAATAATTAAAACATACATATTTATACAAAATTGTCTATCATCCTTTAAAATATCTACCTACCATATATGCTAGCTACATGATATGCCGATATTATGTTTTCCATTATCGACATCCATATTACTAAGGGTTCTCTTTATATTTTATCATTTCTTTCACAGCCCATTGATATTTTATCATTTTTTTCACAGCCTATCTCTAACCCCAGAAAAATTCACAATGTCAATTAAAATATGTTTGGGTGACTATGCCCACTTTTTAAACTAAAGTAGTTATTACAATGATTAAAATCAAAGATTGAATTTCTCTTTGAGATAAGCTTTTCCTAGACCATATATGTTTAAGTAATTCTCCTCCTTAGAGCTTTGTTAAATGGTAATATTTTTTTCATACAACATAAGAAATTTTAGGGAAAATATTTCGCTACTAATAAAACATTGAATGGAAGTAATAATATAAAATATTAATTTTTCTCCTCTCTGAAAAAAGAAAGCTATATCTCTTTCTGTGAAAATTACATTACTAGGAAATTTCTAATCATAGAAATATGATATTGAATATTTGTGAGTTCCAGTAGATTTGTGTGTACCAATATAATAGAAGATTTCATGCTAACCCAAGAAAACATTCCAAAAAATGGTTAGTTGATGATGCCATCATTTATGTACATAGAGCTCCTAAGAAGTTTTTCATTCTTTGCTCATGACAATAAACATAATCTGGGCTTTTGAAGAAAACTAGAAATAAAATACCTTTAAAATTAATTAATTAATTAGAATTAATGCAATCCATTCATTCCTGATACAGAAATAGAGACTAGATTTTCTTGTTTGTCTGAGTCAACCAAAAATAGTGTATCATAGATGAACAGTTTTGAAAACATTGTAATCTAGGCATGATAGGATAGTCATTTCTGAGCAATGTAAAATGAATAAAATACATTTTCTAAATTCTTTAGTTTACTATCTGTTTAAAAATTCTTGGATATAGTTAGAAAGAGAGAAGACAGAGGTATCATTTTAGAGCTACGGAGATTTACACAGAAAGCAAGGAGAATATGGTGACTGCAATTCATAAGCCAGTATATCCATAAAGAAAGGTTTACACAATAAACAACATTGCTGAGTTCGGAGTGCAATGAAGCCCATGGGTAAGAAAAAATTACTAACTGCAAAAAAATCACAAATAACGCCAACAAACAGAAAATGGAATATCAGGAGTTCTACAACTGCTGAAGAGGAAGATAAATCAAAACATTTTAGATGAAAATAAAGAAAAGTTTAAAAAAAGCAAGAATAGAACATAGAAGATCTTTAGTATGGTATTAAAATAACAAACTTAAGAATCATGTGTTTAAAAGATTATCTACAACATAAAAGATAAAAGACAGAAGACATACTCAATAAAATAATCATCATTTTGCCAATTATAGTAAAAAATGAACATGTTGGTGCATAGATATTTTAGGATGCTAAACGTACATGAAAAAGAAAGAACCTACCCATAATATCTTATGTTTCAAACACTAGCCTTCCAGGAATAAGAAAGAATATTGAAGTCATATGAAATACAATGTATAATACATATAGACACCCAACAAAATAGCATATTTCCAAAAAATGCTTTTTAAAAATTACAAGACACTTTCATGCATTTCTTCATTAAAAGTTGGAAGGCTCAAGCTTATACAAGGCTTTTGAAAGTATATATAGCTGCTATGAGTTCATGAGTGCAGTTACCATGGATCACATCTTGTCCAGAAGATAGTTTCTCGGGACTTTACCCCATCTTCTAAGTTTTACTATCTTCCTGATTACTTCGTTAAATTTTCTGTGAGTCTGGCCAGTGACATTTAGATTTTAGTAATCAACAGTCACTTATTCTTATCACTTTAACCATTTATAATTTCTATGTTACCTGCTAGAAATGGCAAAGACACACTTTGCTAATGAGGTCTGAAAACAGTACTAACCTATAGATAGAAAAAGGCAGTTTATAGCAGGTCATTTCTCTTCTATTAGCCTGCACAGCATTTTCTAGCTGACAGCTAGAAATCTGACAGAATGATTCCAACTCAGTTCATGCAAATCCACTTCAGCTTGATATCTCTATGTCTTACAACCAAAGTTTGTTATGTCTTCTGCAGCAATATCAAAAGACTATAAGTGTTTTAGAGGACTGTGGGAGCTCTTTGCATAACTTCATCAGATGTAACCAAACCTCAACTAACATTTTTTTTTCGTTTTTTACCAAACACAACTAACCTAGGAATATATTGAATGCTTCAAGTTTTGAAAGAAAGAAAGTCAATATTTATTAATGTATTGGTTGAAGTTGCCTCCAGTTTTGAGAGCAATATTAAAAGCATCAATATTATACTCAAACTAAGTAATCCATGATCATTAGGCCAGTACTTCTGAATGTTTTTAAATGAGTAAGACATACTTACTTGGTTTCATAGTTCTTTAAGGCATTGATAACAACAAGAGAGCATGTAAACTGATAATGAATTGCCTTTGTATTCTTTCTCATTTTTCAAAAAAAAAAATTCAAACCACTTTTTCTTCTACTAAAAAATATATAAATTCTGTCCAAGAAAAACTGCTTTTGAAGTAGCAGTTCACATTTTGCAACATATACCCACATTTAGGTTTCATAATCTAAACTTCTATCATATAATGTAAATTTAGATAAACTTGATTTATTTACATTATTTCCAAAGATAGGAAAAGTACTTTGATGTGGAAATATTAAAGAAATGTGAGGGAGCCTTCCAAATGAAAATATGCAAACATTGTAGAAAATCATAACTTACTCAAATAATCATGGAATATAGATGCAACTGCATCATGGTCACATATTCTATAGTCAGTTACATCTTGGCATATCTCTTTCATCTCTTATGTTCTATTGGTAATATATGCATCTGTAGTTCATGTTCTCTTCTCTAGGTTTTCTATCTCCAGTATTCCCTCAGTTTGGGTTTTCTTTAATACTTATATTTCTATTTTCAGTTTTTAAACAGTTTTATTCATTTTCTTCACCTGTTTCATTATATTCTTTTGTATTTTCTTAAACAATTTATTTACTTCCTCTTTCAGGCTTCTATTAGCTTTATAAGATTGGATATAAGGTCATCTTCTTTTGCTTCAGCAGTTTTAGTATAGTCGGGACATGTTGTAGCTAGATTGCTGGCATCTGGTGTTACCATCTTGCCCTGGCTCTTATTGATTGTGTTCTTATTCTGTCCTTTAGCCCTCTTGTTATCCCTGGTAATGGCTAGATGTTCCTGATACAAGCAGGACTCCGTGGAGAGGCAGACAGAGCCTAAAATGGGTCTCAGAGAACAGGACATTGCTGAACTTTGTTGGCAATGATAAGAGAGGGACAGGCTAGGACAAAGTCTAGACTTGATATCCCCCTCTCCCACAAGGCTCCTGATTCAGATAGGGAAAGCTGGGCACCAAAAGATATTGGTCAGGGGACACTGTGCATCTTGCCTTTGCTGGCTGTGCCCCAGGTGAACTGACTGGCAGGAGGTCTGGAAGGGGACTAAGATGGATGTCCCTGGGGCCCCTACAGGCCTCTTTGGTATACAGAGAAAATAGTGAGTCAGAAGATGGAGGTCTTGGAACATCATGTAGTTCGTCTCTGTTGGTTGTGTCCCAGACCTGTCTAATAGGGAATTGTTTGGGGACGAGTCCAAGCTGAATGTTTCTGTGGCCTTTTGCAGGTCTCTTCAGTGAAGCAGGAAGTTCCTGGAGTCTGTTAAGCCTCCTCGGGGCCACAGGAAGTACTATGGGCCAGAGGTCAAGGCATATCATTCAGCTCACCTCTGCTTGCTGTGCCCCAAGTAGATCTTGTGGCCATGAATCTTAAGTAAACTATTAGCATCACTCTGTTATACCAGTAAAATTTCCAAGTGAATTTTAATTATTTATTCTTATACATACAGATGAGTATCACTCCCAATTAATGAAGCTCCTCTTTGATGCAGACAGAAACCATACAGAAAGGCACAGCTGGTCAAAGTATAGAGAAGACCTGATTGTTGGATGCCCTGCCCTAGTGGATTAATTTACATCAGACCCCTTATACCCAAAGTTCAGGAAATTTTCATAAGATGTTTAGAATTATTGTAATACATAGGACCAGAAAGTCTGGTGTGAGATTGTATCTCCTAGAAATGATAAAGAATTTACAACCATGATTCCTCAACAATATTGTCTTCTAAATAAGAATAGGCATGTTTATATAGAAGGAGCTATTATCATTTAGTCCCATTCCTAGATGAAGAACTACAATTAACTAATAACAGCTTAGATCAGAATTAGTCTTTCCCAGAAATAAATCTCCAAATTGGTTTTCCAACACAGTTCAGGACTGAAACCATATGCATATAAGTAACACTAAATAGATTGGGCAGATTTACATATATATATATATATTCATGTATATATAAATAATAAAAAAGAATCAGAAGACTTAAATTTAAAGTGGAGTGTATATGTAAGGTATGGAAATTGGATGGGTTGGAGGTAAGAAATGAAGCAAATGATGTAATTATATATTAACTAATATATTTAGAAAATAATAAAAATTAATTGATTAAACATTATTCAATTAAACTAAGATGGGATAAAAAATTTAAATAGGTCTATAATAAGCAATCAGATTGTACCAATAGAAGACAAATCTTGCCACTTGACACTGGTGTAGGCCAGACAGACTCAATGCAAAGTTCTATCAGATATTTACACAGTAATAAATGCTAATACTTTTTAATTTTTCCATAAAGAAGAAAAAGAACAAAAGTTTATGCAGATAAACTTTGTCAGCTTTACATAACCTGGAATCATCTAGAAACAGTCTCACAAAAAGCAGTTTATATTTTGAGTTGGCCTATGGTTATGCCTATGAGGAACTGTCTGAATTAAACTAAGGAGTATGAGAAGTTCCACCCTAATATGAAGATTACAAGTCTTTCAGTAGAGAGTTCTAAACAGTGTAATAACTAAGCAACTGTACTGAGCCAAAGAAAGCATGAAAATGTACATATGAATGCATTTTCTTCAGCTCTTAACTATGGATGCTATGGTACTAGCTCTTTGACATTCCAACCTTGGTTTACCTACAGTGATATACTGCAGCTTGAAATTGAAAAGTGAAATTGATCTTTCTCACTTAAGTTGCATTTACTCCAAGTAACTTATCACATCACCAGAAATGAAATTAGGGTAGAAATTGGAACCAGAGTTTGTGTTGTTTCTCTGATAAACCTGTTAATGTGCCTTTCAAACCTTGGAACTGTGAGAGGAATGCCACTTGCAAGGCTTAATGGGCCATTCTTTTGGGAGTTTGTATGGCAGCAAATCTGAGAGAAATACAGGCATTAAAGACCTGGCTCATGAAGTTTCAGAGGCGAACAACGGCTCTATCAGAAACTGGGATGTAGGCCATTCAAATGATATTTTGGCCAAGAATCTGGCATTATTCTGGCTGTTTCCTGAAACTGTGAGTGAACCTAAATATAAATATAATGGACAGAACTATTTGGCAGAGAAAAGTTTATAATTAAAGAGCATTCAACCCAGTGCTAAGAGAGTAAGTATAATTGTTGTAGAGATAAACATCACTGACATGGAATCTCCTGTGTTTCACTTTGGCAATAAGGAAGTATTCGCTTAAGTTCACTGCACAGATAGCTATAGATGAACTTGAAAGATGGGTTATATTTAGAGTTGGAAGAAAAATATTGGCAATGTTGTAAGTACCATCCATTTTGTACTAGTGTTGAAAATATAAAAATGATAGATTGAAAGAATCATGGAGTACAGTTTAAGCCTGGTCTTATGTGGCAGAGTCAGAGTCACTGTGAAGAAGCACTGTGAGATGATCACATGAAGCTGTTAAGGCAAAACCTCTTTAGCAAAGGAGAACCTCATTAGATTGGATATGATAAGACTGGATAGTGTATAGGAAGGAATGCTGCAATTGTGGAGTAGACACTTCGTAAACCTGTGAGAGAAGTTGGATGTGCTGCAGGTAGCAGAGTAGGGATCTGGGGACAATCAAAACTTTTGGGGAACAAAAGATTGGTAAGAGCCTCACCTGTTGGACACTGGGGTTTTTTAGAGGTCATTGGGTTTGATCACCGCCGTAAAATAAATTAACTAATGGAGAAGTTGGTATCAGGAATTAGGTTAATGCTGGGACAGATATGACTGTGGGTTTCCTCCTCCTCCTCCTCCCTTCCTCCTCCTCCTCCTCCTCCTCCTCCTCCTCCTCTTTCTCCTCCTTCTTCTTTTTTTTCTTTCTATTTCTTTCTTTATTTTTAATGTGGAAGGCTATGAGTATTTTGGACAAGTAAAGAAGTTGAAAACTATCAGCGGTGCTTAATGGATACATTCTAATAAGAGCTTAAAAGCGAGTAATTATCAAAGCTATGGTGACTGTGTATGCCCAACTCTAAAGGATTCACAGCTGAACAATATTAGAAACAAAAATAGAGGTCATTTTAGTGATACTTTGGTAAGAAAGCAAACAATGAGAAGAATATCAACAAAAACATGGCTGCTGCTTTGGTCCATATTCTAAGAAATTAACTGAGGCTAAACTTACAGGTAATAGATTAATTTATTATGTGGCAGAGATAATTCAAAAACAGCCTAAATGTTGGCCCTTTTTCATATTAACTAGTAACCATACTTATGTCAGTCTACAGTAAAAAACTGAATCTGGGGAAGAAATACTAGATTTATAAGTCTAAGGGAAAGGGAGCATTATAAAACTTAATATCATCATAATGGGAAGGGTTCACTCAGGACAGAATCTCAGTCATCTAAGGTTCCATTTTGTGAAAGGAGAAGGTTTAAGAAATTTTATGACCCTAGTAAGGAACAACAAATAAAACATGCTCCAAATGTGACTAAAGGACTCACTGTTCATTCTACAGTGGGGATTATCTTTGGCAGTATTGTCCACTCTGTACTGGCTTTTAACTAATAAAAGACAGACAGGTGAAGTTGTTGAGAAATCCTTATCCCTGGTTTCAGAAAGCCACTGACAAAAATCATGTGTCAGGTGAGTTTCGTCATGCAGGCCATGAGAAGCTATTGTGTGTGGCTGTGGAGATGAAGTCTGGGTTATAGTAGAAGAGAGGCAGTTCCTCAGAAAGCTAGGAATTGATATAGCTCAAGATGTACTTTTACTATTATTGAGCATTTATCCAAAAGATATTTCATCCTATTATAGAGACAACTGTTCAATTGTGTTCATTGTTGCTCTACTCATAATAGCCAGCAATCGGATGCAACTTAGATGTCTATTAATGCATGATTGGACAAAGAATATGGGGTGCATTTACATAATCAAATATTACTCAGCCACAAAGAAGAAAAGCCTGAAATTCACAAGTGAATTCATGGAGCTAGAAAAAAATATCATCCTAAATTAGGTTACTCCAACACAGAACAAGATATATGATACATATTTGCTTATACGTGGATGCTAGCTATAAATTACTCAATAAGCAGCCTACAATCTATTAAACTACAGAGGTTTGGTATAGAATAATGGTAGAATGAATGGTCACAGGAATAGGAAATGGAATAGATAGATAGGGATACATATGTGTTGGAGTGAGTAGGAACAGGAAAATCAAATGGAGAAGGAAAAGAAAAGGGGCATAAGGCAAGAAATCTAGGAAGGAAAATTAAAACTTGTCTGTTGGAGACCAAAAGGCCTTGGCTTAATTGGGCCTAAGGCCTTGGCTTAATTAGCAAGTCAAAGTGTCCCGGGCTCCACAGCAGGCATTCCTTTGATTCCTTCCCATTCCCACTGCCTCCAGCAAGATAAGACATCCTGTTTGAAGTAGCCTGCAGCTTCAAGACAACAATGACTGTCATCCTGATTTACAGTTATGTGTGACATTTGGTTACTTTAGGAATCCCCCTTCCTCTGCCACTTCCCGCCCTAAGTGCTTATATATGGACCAAGAAATAAAGATTATTCGGGGCTTGATTGGGACACCATCTTGCCTTCAACGCATTCTTTGTCTCCTGTCTCTTTCCCGCCGGCAGCTTCTCTCCTCAGGTGAGGACCCTGGAAGAACGGGACAGTTAGCTCTTCGCAAAAACTAAGGGTCATTTGAAAGGACACTTGGAAACATTATACAGTAGAAACTTTCTAAAATGTATATGTGTGTGAAGGCAATGTAAATGAAATTGTCAAATAATGATATATGATTAAACTGGACAACTCTTGTCACAAAATTAAGCTTCCAGTATCAAGAATAGGTTACATCTACTTGAGTTGTTGTCCAAAGGGACTCCATAGGAACCCACAAGTAACCCAGTCTTTCGCCAAGGCTATTGATATCTCTCCCTAAACTGATGGTAAGGTCCTATTGCTGAAGACAACACCAACAAAATTCTTTGAATATAGAGAAGTCAAGATGGTGCCTACCAAAAGCCTTCACCCCAATAAACTAGTGTTCATAGTACTAATATGTGCTCTTCATGCTACCAAAAGAGAATAGTAAACAAAAACACGGTTACTTAACTGTTTGATCTACAATGATGATCTGCCTACAAGATGTGCTAGTACAATAGTGGCACAAAACCCATGTGACTAACCAACCAATATTTGATTGGACTTAAATCTCACCCCATGAGGTCAAAGAAAACCTTGACACTGCTCTAGTGGCCAGGAACCTGAGACTAAGCAGGCTAGGTACCTTGGGAAAAACCAAAAATACTGTTCTGCTAAAAGAACACATCCATAATATAACTTGTAGTGACATTCTGCTATATTGGTAGATCAGTGTCTTGTTCAACCATCATTAGAGAAGTTCCCACCTTCAGTAGGTAGGAACAAATACACATACAGAGACCCATAGCCAGAGTATATACAAAGTGAGAGACCTTAGAAGACTAAGTACTAAATGAGATGTCTCTATTAAATCCATCCCTTAAAAGCTCAACAACTCCTGTAGAAAGGAGTCAGAAAATATTAAGAGCCAGAGAGTATTGAGGACACCAAAAGCAATAATTACTTTTAAATACAGTAAGACTGATACGCATATGAAATCACAGAGGTTATTGTAGTATGCATAGGGCCTGTGTAAGTGCGGGTCAAATGGGCTCCAAGGTCTAAAAGGCATAGTAGACACAACTCTCCACACCTAACCCAAAATCTATATCTAATTGATTCCCACTAACAAATGAAAAACTAGTTTTCTAGAAAGGAGTCTTACTCGTGATACAAACCACTCCCAAGGGGAAGCCGCATGCACAGCAGGAAACAACCAACATATCAATACAAAATGGCATATTTGGAGATTCTTAGTCTCACAGTATTTTTTCAGGACATTTTAAAAAAGAATTTACAGATTGTTTGCATATATTTTATAGTTTTCAGTTTTGTGCTTTTATGGGATTCTTCTATGTACAAATTTGTGTGTCTCTATGTGTTTCATGTGCTTTATCTTTGACTCTTTTTGTTTGTTATTTTGTCTTAGTCTGTATTTTTTCTTATTTTATTTTATTATCATCCTTTAGTTTTCTAACAAGATATAGAAAGTGCATGGATTCAGATGGAAAGAGAGGTAGGGAGAATCACAGAGGAGTTGGGGAAAGGAAAATCATAAGGAGAATATATTGTATGAAAAAGATCTATTTTCAATTAAAGAAAAGAAATAAAAAGATATAAATAAGATCATAGCTTGCTGCTATCAGCTGCATAAAAGCTTATTTTCATGCTTCCCCAGTTTCACGATGCTGGACAGTCATAACACTGGAACCATATTTCCTCATATATGGTGACTTGATCATGGTATTTGATCACAGTGGTAGGCAAGTAAGTAATAAACTCATATTCTTCCACCTTGGAGCCCAAAGAAATAATGTTCCTGTTTAATAACTACTTCATTTGGACTTTAGCCACTGTTCGTATGATAGTAAATCAGATCATGGTCTATTCCTACTGCAACCGTATTCTTATTTTTATTTTAGATGCAAATTTCAGAGACTGAATATTTCTTTGGGGTTTCAATGTGTTATATAAGGCAGGAAGAGGATGTATTTCTTTTAATAGTCTATCACATCACTGGATATTAGTTCTTTTTAAGGCTTTATTTAACTTTGTCTTACACTCCTTATACTAGAAATTATGGTCCCTCCTCATTGTTTCATAATTCTCGTTTCTTTTGAGATCTAAAAAGATATTTTTCATGTACATATTTGTGTGTCTGTTTATGCCACACATGTCTGAGTGCCTGAGGCATGCATAAGAGGTTATCATATCCCCTGGAACTGTAGTTTTAAATGCATGAAAGCCACACAATATAGGAGCTAGAAACAGAATTTGGTTCTTATGGAAGATAAATAAGCAGCACACTTAACTATTCAGCTTCCACTCCAGTCCCAGTAATGCCAAATAGTGTTATATCTGAATCAAAAGCCAAGGACTATATGAAAAGTTATACAAAAGCATTAGTCATCAACAAACTATAAAAGAAAACTAATGATAAATCACTTCATATCAGACGATGTTGTTGTTATTCAAAATATAATGAATAACAAATTTCAGTAAGAATGAATAGAAGGGAGATCCCTCCTTATGGAAAGCTAAGTCAAAATTCATTATGAACATTACTGTGGAAGTTTTCAGAACACTAATATAGAAAATAAGAGACTATCCAATATTCTTTATTATAGGTAAAAAGTCTATAGAAAAAATCAGCTTCTGGTATAGTATCTGTACTTTAATGTGCACTATAAAATCATAGAAATCAATTCATGGAGTTTATCAAATAACTAATGCATTAAGCATTTTCAGAGACAGAAATTCTATCAAATTTTATATGAAATAGACACAAACATAGTCACATTAGAATATTCACCTTTACAACATAGAGACTCAGCCATTTTGACACATTAATAAAACTAATTATGGCCATATTAAAGAAACAAACCAAGCATAAAAATAAAAATTGAAATGATAAATATGAATTTTCTTACATGTGAAGTAAAAATATAAGCTGAAAATAAATAATAAAGTAGTAATTTCTAAAGATTGAGGCAGTATAGAAGATGTAAGTAAAATGGTAAAAAGTTTAATTTATGAAGGATGGATAAATCTAGGGATTATATATGTAGCAGGTACAAAATTAATAATGTATTATGTACTGAAATTTTTCAATGATGATAGGTTTTTTATATTCTTATTATGCATACACATGAAACATAACTGTACTTGTATGTATTTTGCATATTCCTAAAAATTAATTCATGTTATTTACCTAATAACTAATGTAGTAAGCATAACAGACATGTTAAATTGCCTGCCTGGTAAAGTTAGTTTACAAAATCTATGAAAAATAAAACATAATTGTGTATATCTTGAATCTTTTCAATTAAGAAAACATAGTTTATTTGTTTTAATAATCTTAAGAGCACACAGAACAGCAAAATTTTTGTTGTTCTAAATACTGTACTCTCACAAAGTAAATAATTAAAAAAGAATCTTATATATACCTTGAAAATATGTCAGAATTTTGTTGTGACAGGCTTATATTAGAATTCAGTTTCTGCTCAATACAATGGAAGTATAATTTTCTACTCCTGATTTCCATGTATCAGGTATAATAGATCTCTCTATGTTAGCCATTTCCATATCTTTTCTTTTGGCCAGACTTTAGTGAGGCTATATATTCACTGATATTTATTTTCATGGATAATACCAATGATAACCCTGACAATTTCATTGTTGCATAGCTACATCTTTGTAGATCAAAATTGTTTCTGGAGTCTTCTTTACGTGGATAAGCCTCTAGCCTCTGCTAAATCACCTAATGCTGCCTTTCATGGCTTATTTTACTGAACACAAAAAAGAAAAACAGTGGATAGTATTTTCCAGGCTAAATTGGAGGTTAATTTAAAATGTTTATTCATAGTTACATAGCAACATAAAAGGTTAATTATAAAGGAAGGTATGAACAGAAATAAATAATAGCCAACTATTATATGAATACCTGATTTCTGTGTTTTCTACTGTCCTACAACTAAGACAGATATTATCACAAATCTAAGTAAATTTTGAAATTTTTTGTTCTATATGAGTTCTTTTAATCTGAATACTAATTCATTTATATTGCAATAGCCTTGGTATTCAATTTTTGATAAATCATATAAAAGCCTATGATAGAAATCTTCTGCTTCTTCTTATCTTACTTTGTATATAAATTGACTCATGAATAATTCCACATAAATCCAAACAATATTTTACAGCCCAGAATGGAAAGGAATAAATATACTGACTTCCTCATTCTATCCCTGACACAGTTGCTGCCTAAACAGAAGTAACATTGATAAAAAAATTAATGTGTTTTCTCTTATGTCTAAGTTTAAACTTAGATAAAACATGTTCCTGTTTTCCAAATGAAAAATATATATTGATGAGTTTATTCATCTTCTTTCTAATATTTGGAAATTAAATGTGGAGGTTCCCTGTTTACTATGAATGATTCTTCAACAAACTTGGAGAGCTTAAATTTAAGCAATATGAAAAGGTATAAGTGTTCTAAAGCAGAATCCCCATAGTGTACATTGGTTAGAACATTGTTTGTTTGTTGTGATTATTTTGATGGGAAAAAATGTTTCCCTCAGTTTTTCTGATTTTGTGAAATCAAAATTTCAAATAGGCACATTTTATAATTGTGAAAACTTTAAATAACTTTTTGAGTACAGAATACCTGGACATACAAAAACCAACTGTGTCTTGAATTCCTAACTTCCTGACCTGTGTGTTTAAAGATGTTGTATGTGGGTATAAGGATAAGATTTTGATTATAGTAAGGCCTTACTATTGCTGCTTTTCTAGAATGAAATGATTCCTGAGTAATTCTAAATTGTATGCTTATACTCACAAAAAGTGTAGCTATTATGGCTCATCAGAAGCCTTTCTTTACAGCAAGTGAAAACTATCATAGAAAATGATAGCAAGGCAGTCTAGATATCAATGCATTCTGGAGTGACTAGCACCAACTGATGTATCTATATCATAGATTCTACATCATAGTACATTGGAGAAGAGGTGGTAGAACAATTATATAAACCAGAATGCTAGGAAGTTGGCTGTGAAACAGTCTCTCCTAGAAATGGCTGCATAAATAAGACTGAAACAATGACAATAGGCATGCTAAAATATAAGAACAAAAATCTTAGAGTCCCACTATAATAGCTAAATAATGTCTTCTGGAAGAAGGAGAATTAGCTTTTCATTGGGAAGAGCCAGATTGTTAGTTTTGTGTGTGTATGTGTATGATGTATATGTCTATAATGTTTGTATCTGTGTTTAACAATAATCAAAGAAACAAGGCTATCTACTTGAGAAAGGGAATGGGAGGGCCTGGAAGGAAGGTACCTGGGAGGTGCTGAAGGGAGAAAAGGAAGGAGGTAAGTTATGTAATTCTATTTGAATTATCATATTGTAAATGTTAAGTTCTCTATATCTTTCTTCTCTATTATCTTTCATTTTATAAATGTCAATGTCTAACTCTAGCCATCAATTAATACAAGAGTAGTTAATACATGACAGTATTACAGAATTATTTCATTTCTGATTCTATATTTATTCTACAAATATTTAGTTTATTGTATGCACCAAATAGCTGTGTTGTCACAGAGGATATAACAGTGAGATAAAAGCAGACATTTTCTGCCCTCAGGGGTTTTGTATACTATTTTTAGATGGTTAATTATCAGCTATTTCACAGCCAGTGATTAATGGGCAATGAAAATGCCTGTAATGGTTAATCTATGATGTCAACTTGATAGAGTTAAGGGATACTCACACATCTGGTAAAACACTATCTTTGTGTATGTCTGTGTGGATATTTCTGGAAGAGAGTGCCATTCTAAACTGTAGACCCATGAAAATTCCTCAACAAATTGCATGGACTTCTTTCCATTGATTTAGGATCTAACAAATTAACACAAGAAAAATATGTGTGATTTATTCCATCATGTGCTTAGACAGGAATTTTATAGTCTTTAGCCTTTGGACTCTGTGACTTCTTTCAGTACAACTTCTTTGCACATATTTCAAGCCGTAATTTAAAATTATACTATAAGCTTCCTTGATTCTCTAACTTGATCAAAATTTATCCTGAAACATCCCTGCATTTATAACTGAATTTGGCAATTTTATAATTTATCTTCTTTCATAATCCAGTGCTCAATTTTTCTGTTGAGTCCTATACAATATACTTATATTTATTTGATCTTCACAAAAATATCAAGAAGTAGCACACGGAATGTTAGCATGTTAGCATTCCTTCTTGGCTCCACCCAACAGTTACCTAGCAGCAACCAGGTAGGAGCATGGCTTGGTATAAAAGGACTGTTTGGCCTCTTGCAGGTTCTCTTTGACCCTTTTCTCTCTCTTTGACCCACCCCCTCTCTGCTCTCAATATCCCCCTCTCCTTCTCTGTCTCTCTATATATTCCTGTCTTTTCTCTCTCTCTCTCTCTCTCTCTCTCTCTCTCTCTCTCTCTCTCTCCCTCTCTCTCGTTCTCTGTATGTCTCTGTTCTCTGTCCCCTTTCTTTCTCTGCTTCTACTTTCATCTCAACCCTCTTCCCATGCCCCAAATAAACTTCATTTGACACTAGACACATCATATGACTGGTACCTGGTGGGGGAGGGCAATGCCTCTGTATGGGTCTACCAAGACAACTCCTCCCTAGCATCATACCTTGTTTTACAAAACATATCCCATGACGTTTGTGACAGAGGTAGGTTCTCATTTCTCTCCAAGTGCAATAACAAATAGTTTACACCAGCAGCCTATTCATAAAGAAGTATGTCATATTTGAAATTCTAATTCAAACAAATTATTTTACTAGGTGCTTTCTTTATAATCTCTTAATCGCTACAGTGAATACAAACAGAAGTAAGACCATTCATGCTTTTTTTAATTCCACATGCAATTTCTTAAATGGAATTCAAAGGGAGTCTCTAAAGTAAAATTTAAAGGTAGATAAGTTAAAAACAACTAAAAAAATATCAGGATGTGACAACTCCATATAAAATTTATGCAATGGTGTTTTATAACAATTAAATAAAAAACATAATTAGGGGAATAAAAGATATTTCACAAAGTAATGATGATATACTACTACATTTTGACACAGAATTCAGGATGGAGACAAACAACACTGCAGAAAACTAAAGTGAGGTTTAAAGGGGAGGCTGCAAAGTATAGACAGTAAGGAGCCCATTGTATGTGGACAAATTAAACCTTACAATAAAATCAAATAATAAAATGACAGATTTTTTTAATTTTATTTTTTTCTTGGAAAGAAATTCTTCTCTTATAAAACAATGTCCACCTCCTTACTGCAGTTTCCCCTCTGTTTACTGCTCCCAACTCCCCCATCTTCTCTCTTCCCCAGATGTACTTTGGCTCCATTTCTTCTTTAGAAAAGATTAGACCGCCAAGACGCAACAGTCAAACAGGGCAAAACAAGATACATTAAGATAAGGTAAATGCCCTCATATCAAGGCCAGACAACTCAACCCAACAGGGGGAAAAGAGTCCCAAAAGCAGACTATGGAAATCAATATGGTAGTTCCTCAGGACATTGAAAATCAATCTATGTCAAGACAATTTTATACCACACTTAGAAGTATTCCACAATGACACTTGCTCAATTATGCTTATTTTGGCTTCATTTATAATAGCCAGAAATTGTAGACAACCTAGATATACATCAATGAAAAAAATTGGTAAAGAAAATGTGGAACAGTTACACAATGGAGTACAACTCACCTTTTTTTAAAAAAAAAAAGTCACCTCATAAAATTTGCAGGCCAATGAATGCTCCTAGAAAAAATTATCCAGAGTGAAAGAGATGGCACTTTTAAATGCAATGTTGAGTAGGTGAAGATTAATTCCATAGATTGCTAAATATTGATTGATTCATTAATTAATTAAATTTACATCTGACCACCATTACCCTTTATTCATTTTCTCCCAGTTCTTCCTCCTACTTTCACTTTCCCTTGTCCACTCCTCCCCATTTTCGGTTCAGAAAAAGAAAGGCTTACCATGGATATAAACTTGGCATAACAAGTTGCAGTAAGACTAGGTGCACCTTCTCCTACTGAGGCTAGATGAAATAGCCCATTTAGGAAAAAATAGTCCCAAAGTCAGGCAATGGAGTCAAAGACAGCTGTTAGGAGTTTCACATGAAGCTCAAGCTAAACAACTGTTACATATATGCAGAGGGCCTAAATAAGTCCCATGAATGTTCTCTGTGTTTGGAATCTGTGAGTCCCAATGAGCCCAGATTTGTTGATTTGTTAGGTCCTCTTGTGGTGTCCTTGATCTCTCTTGGCCTTCCAATCTTTACTTTTCCTCTTCTGCTATATTCCCCAAACTACAACTGTTTGGCTGTGGGATTCTGCATCTGTTTCCATCCAGTTGTTGGGTGAAGCCTCTCTGATGACAGGTTATCTTAGGCTCCTGTCTGTAAGTATAACATAATATCATTAACAATGTCAGGGTGGGCTCCCTCTCATGGCATCAGTCTCAAGATGGACCAGTCATTGATTGACCATTCCATCACTTTTTGGTCCATCTTTATGCCTGAACATGTTGCATGGATGGCAAACTGTAGGTCAAAGGATTTGTGGCTTGGTTGGTGTCCAAATGCTTCCACTGGAATTCTTATCTAGTTACAGGAGATTGCCAATTCAGGCTCCATATATCCCATTGCTAGAAGTCTTAGCTAGGGTCACCTTCATAGATTCATGGGACTTTCTACTATCCTAAGTTTCTAGCTTTTCCTGGAGATGACACGCCCATTCCACTTATTTCTCCCAGTACTTGCTGCCTCTGTCCTTCCCCACATCATCCCTCCTGTTCCTATGCCTTCCCCTTCTGATTTTAGTACCCCTAACCATCCATGATGTCTGTTCTATTTCTTCTTCTCAATGAGATTCATGTATCTACCCTTGAGTCACTCTTGTTACTTAGCTTCTTTGGGTATAGGGATTGTAGCATTACTATCCTTTACTTTTTGGTTACTATCTACTTATAAGTGAGTATTATACCATGTTTGACTTTCTGGGTCTAGGTTATCTCACTCAGGATGCTCGTTCCTAGTTATGTCCACTTGCCTACCAATTTCATCGTGTCATTTTTTTTTTATTAGATGAGTAATACTCCATTGTGTAAATGTAGCACATTTTAAATATTTTTTAAAAGTAGCAATAGAACATAGGAAGCTTGATGGAAAGATTATTTCAATAGTAGGATAGGGCAACTTGTAGGTGAGGGAGGCTCAGATCATAGACATCAATTTAAAATCACTTACATTAGCACAATGCTAGTAAAGCAAGCTTGAATTTAAGCAGCTTTAGAATGTGTGAAAAAGAATACATCAAAATTTACTCCATAGAAATTCAGGTTTATAAAACTCAGTACTTGTTGGCTATGGAGAATTTGAAGGGGACAGAATTTCATATGGCATAGATATTTTAAGCTGAATAGTATTGTTGGATTAAGTTAGATGACATGAAGATAAATTGTCTTGCAAAAGAAATTAGGCAATTCTGTTCCAAGAATTTGTAGATACAGTGAGGCAGTGATCAGCAAAGTAGTTGGTTATACAGGTATCCTCTTCTAGTACAATCATGAGAGAACAGGAGATGTGGATGCAAGGGTTATGTGTATGGTAGTGATATTTTAAGGTTTCAATGTAAATGTTTTTCTTAGGATGAGATTTTGAATAATGAAATTATCAAAGAGATGTGAATAGAATCCTAATGATTATGTAAAAATAATAATAGTAATGAGATGGAGGGCAAAAGTGAATTCATATCTTTAAAGAACTATGTTACATAGAAGGGGGTCTGTAAAGTGTCTTCATGTGGGAAAAATTGGAAAAGTAGTTAAATAATAGGTAGCTATGCTCAGTAAAATGGTGAGATCTCATGACTGATATATACTGGGAGAAAATTTTTAAATTTAATTTCTGTGTTTGGCACACTAATGAGGCATAGTTAATATGAGAAAAGAAAATCTGCTGCATCATCTTATTGTTGGGAAATTAGCAACTATTTTCTAATTTAAAATATAGCAGAAACAATAGATGAAGAACTGATTCCACTCAAGTCTAGCTTGATGAAATTATTCCATTAGGAGTGTGCTGAGCGGCACCCTTACAAACAGTTCTGAAGAAAATATTTGTGTCTTCCCCCAAGAAATGTTAATTGTCTATATATATCCTTCTGGAGGGGCATGGAAATTAGACCCCTCCTCCTAGCTAACCACAACCACCTATAAATCTTAGAGGAGTGCAGAGCCTTGTGTTAGGTTTCCTTTAGCCATTGATGTCTGTCTAAATCTTGAGGATGGCTTGGATTTTGTGAGCCCTATACTTCCCTATGATGGAAAGTCAGTTCAGTGCTCTATAGGTTTTCTTCTGGTAATCACAGTTGCTGGAAAGTCAAAGGGGTAACAGGTACCTCCTGCTAGGAGAATAACATTCCATATCACGATCTGAACAAATACTAGTCTTCATAGGGAGTCTAAAAGCTGTTAATTCTCTCCAAAATGTGTGTTTGGGTCTCTGTCCTGGTAATTACTCATACTGAGTGTTCTGGAAAGTATCATAGGTTATCTATTCTTTTCTACCTTTACATGGGTGATTGAGGAAAATATAATACTGTATAAGATTGTTAGAATAATCAAAGAAGTTTATAGAATGGTAAATATGTAGAGTGTGTATGAAACTTTGTATATTCTTGATAGATCACCATAGGTTATCAACAAATCTGAAATGCTAAGAACAAGAAAGAAGTATTTTGGGTGGGTGTTATTTACATTGTTTAATATTTTTAAAAGAATAATATATCTTGGGGATTGGATTCTAAACAAAATGTTCCATTGTGTAAATGAATCACATATTCTGTATCCATTCTTCTGTCTTCGGACATCTGGGTTGTTTCCAGCTTCTAGCTATCACAAACAAGGCTCCTATGAACATAGTGGAACACATGCCCCTGTGGCATGGTGGGGCATCTTTTGGGTATATTCCCAAGAGTGGTATTGCTGGGTCTTCAGGTAGATCTGTTTCTAATTTTCTGAGGAACCTCCAGATTGATTTCCAGAGTGGTTGTACCAGTTTGCAATCCCACCAGCAATGGAGGAGTGTTCCTCTTTCTCCACATCCTAGCCAACATGTGTTATCAACTGTGGTTGTTATCTTAGTCATTCTGATTGGTGTACAGTAGAAACTCAGGGTCATTTTGGTTTGCATTTTTCTGATCACTAAGGACTTTGAACATTTCTTGAGGTGTTTCTAAGCCATTCAAGATTCCACTGTTGTGAATTCTTAGTTTAGTTCTATATTCCATTTTTGATTGGGTTTTTTTTTAATGGTTAGTTTCTTGAGTTCTTTACATATTTTGGATATTAGCCCTCTATCAGATGTGGGGTTAGTAAAGATTTTTTCCCAATCTGTAGGTTGGTGATTTGTCTTATTGGCTATGACTTTTTCCTTACAGAATCTTTCCATTTTTATAAGGTCCCATTTATGAATTCTTAGAGCATGAGCCACTGCAGTTTTATTTAGGAAATTTCCCCCTGTGCCAATGAGTTCAAAGCTCTTTCCCACTTTCTCATCTATTAGGTTCAGTGTATCAGGTTTTATGTTGAGGTCCTTGATCTATTTGGACTAGAGCTTTGTTCCAGGTGACAAATATGGGTCTATTTTCATTTTCCTACATATTGACTGCCAGTTAGACCAGCATCATTTGTTGAAGATGTTTTCTTTTTTCCATTGTATATGTTTGGCTTCTTTGTCAAAGATCAATTGCCCATAAATGTGTGATTTTATTTCTGGGTCTTTAATTCTATTCCATTGATCAACTTGTCTGTCTCTGTACCAATACCATGCAGTTATTATCACTATTGCTCTGTAGTAAAGCTTGAGATCAGGGATGGTGATTCCCCCAGCTGTTCTTTTTATTTTATTTTATTTTTTTACTTTTTTTTTTTTTTCAAGACAGGGTTTCTCTGTGTAGCCCTGGCTGTCCTGGAACTCACTCTGTAGACCAGGCTGGCCTCAAACTTAGAAATCCGCCTGTCTCTGCCTTCCAAGTGCTGGAATTAAAGGCATGCGCCACCACTGCCCGGCCTGTTCTTTTTAAGAATGAGGACATTCTGAGTTTTGCAGGCAAAAGGATGGAACTAGAAAATATCATCCTGAGTGAGGTAACACAGATCCAGAAAGACATGCATCATATGTAGCCTCTAATAAGTGGATATTAGCCAAAAATAATGCCAAGTACCTAACATAGAGCCCACAGAACTCAAATAGGTCAAAAACCTGAAGGGCCCAAGAGAGGGTGTCTCAGTCCTACTTGGGAGGGAGAATAAACCAACCACTGTGGGGGGGGGAGGAAGAGACCTGAGAGGGTAAGGAGATGGGGGTGTCAGAGAGGGGAACATGATCAGGTATTGGGTGGGAGAAAAGGGCTAAAATCCCTGAGGGCAAGCAGAAAGAAGAGAAACATGCAACCTCAGGAGGTAGGAGGTTGGGGGGACTCTCTAGAATATACCAGAGACCTGGGAGGTAAGAGACTCTCAGGACTCAAAGAGAGGGACTTTAGATGAAATGCCCTACATTGGGGAGAAGGAACTTGTAAAGCCCACCTTCAGCAGAAAGACAGGGCATCAAGTGAAGTATGGAGTTGCCATCCCACAGTCAAAACTCTGACCCATAATTGTTCCTGTCTGAAAGAATTGCAGAGAATGAAATGGAGAGGAGCCTGAGGAAAAGAAGGTCCAGCAACAGGCCCAAAGTGGGATCCAGCTCAAGGGGAGGCTCCAAGGCCTGACACTATTACTGAGGCGATGGAGTGCTCACAAAAAGCAACCTATCATGACTGCCCTCTGAAAGACCCAAAAGCAGTTGAAGCAGATGCAGATATTTGCACCCAACCAATGGACAGAAGCTGCTGATCCCTGTGGTTGAATTAGGGAAAAGCTGGAAGAAGCTGAGGAGGAGTTCGACCCTGTAGAGAGACCAGCAGTTTCTATTAAACTGAACACATGAGATCTCTCAGACACTGGACCACCAACCAGGCAGCATGTACAAGCTGATATGAGGCCCCAACACCTATACAGCACAGGACTGCCGGTTCTAGATTTAGTCAGAGAGGATGCACCTTAATCTCAAGAGACTGGAGGCCACTGGGAGTTTAGAGGTATGATGTGTTGGGGATGCGGGGTAGGCACATCCTTGTAGAGACTGGGGGGCTGGGAGGAGTTATGAGATGTGGAACAGTCAGGGGTGGAACAGGAGGGGAATGAAATCTGGAATTTAAAATAAATAAATAGATAAATTTTTTTAAAAATTCTCAAAAAAATAATCATTCATATTTCATGAATACATCAAAGTTATTTCATCCAATATTTTTGTATTGATTTTCTACTTCTAATTTCAAGTTGGTATACAGAGCATTTCAAATTTTAGATTATTGTTTATATTTTAAAATGCATGTAACATATCCAATATCCTACCCACAGCCTGGTTTGATTATATGAAACATATGAATAAATAATTGACTCTGTGTGCTTAAAAATATATTTAGACAAGAACAATTTTTTGAAACTTGAGTAGTAAATTGTAAAACAATGGGTAAGAAATTATGAATTATTAAACTACCACACCATGATCTTTACTTACCCTTAGCAATGTGAAGAGGTAAATATTTTACCTGGCACAGCAAGTAGAAAGAGGACAATATACAAAAAGAAGAGACACATCAGCAGTGGGGGAAAGATCTTTGATATTTCAGCAAGGCCAATTGTACTAGGTAGAAAGACAACCATAAAAATGAGAACTGCTTTACCTAGATGAATGGCCAGACCCAGTAGAACAATGTAGTTACATCCAAAGTGTAACTTGCATAATGTATTGCCCCTATGGCCAGTAAGAAATGATCAAAGCAAAATGAAATGTATAAACATTGACAGCAAATGTTATACAAAGACATTAAATTTTGGAATATATATATATATGTATATATATATATATATATACATACATATAAACATATGCGTGTGTGTATATATATATTTCAATATATTATATAGATTCCAACATATATATATATATGAAATAAGAAATAAGAAAACCTGAAAAAGTATACAGAAAAATCACTCAATTATAAAAGAAAAAAGCACTGCTATAAAAAAGCCAGAAAAGACGCAATGCCCACACTACACAGTTGGCAACATTTACAAATACTGCAGAAGTATGAAAAAAAAAAAAGACAGGATTCATAAAACATTAAACTGTGTGCATCACATAAAACAGTTTCATTGAATTGTACTGTAAAAAGTAAAAGTGTGAATGGTTGGCAAGGAATTGGTGTGAATTCTTCTCTGGAAGAAATGTAGAAGAAAATATGTTTGACAGTATCCTGAACGGGTGGCACGAATAGTAATAATTTTGTTTATAAAAGAAGGAAAATTTGTCACACAAAGGCATTAAAATATAAGCATAGATAGAGTAATAAATGAAACACCATACAAAGAACTCAGATGTACAAGAATTTTCTTATTTTGTATTTGTTTCTTTGAATGAAAGAAACAGTTTCACTGTGAGTACTTAAGGTAATGACCATCATTTATAGAAATATATACAAAAAGAACTTATAGGAATTTTATAGAAATATACAAACATAATGCACCAAGTATATTTCAGAGGCAGAAATTTTACTGTAGTTCTGTGTGTCCTGTGTCTATTGTCATAAACTGTAGTAGGAACCTCTGCAACAATTTTTAAATTTTAATGTTTAATAACATGTAAATTGGTTTTATTTTGCAATTTTCTTTACCTGGCAAATGAACATGTATCCATTCACCTTTCTTCTGTGCATTGTTAATTTCACCTACTGCACTGCAATTTAAATGTAAAATGCTTCAAATCAGATCATGAATTTGAACAGAGGTCCTATGCTGTTGGAGGTGTTCTAGATGATTGTCTACCCTTCAGGAAGTTGAGCTTCACTAAAAGAAGTGGGTTGCTGAGGAAAAACCTTGAGGTTTTGAGGTTGGGCTGAACTTCTTTACATTCTCTGCTTCCTGACTTGAGGAGTGATGTGAGCAGCTATTTCATGTTCTTGCTGTCCTGTCTTTCCTTCTTGGACTCACTCTATACCCTTTCTATCCTCTCTTAAACCATGAGCTAAAATATGTTCTTCATTAAGTCCCTTCAGCCCCTTTGTACAGCAATGAAAGAATTGTAATTAATACAGATAGATATATGGTATCTGAAGTGGTGAATGTGAAGAAATGAATGTGTATTGGAAAGTTTTGAAGAAGACAGACAGGATTCTGAGTTGGAGGCCAGCCTTGGCTACATTCTTCCTCTGTTTTGATGCTACTTATAAGATTTTGTCACCTCAAGTGAAGTAATTTACCACATATTCAGTACATATTCTCCATATGTTCAATATATATTCTCAGTAACTTGTTCTTAACTGGATTTGTATTTATGATATACCATTTTTCAAGTTTATTTTACACTAATTTCTTATCATTCATGTGTGATATTGGTGTTCTTGAAAACAGCCCTGAAAATACTCATTTATTCTTCTAGTTTGTACTGTTTCATTAAGTGTAGTTCCTTAACTGGTTTGCATGTACTAACTTGCATTTATACTACATTTTCCACTACACATGCTTTCAACTTCAGTCTGCTTATATTTATGCTGTTGCATTGTGTCTACTATTTTAAATTTCTAGAAAAGAGAATAAATGCTTAGTTAACCATATTTGACTAGAATAATTAACAGCTTCTCATGTTATACCATTTTGGTAATTTAAGAAATGGTTTTAAAAATGGCTTCTTTAGGATAAGCAACCATAAGTAATTGTTATAGCTGTGAGTATAACATAAGTACACCAGGTAGGATATCACGTGGGGATAATTTAATTATCAAAATAATCAAGGGCTACATTCTTTCACAGGGTCATTGGTGAGGGAAGTTATCTGTAAACTGGGCTATTATCTAAAAGCAATGTGATTAAATAGCTTGACACAGACAAATTCCATTTCTGACATGATTCTTAGTTCTATCTTCTTCTTCATTCTGATCAATCCTCTTAATTTAGACATTCCTGCTTCTGTCTGGAACTTTGGTTGTTTTACAGCTCTCAATCTCTATTTTAGACCATTGTCTAACTTGACCCTAGAATTTTCTTTGTCAAACATGATACACATCCATCTTTCCTATTATTTTATGACATTTAAATGTTCTGCTTTGTCACGACAGGACACTCCAATAAATAAATTATAATAGGTATTAGTATTCACCATTGCGTGTAAATTATTGATGTCAAAAAAGTTGAAAAAATGTAAGCAAATATATAAAAATTACAGACAGGTAAAAGACAGGTTATTCAATAATATTTATTGATTTTAATATCACTTCATTCTTTATGATATTAACCTGTATTCCACAAAACTGTCTATTACCAACAAAGTGTATCTCAAAATTCTAATGAATATTATACGTGGTTTTCTGCAGATAATTAATAGGATTATTCTTTATGACATTTTCAGACTTCCTTATGCTCATTTTATCCTCCTTTATTTATTTCCTCCCTAATAAGCCCTCCACTATTCTAGTTACAGTTACTATTGCTGTGATAAAACATTATGACCAAAAACTACATGGAGAAGAAAGAATTTATTTGGTTTACACTTTCACATCACTGTTCATCACTGAAGAAAATCAGAACAGGAACTTAAACAGGGCAGGTGCCTGGAGTCAGGAGCTCATAAAGAGGCAATTAAAGATGTGCTTCTTAATGGCTTGCTCAGCCTACTTATGGAAATCAAAACCACTTGCTTAGAAGTGTCTGTACCCGATCCCTCACTGGAGATCGCAAGACCCAGCAGAGGGCCAAAGACACGCCCCACAGCTCACCAGGCCACAGAGACTGACCGCCAGCAGCTTCCGGCGACGGCCGGAAACCTCAGCTTGGGCCACAGGGCCCCACA
>CM052722.1:63135913-63179406 GCA_028551405.1 Uromys caudimaculatus
TTTAAAAAAAAAAAAAAAAAAAAAAAAAAAAAAAAAAAAAAAAAAAGAAGTGTCTGTACCCACAATATATTGGACTTTCACATTGATAACTAATTAAGAAAATACCCTACAGACTTCTCTGCTAGCAGCTAGAGATTCTAGAGTAGCAGCAATTCTCATCTTGTGGGTCTTGATACCCCCAGGGATCACATATCAGATATCCTGCACATCAGATATTTACATTAAAATTCATAATAGTAGCAAAGTTACAGTTATATTGTAGCAACAAAATAATTTTATGTTTGGGGTTCACCAGAACATGAGGAACTGTATTAAAGGTCACAGCATTATGGAAATTGAGAACCACTGCTCTAGAGGCATTTTCTTACTGAGTTTTCCTCTCACATGACTACAGATTGTGTTAAGTTGGCATAAAGCTAGCTAGCAAGCATATCCCCCATAGTTCCTATTTCCTCTTCATATTGTTTGTACTTTGCTATTCTGCTCTTTCTATTGCTCCTTCAATACAAGGGTCCAATATTACTTTTCTGATTTCTTTAGTTCTTCCAGAATGTGTCATACCTGAAGATTTAGAGCTAGGAACCTTAGATGAGAGAGACTGTATATCTGGGTTACCTCACTTTTTATGATATTTCAGGGTTACCTCACTTTTTTATGATATTTCTGAGTGCCAACGATTTACCAACAAATTTTATGATTTCACTTTTATTCACAGCTGAGTAGTATTCTATAATGTATATATATATATATATATATATATATATAT
Source organism: Uromys caudimaculatus (assembly GCA_028551405.1). NCBI lineage: Eukaryota > Metazoa > Chordata > Mammalia > Rodentia > Muridae > Uromys > Uromys caudimaculatus. Next base: position 63,136,680 of record CM052722.1, read on the forward strand.
ACTATATTTTCATTTGTCAGCTGAAAAAGCTTTAAGTTGTTCCAATTTCCTAGCCATTATAAAGAGAGCAGCAATGAACATGGCTGAGCAGGCATCTGTTGAATATAATTTTGAGTTCTCAGGGCATATGTCAAATAGCAGTTATGCTCATAGTGGTTCCACAGTGGCTGCACCAGTTTGCCATCCTGCCAATGGTAAATAAAGCTTCCCTTCAGTCATACACGCTCTGGTATTTGTTTTTGTTTTTGTTTGGTTGGTTTTGCTTGGTTTTTGTTTTTGTTTGTGCTTTTATTGTTGTTTGTGCTTTGATCATTACCATTCTTAAAGGGGTAAAATGAAATTTCACTTCAGTAATTGCTAGGAATCAAGAATATTTTAGCAGGGCAGTGGTGGCGCACGCCTTTAATCCCAGCACTTGGGAGGCAGAGGCAGGTGGATTTCTGAGTTCGAGGTCAGCCTGGTCTACAGAGTGAGTTCCAGGACAGCCAGGGCTACACAGAGAAACCCTGTCTTGAAAAACCACAAAAAAAAATATTTTAGAGATATCTTTAGTTACTTTTTTTTTTCTTCTTTGAGTAACATCTATCCAGACCTAAGAGTTCCCCACCTCCCCAACATTTAAGGGATCATTTGTTTTCTTGACTGTGTAATTTGGTTTCTTAATATATTCTATTTGTGTGGTTGACATATGCAGTGACACTCTATTGGAAAAAGCTCCTGATTTTCTTTTTAATATAGACGGTTAGAGTTTCCATTAGGAATGCTTTCACTCTGTCACAGAACATTTGTTCTGTTATAATTTTATTTTAATTTATTTCCAGGAATTTATTAGCCTTGATTTTCCCTTTAGCCCATTAATCATTCAGTAGTGAGTTATATAATCAGTATGTATTTATGTATTTCCTAAATATTTGTTTGCTCTTAGTTTTAAACTTTATTATATTATGATCATTTAGGATCACAGGTTTATTTAAATTTTTTGAGTTTGTAAAAATTATTTTGTTTTCCAGGATGTGATCTGTGTCAGAAAAGCTTTTGTGTATTTCTTAGTAGAAAGTATATTTTTAATAATTGGGTTTAAAATTCTGTAAATATCAGTTAAATCCAATTAATGTATGATGTCATTTAATTCTGTTGGAGACATGTCTGTTGGAGAAAGTAAGGCATCATGATCACTTACTATCAGTGGGTTGATGTTAATATGTTTCTTAAAATTGAGAGCATTTATTTTATGAAATTGGATGCACCATAGGGTGGTGGTTTTTTTTTTTTTTTTTTCCTTTTTTTGGCATATTTGTTTAAGATAGCTATGTTTTCTTGGTTAATTATTCCCTTTGATTGTAATGAAGTGTCCTTTGATATCTGATTAATTTTGCTTTGAAGTCTATTCTGTTTGCTTCCTGATCCCATTTGATTGGATCACCTTATCAATTGGTTTCCTCTGAGGCAGTGCTTATAATAGAAGCTAAGATACACTTGTAAACAAGAGATGAGTATAAAATTTATTTCCCCACACCTTACTGAAGCTGTGATTGCTAAAGTACCATCTTATTGTGCTCTATATCAGTTAGTGCTAGAAAAATCTTGACTAGCAAATGTACAGAAGTTTAAAAATTCTGAATTATTTTGAAACTTTGCTTTTTAGGGTTAGGTTACCCCCTTGGCTGTAAGAATACTTGCAGTCTGTGGGCCAGTAATGTGGGGATATTACAAATATTTAGCATGCAATTACCAATTTTTGGTAGTTTCTCTGATATCTATTTTGCATATAGCCTACAATTTGTTGCATTTTTCATGCTTTCTTCTGCTGGACTTAAATTTGAGCCAACTGAGAGAAAGAGAACCCCATAGAGCAACAGTTTTGATACCAAATCTTGAAATTTTTTTCTCAAAAATAATCATACCCTCTAAAAATGGGAAGATTTTAAAAGAAGCAATCACCAGGAAATGGAACCAGAGGCTATACAGGTCAGAGATCGAGGAAAGAAACAAACTAGGAGCAAATAATAATAATAATAATAATAATAATAATAATAATAATAATAATAATAAAGAAATTATTAGTCATTCTTAATAATTTATTTATTTGTTCATTTAATTATTTTTCTCCCATAGATTACATACCAAGCACAATTTCTCCTCTCCTCCCATTTCCTCTGTTCCCACAACTTCTCCTCTCCCTTAGTTTTTCTCCTCCTCTGTCTTCCTTCAGAAAAGAGTAAGCCTCCCAGAGTTATCAATCAAACACAGCATAATAAATCACAATAAGTATAGTCACATACCTTTATATCAAAGCTGAATGAAGCAGTCAAATTGGAGGAAAATGGTAGCAAAAGTAGGGGAAAGAGTCAGAGACAGCCCTTTGCACCTACTATTATGAGTCCCCCAAGAACAGCAAGCTATGCAAACATTTTTACAGGACCTAGGTAAAACCCATACATGCTCTCTGATTGTCTGGAGTTGCTATGACCCCAGGTTAGTTGATTTTGTGTGCCATGTGCTTTTCTCCCAAGGGATGAAACCTAAGCCTTCACTGGTTTTTCATGTACTGTATTATATATATGGGGGGGGGGGGTCTAAAACTTTAATACCCATGAAAATAAAACACCTTTATCTAAATAAACTGATAACTGCCGCATTAATTCCTGTTTTCACTTACAGCAGGCATTGCTCAAAAACAGTGATATGTTCTGAGAAATGAATAAGCAGGCAATTTTACTGATAGGCAAACGTAGATGGACACCTAATGTGATAGCGCACAACTTCAATCCCAGTAAGGCAGAGGCAGAGACAGGTAGGTCTATGTTAGTGTGAGGCCAGCCTCATCAACAGAGTGGGTTCCAGGGGCTACCTGGTGAGACCTTTTCTGGAGAAAATATATATATTTTATCCCCCCCTCAGGTACCATGGTTTACTATGACTGGCAATGTGGGAGGTTTGTTGGTATCCTTGACATCTCTGGCACCTACAATTCTTCCTCCTCCTCTTCTACTGGATTCCCCAAGCTCGGCCTAATATTTTCCTGTGGGTTTCTGCATCTGTCCTCATCAGAGGCTGGATGTGTCATGCTTGGTTCTGTCCTAGGTCTCTGGACTATCCAGCCTCTCTTTCTTGAGCATCCAGACAGTTTCAGATATGGGCTCTCTCTTGGCCTGAGTTTCAAGTTGGACCAGTTGTTGGTTGGCTACTTCCTCAAGTTCTGTTCTACCTTCACTCCAACACATCTTCCAGGCAGGAAAAATAGTAGGTCAAATATTTTGTGGTTGGGTGTCCCAGTCCCACTGCTAGAAGTCTTGCCCGGTTACAAGAAATAACCAGGTAAAGCTCCATAGTCCACATTGCTAGGAGTGTTTGCTAGAGTCAGTCTACTTTTTTAATGATATTCTGCTATATTCATAGACTGGAGCCAATGTAATTGCCATCAAAAAGGCTCCTTCCAGCAACTGATGGGAGTTGATGCAGATACCCACAAAATATTAGGCTAAGCTCACTGAACCTAGCAGAAGATGGGGAGGAAAGATTATAGGATTCAGGGGTAATGAAAACACCACAAGAACATGGCCAACAGAATCAACTAAACAGGGCTCATAGTGGTTCACAGATACTAAAAGCACAATTAGACGGGCTGTAAAGGTCTGACGTAGATCCTCTGCATATATGCTATAGTTGTGTAGCTTGGTGTTCTTGTAGTACTACTAACAGTGAGAGCAGTGGGCTGCCTCTGACTCATTGGCCTACTTTTGGGACCCTTTTCCTCCTCTTGGGTTGCCTCATCTATATGAGGATATGTGCCTAGTCTTATTGTTATGCTGTGTTCAGTTGATATTCCTTGGAAGTCTGCTTTTTACTGAAGGAAACAGAGGAAGAATGGATATGGGGGAGGAAGAGAATGGGAAGATAGGGGCTTGGAGGAGTGGATGAAGGAGAAAGTTCCGTCTGGACGCAATATATATAAAAAAAAAATAATAAAGTTCAACATTTTTAGCTAACAGGAAAATCTAATCAAAATTATATTTCAATTCTAACACGTCAGAATGATTATTTATAAAATAAATGTTGGTAAACACATAGTAAAAAACCCCCACATTTTACACAATATTTCCAGGAATGAATATCAGTTCAGTGATTATTGACATCACAATGGAGATTACTTATAAATACCAAACTAGAACTACCACATGACCTTATTATATTCCTCCTACTCATCTACCCAAAGATTTTCAAGTCACAGTGTTTATTGTAGCACTACTAATATTAACCACAATTTGCATTTAACCAGTTGATGGCTGAATGGATTAAAAATATAATTCACATACAAAATGAGGTTTTATTCAGCCCCAAAGAATAGTAACATTTCAGAATTAAGAAACTGGATAAAATATTAACCAAACTATGTAAGACCCATAAAGATAAATACCACATTTTTCTTTATAGAGCCAATCTAGACTTTAAAAGACAATAAAATTTGGAAAATCAAAGAGTGATTTTTAGGAGGAGGACAATGGAAATTGGGTAATTAAGAAGAGTGTGTAAGTTCAAAGTACATGATTCTAATGTAATATTTATCATTATATACAGTGAATGTTTAGTAATATATTAGTTTGAAAAACTAATAATTTAGATAAATAAAAATACACAAGAATCTATATAATATTATATAAAAGAACAAGAAAAAATTAGTACTCATAGGTAAGTGTTTACATCTGTGTTTAAATAACTTATAATGAGGGATAAGCCAATTTGGTCTGGAATGAATAATATTCATGCAAATAATGAAACTACAGACTTACTTTCCTAACATATAAAAATTCAAAATAGATTACCCAAATACCCAAACATTAGAATAAGTGTGAAAGCTTATGCCTATATTCATAGCACCAATTGTGATATCTTATGCCTGTAATCATAGCACTAGGTAGATGGAGTCAGGAAATTTTCTGGAACTTGAGGAGAGCCTGGACCATGTAATAAGTTTTAGGACACAGAATGCTACTATGTGGAATCCTGTGTTCAATAAATAAACAGAAAAATAAATAAATAAATAAATAAATAAATAAATAAATAAATAAATAAATAAATAAATATTGGATCTAAAAATAAATGCACAAAATAAGTACCTTTATGAAATTGATTTGACAGTTATTTTCTAAATATGGTAACATTGTCATAGACAATGAAAGGACAATATAAATCCCATTTGTCTCCATTTAAGGACCAGGTCTGATTCATAAAAGGCCATAAGGCAACAACTTCAGGAATAGACTGTAAGTCCCAGAAACTAAGTCGTACAGCTTCCAGTTGTATATATCACTAGTGAAAAGGGGGATGTGTGCCTTTTACTGTCTACCCTGCCCATCATGGGGGCCAGTCACCCACAAGGACAGGGCAATTGTGGTAGAATCTGCCTGTTGTGCGGGCTTGTGTGTGAGGGAGGGATAGCTATGTTTCCTCCTGCTTCCCCAGAGCCCTGATCAGCCATCTGCCTTTTGCAGAATCTTAAATCTTCAGAGAAACTCTCTGCTGTCACAGACATATTAGACTCTGTAATGGTTATTCATGAGCTCACTTGAGATGACTGTTAGCTGCTCTTGTAGATGCTCTTTATGACCAAGGTAGGAGAACAGGTGACAATGGCAGCCTGGAAACTGCTTCTGGGTGCAAATGCCCATCAATGTAAAATCTGACAGTGACACGGCTTTTCCCTTGGCCCATCCATCCTGACTGGGATCCCAACAATCCTATGGATTAGCTGAGGCTAAAAGATTATTGCCAGATTCTTATTAGGGGTCTCCAGGAGGCCACTAGAAGGGCCACAAATTTGTCTAAGATAGGACAAGGTATACAAGGTAAGCAAGAAAGTTCAGGGGTATTTTTCAAGAGGTTGCTGAAAGCCTACCACACCTATACACCTTGAACCCAGAGATGAGGGAAAATCAATATGCTATGAACCTGGCATTGGTCAACCATGCAGATCCAGATATCAGACAAAAACTCCAGGGCCTGGAAGTATTTGAAGGTAAGTGTATGACTGAGCTCCTGGCTATAGCTAAAAATGTCTAACAACAGGGAGGCTCCAGAGGATCAGCGGACTAGTGGACTCCCCAAGGTGCTACTAATAGCACTGGACTACTGGCTTATCTAAGAAATTAGACATCGTTGCACAAGGGTGGCCTGCCTTTGATTTGCTGGTAAAGGACACAGAAAAAATCACCATGGGACAATAACTGATTCTAACCATTCCTCATGACATCAAGGGAATACTCAAACACCCCCCCCAACACACACACACACACACACACACACACACACACACACACACACACACACATACACACACATACATTGACCAGTAGATACCTAAAGCCTGGTTGGTGTATGCCATTGAGGGAGTATTCAACCTACCCCCTACTTCCCCAGACTTCTGGATATCTAATGCCTTGTTGGTGCATTATCAGTCCCTGCTCCTGAACCTTCCCTGCATGAAATACCACCCTGCCTTCACCTTAAACCAGTCTACTGTGTTCCAGAACCCAGATCTGGATGTTATGAATGATTGCTCGATAGTGCTGAGCCACATCCAGAAACTGATGCCAGACCTGACAAAAATCCCCTGGCTGAAAGTGGAAATGATCTACTTCATGGATGGGAGCATCTTAATGCAAGGCAGAGCCAGGTTTGCGGGTGTGGTAGAAGTGTCTCCTGATTCTATAATATGTGATTTGGCCTTACTTTCTGGGGTCTGAGCTCTACCTTCTAAGACTTTGGCTCAAAATCTGATTTAATTGCCTTGACTCAGGCCTTAAAACTGGTAAAGGGCAAAATTGCTAACATCTTCATAGAGAGCCAATACATCTCCAATAAGGCTCATGTTTATTGACACCTATATAAAGAAAGAGGATGCTCATGGTGGAGGGAAAAACTATCAAAATAAAGACAGATTTTGGCCCTATTAGAGGCATTATAGCTACTCCTCAAGGTAGTCATTGTACACTGCCCAGGACATCTAAAGGGCATGGATGAGAGGAAAAGAGGAAGCAGGCTAGCCTATGAGGCTGCAAACAGACTGCATTCGTTTTCACAGCCAAAGCCATGATACCTTTAGGCCAAGCAGAGCTTTTTTTCCCTAACTCCACCAAAAGAGAGACTGCCACCATGGTAGCCAAAAAGCTGCTGGAGGACATCATCCCCAGGTATGAACTGTCCTTACTGCTGGAGTCTGAAAATGTACTGGCCTTCATCTCAGGTAACACAGTCACTTGTTAAGATTTTGGGGACAGATTGGAAACTACATTGTGCTTATTGTCCTCAGTGTTCAGAGCAAGTAGAAAGGATTAATTGGAGCCTAAAGGAGATCTTATCCAAATTACTTCTAGAAATTGGCCATGACTGGGTGGCCCTCCCTCAATATGCCTTGTATAAGGCTAGGAACACCCCTTTTATTTCCAGTTTGACCCCTTTTGAGATATTGTACGGGAGACCTCCTCCCCTCCTTCCTAACCTCCAGTCTGAAATTCTTGCAGACAATGACCATCAGAAGTTCCTGGAAGTGGTGCAGGCTCTTCACAGGATACAAAAGCAAATATGGCTGAGCATCCACAAAATCTGAGTCTGCACCTCCTACTAATTCTCATTTCTTTGAACCAGATGCTAAGGTCTGGATTAAGGGACATAAGTACCAGATCCTTGAGCCTCATTAGAAGGGCCCACACACAGTGATCCTGAAAACGCCCATGGCCATAAAGAATTGGGTCCACCTCTCCCACATCAAACCTGAAGGACATCTCAGCAGCTGAAACACTGCAGAGAATGGCTTCCAGAGGACTGTGTGCCTGGGGCCAAGGCTGGACTGAGGCTAGCTGTTGCCCATCCAAAAGACCTACTCAAACTAAGAATTCAAAATGGTCTTGCCTCATGCACAGCCCAATGTGCCCTAGATGGCAGAGGGCCTTCATAGATCTCCAAAGGATTCTATCTACCTGCTCCTTATAGTTTCAGACTTAGCTCAATTTAAAAAAAAAAAAAAAGTCTATCCATCTCTTAGAACAGTTGTTAGACTCAATAGCTAAAGTAGTACTAAATTAGACTTATGCTTCCTGGAACAGGGAGGGCTCTGAGAGGCCCTAAGAGAGCAATGCTCTTTTCTACACCAATACCTCAGGCATTATCAGAAACAGCTTGGGCATGGTCCTTCAAAGACTAGAGGAAAGGGCTAAACTCAGGCAAGAGAATTAAAACTGGTATGAATCATTATTTTCCTGATCCCCCTGGCTGACTATTCTAGTCTCAGCACCAATTCTGCTCTTGCTAACTCTTGTCATCTATAGACCTTGTGTGGTAAATGATGTGTTTTATAAAACAAATGATATGTTTTGTCGAGAGCAGTATGGTGCGGTAGGAGTTGTTGGACCGAGTCTGCTCAGCGCTCGCTGCCCTGCTGAGTCGGCCAGGGTGAGACCCGTGTGAGGCGGGAGTGCAGGAGACTTCTGGCGGTTCCCGGGAGACCCCCAGCCACTGTCGATGAGTGCCCCACTGCTAGGCCCGGAGAGCGGATCTCCTCGCAGGCCCTTAGACAAAGTTCTCTGATGTCAAAGTAGTTTTGCAGCTTTATTCCTTTTGGATGGTGGGCGGCGGTGCGGGCGGAGCAGGCTGGCGGGCAGGGGTGGGCAGAGAGCAACGTAGAGAGATGCAGAGAACAGGCAGGCAGAGAGAGGGCACAGGCGAGAGCTGCGCAGAGAGAGCAGGTGGGCAGAGAACTGCACAGAGAGAGAGAGAGAGAGAGAGAGAGAGAGAGAGAGAGAGAGAGAGAGCTACGCAGGTGGGACAATCTGATATACTGGTTGGGAGGAGTCAGGGGATTGGCAACCAGTGCTTTCTATTGGCTAGGTCTGGGAGCTCTGTAGTGCCACATTTGCCTATGGGAGGGGTCAGGGCTGCTTTTTCAAGTCTCGCACGCCAGGCCTCTCTCTATACAGGGGTTGTAAAGGCTGTGACTGATTTTACAGGAGTTGTCTGGGAGCGTTGGCTAAAAATATAATTTGGTCCCTCATGAATATTTCATGGGGTCTCCCAGAATTTTCAACCTTTGCTCAACCAGGTCAGACTTCCTGTTACAGACCACTGCCCCCACATACCTCAGAGGCTCCATGCTGGGGCATTCCTACCCCTGAGCCATATGACAGGTGTAGTATAGAGTAGAGTTTATTTGGCTGCATGGGAAGGGAAGTTGAGAGAGGAGTAGAGGCAGAGAGAAAGATAGAGAGACAGAGAGAGAGACAGAGAAGAGAGAGACAGAGAAGAGATGGCCAAGAACACATGGAAAGAGGAGGGAGAGATGGGGAAGGGTAAAGAAAGAGAAAATGGGCAGAAAGTCAGATAGGGGAGAAGGGGGAAGGATGGAGAGAGACAGAGAGAGGGGGAGGGATGAGAGAGAGAGGAGAGAGAGAGAGGGAGAGGGAGAGGGAGAGGGAGAGAGAGAAAGAGAGAGAGAGAGAGAGAGAGAGAGAGAAGCAAACAGTCCCTTTATAGCAAGCCAGGCCTACCTGTTGCTAGGTGACTAACTGCTGGGCAGACCATAGAAGGAATATCAACAGTAAATGCACTAGTAAAATTCAAACAAGAACAAATCTCTGTGGTCTATTTGATGTTCTTAAGCAGCAATATCAGACCATAGACATCTCAAGGATTTGAGATGGGGCTTTATCAAGGGGGAATGAAAGGGCAACATAAACCCCATTTGTCTCCATTTAAGAATAAGACCTGATTTCAAAAAAGCCATAAGGTACCAGCTTCAAGAATAGACTATAAGTCACAGAAACTAAGTCATAAGACACCAGCTCTATGAACAGATCATAACATCCAAAACAAGATCTTAAAACAACCCTCCCAAAGAATAGCCGGGGGATAACCACTAAAATGGGGAAATATCTCAGCATGGGCTATCTGTGTCGGACAGCCCTATTTTATCACATTTTTGACCGATTATGACATAGGAATGAAGACCACAGTGCAAGTATGACTTTCAAGCAACCGCCAAGGTAATTTTAGATTACATAATCTTTCTAGAAAATTCTCCCAGTCCCCTATAAGAAGGCCTGCATGCCTTTGTCTGGGGTAACCATTTTAGAGAATGGTTGACCCTGACATGCTAGTAATTTTTGCAGAATAAACATTCTTCTTTCAAGTCTTCCTTCGGTGATTTTCAGACCCTTACAATAACAAAAGAAATAAAGGTAAAGTATGCTTCAGAAAATAAATTATTCTTTTGAACAAAGGATTTTATTAAGGCAAAAGACATAAAATTGAATAGTTTATAATCCTATAATTGTTAAAAATTTTATATCCAGAATATCTGATACCAGGTTATGTAAAGAACTGTCAAATCTGTCATGGCCTTGGTAGGGACAGAGTGACACAGTTCCTGCCCTTGGAACAGGGCCAGATATGAGCTTCCAGAAGTGTCAATAGCTGTCATGGACATACGTCTTGTTTGCATAATAATGTACATATATTATAATTCTCCTTCAAGGAATCACATGCCAGTAATGTTAATGTCATAGCAAAATGGTAAACGCTATGGCCTTCAGGACAGTGCTTAAGGCTATGAAAAAGAACACTAAAAATATGAGTTTGAAAATTTATGATTTCTCAACTATGCAGTAAATAAGGATGCAATTAGAATTATATGAGGACTTCGTGAATCTACATGAACAAAAGCAGTTTTGCTGTGAACCAACTTGTCATAAAGATACTGAGGAAGGAGATAAAGAGAGTTAGGGAATGTTTATTTACAGGAGATCACACCCAGCTAAGTTTTTTGTTTGTTTGTTTATGCTTACAAAGGTAGACAAATTTCTGAATTCAGGATCAGTCTGTGGCAAAACAAGTTTAGGCCACGTGTGGTAGAATGGTAATTTCCAGATAGGGTCTCACTCAGATAGTTTAGCATCAGAGTTTTACAGAAGCAGGTAGATCTCTGAAGTTTTTTGCAATGTTAAAAGAAAATGTGTGCTTGCTCTTTCCTAAGAATTAAGGAGCTGGGGTCACAGTATGCTGATTCATAGGGTAAACAAAAGGGAACCTTGAATAAATAACTGAACTGATATGTAGATAAAAATTTGAGCTTTTGGTTTGCATGAAATAAGCTAGCGGACAGCTATAACACTTCCTTAGAATTTTTCTCTGGAGAGAGCTGAGCTGTCTAGACATGTCTGGAGAGCAAAAACAACATGCCAATAGTGTTTTCTAATAGGATTTCTGACTTGGTGGGAAGATTCAATAATTTTTTTTATAGCAGATTTTCTGACTTTGGTCAGAAAACCCATGCACTATCCAGATAGCTTTTAGAATTTTTACTAGCAAATAGAGCTGTTTCAACCAGAGATTTATTAGAATAGCAAGAAAAAGCTGTCTAGAGGAGAAAAGACCTATACACACACAGGGAGGGGGGGGGGGAGGGGGAGGGGGAGGAAAGGGAGAGGGAGAGGGAGAGGGAGAGGGAGAGGGAGAGGGAGAGGGAGAGGGAGAGGGAGAGGGAGAGGGAGAGGGAGAGGGAGAGGGAGAGGGAGAGGGAGACGGAGAGGGAGACGGAGACGGAGACGGAGAGGGAGAGGGAGAGGGAGAAAGAGACAGGAGAGAAACTTGAAAGTGGAGCCTAGGCTGCCAGCTTGGAGCCGATTTGACTTCAAATTGACTTTGTTTGTTTAGATGCTCCCAGACACACCTTCCTCATAAGCCCTCCCCAAGTCAAGACTGGTCCTTAGCAAATAATGCTGTAACCCATTCAGCTAAATCCAAATACAGCCTTTTAACAGTGAAAATATCAAGAATGGTTGAAAAATTCTAATTGGATTTTCCTGCGTAGTGATTCAGCATACTATAATAATCAGAACCACTAGAATGGTGCTAAGAATCTGTCTAGTAACTTTGAAATACAACTGATGGAAACCAATTAGATACTATTCTGGATGAAGTCACTGACTAAAAAACTAAGACCCCTCTGATAAAACAAATAAACAGAAAAGATGCTGATCTTCCAGTCTTGCTGCTACTCAGGACAATGTAATTCCTAAATAAATTTTGCCATGCAGTTTTGGACCTGTCTTCATTTTCTATATCTCTCTGAAACTTGGGACAAGCCTTAAAATACTCAGATCATATTTTTGTGGAACAATTACTAATAAAAATTGGCAATATTTCAATAAACTATTTTTTAGTATAGAAGGATAATTGAACAATGAACAAATGAAAATATGGTCAACACATGAAACCATTGAAATGCAATTCATGCACACTTAAATGATTACTAAGACTTCAAAGATAATAAGAATTTTTGAAAAAGTGGAGAAATTTAAGCATTTTATCATTATTTATGGGAACAAAATATAGTATAGTGCAGCTTTTGTGGAAAATTCCTTTAGCCTACACCTTGAACTTAAATGCAATATTATTATAACTGAAATTGACACTTATTTATAAAAGTTCATTGCAAAATTATTCACATTAAACAATAAAAGGACACCACTTAAATGCCCAAAACAGATGAATTAATTGGAAATATATAGTCATAAACTGGAATAATATTCCTCCCAAAATATGCAGTTTTGGTGCACACTACAAGCCTAAATGCTGAAATCATTATGTGAATAAAGTAAACCAGATAAATAGAAAACATTTATAATCCACAAATTCATAGGATCAAAATATAGGTTTTATGATATCAGTGGCAGGCAGAATGATAAGGTAATGCTTAATGAATATAGGTGTTTTAATTCATATAATTATGAAATATAGGCATACAGATTACTGATGGCCACACTGAACTGTGAATATATTTAGCACTATAGAACTGGATAAAATAGAAGTTATTATGATGTGTATATTTTGCCAAATAAAATGTTAATAAATATGTAAAACTTCTTAAAAACAATTGATACCTAGATAAGAAAGTTATTATAGTTTTTGAGAAAAACACACATACACACACAGATATGTGTTGCTTATATGTTGTACTGCCATGCTGGGAGAAATGCAGGCATGGGCAGGGTCCCCTGGCTCCGGTTTGGGAGCACAAGTAAAGGAGCACTAGACACTTTTTCTCTCGCTCCACGCCCAGTTCCAGTCCCGTGATCTCTGTGAGACCCGCCTGCAGGCGCGAGCCCCAAATCGAGTCAGGTCCAGGTGGCTAGAGATAGGGGGAGCCGCAGGTGCCAGCCGCCTCCGGCGCTCTCCAGTTCCAGGCCCGATGCTGTGGCCTCCCTGTCCAGGCGCCACAGAGTCCTGCCTTAACACACAGACGCCCTCCGGCCCAGCCGGGCTGCCGCCAGTTGTTTGACAGCAGTTCAGAGAAAGAACGCAGATAGAGACTAGCCGCCTCCAATGCTCTCCAGCTCCACTATGCTCAGAGCACTCTCCGCCCTGTGCCAAGTCTTGGCCATAGCGCTGCGTCCCCTGTGGTACCTGCTGCCGGTAGGAGCGCTCCACCACTGGAGAGCAGATCTCCTCGCGAGCCCAAGTATTACAGCACCTTAGACAAAGTTTTCCGATGCCAAGGTAGTTTTCACTTTTATTCCTTCTGGATGGTGGGCAGCGCACACAGGAGCAGACAGGGCAGGCAGGTGGAGAAGGAGGAGAGAGAAAGAGAGAGAGCTACTAGGGTCAGGGTGCTCTAATATATTGTTCTGGGAGCAGACAGAGGTTTGGTAGCCGATACTTTCCATTGGCCCAGCTTGTGGACCTTTTGGTGCCTCATTTGCTTGCCCAGCGCTCAGGGTTGCTTTCTATGTGACAAATCTCACGCGCCAGGCCTCTCTATATACAAGGGTTGTAAAGACTGTGTGACCTGTTTTACAGGAGTCTTCTGGGAGCATTGGCTAAAAATGTGTTTCAATCCCTTGTGAAAAATATCACGGGGTCTCCCAGAATTTTTTTGCCTGAGCTCAACCGGATGTCATACTGCCTGTCACAGATCACTGCCCCACACTTATATATGAATATTCTAGACTTGAAACATAGGAAAAGAGTAATAAAATATCTAAAGAAATAAGTAATTTTACTAAAATGTTTATTAAGCAAGATAACTATTAGAAAATAATAGATATTCTTGGAAAAATATACATCAAATAATGAATTATATATTCATAATATATAGGTACAAATATACATTTATGTATATATACATTCAATATGACAAATTCTTAGTGAAAACATAAAATGGCAAATTTCTCATAAAACGTATTTGTAAACTAGAATATATATTTAAATAACTTTTAAAAATTGGATTAAATGCATAAGCAGAACATATGAATATAGGTAAATATAAAAATAAGGATAACATGGATATGACATTTGACTATTAATACAATCATTAAATGATGAAGCGTGAGATGAAAAAAGTTCAAATTTAAACAAATAGTACGGCTTCAAATTGCAGAACTCTTCCAACAGGTATTTTAGAACATAACTGAACACATTTAAGTATTCAGTTCCTCCTTCACTATGGGATTTTATCTTTTAAATTCATCATAAATTAAAGTCAGAATTACATTTAATGCCGCTATCCTACCAACATTATAGGTGAGAAAATACTATCAGATAGAGCATTACATGAGTTTTTCTTCAATGTTATTATGGTTGTCTCAGCACTGTGGCTGACAGCATTATACAAAATCTCATAACTAGTTCAAGAAAAGCTGAAATCTCTACTTAATTCCTCTGTTCTCTCTGCTCCCTATCTGTCTCCCTCTGTCTCTCTCTGTCTCTCTGTCTCTCTGTCTCTCTCTCTCTTTGCTTCAAGGAGAGATTATTTGGCCTTCACATCACTCTAAGCAGTGCTTTCACTGGCCAGATCACAGACCACACTGGGCAGTACATTTGAATGGAGCAACCACAAAAGGAAAACCATTCATCTCCCTTTTGAACATACAACACATATTCAAATATGGCATGCAAGATCCTGCCCAAGGCAAAGGAAGGCTTATTTACCCTTGGGACAATTCTTCCTGTAATCTCTATACAGTGACCATGTCTTTTGTTAACTGAAGTATTTTCCCTTCAGATTCAGTAGTAAATTTCTCATTTTCTTTCAGCAGCAGCTCTAATTCTTTCATATAACCTTCTTCACAGGTGGTGAAGTACTCACCATTAGCTTTGCAATTAGGTGGACCATTAGCTTTGCAATATTTTTGTATGTTTTGCCCACTGCTTACTTGTTGGATGAAACCTGAATAACATTCAGGGTTTTTAGCAAGAGTACAATCTGCACAACCAGCAATCTCATTCTCACAGGTGGTCTCTGTGAAAACAGTCTCCATTCTTCATATGATCATGAAATCAAAAAATTGTTTCTATGGCAATTCTCTAACACAGAGCAGTGCTGAATGTGCAAAGGACATGAGCACAAAGTTTGAGCAGTTTGCCAGCAGATTACAGAAGTCACTCATGGCCTGTCCTGCACATGATGAAATTGTCCTGTGTCTGAAATATTTATTGAAAGGTGGGACACATCTATGTTTGTATACTAGAGTTGTAATACCTGAGAAGTCATCATACCAAGGTGATTGATTTTATTAAAGTTTTAAAGAAAAATTAATTAGGACCTTAATAAAAAAATTTCAGACCATAAAAGATAAAAGGAATTCTTAATATGAACCATAAAACAGAATCAGATTAGTTTTAAAAAGTATTATTATAACTAGAATTTTGTCTATACAACAGCATTCATAAGTCCAAGGAATATCAGTAATCTGCCAAAAAGTACCCTTTATGACATAATTTGAAGAGAGATAAATATGTTTTGTAAATATAAGTAAACAACATTCTATAGGCAATAAAGTATAATTTATTAAGTGAACTTCATGAAATAATATATTTATTACCCAGTTAACTTCAGGAGGGAGGAGACTAATTAGAAACAGTTGTGAGGTGGGATAGACAAAGAACATAAAATAAATAAATGACCAAAACATAGAGTTCAAATGAATCCTGACTGCATAAAGCAGAAACAAACCCAACATTACAGTACACTTAAAAACAAAATTATTCCAAGTAAAGACAATGAAAATTGTTTAGATGAGGTTGCAATTGGAAGAAAAATATTTTGAGGATTTTGGATATTCATAAAGAATGACAAAAGTTGTGGGTAAGCTAGAGATTTATTCAGTAAACATATATAATTATTATGTTTTTCATAAGGAAACTTAAACAAAAGTTAAAACTTCTAAAATAAAAATGAAATATAATTATCAAAAATTGTTCAGTAAAATATTACTAAAAATATAAAAGAAAAGAAAACAAAGGGAATGATGACATGTCATTAAAACTAAATAATAGCAATGTTTTTAATTAAAATTGACTAAATGTTCCATTTATAAATTAAACTATTATCAAAAATATACAATAATGGACTGTCTTAGAAAAACAGTTAAAATTAGTAATCAAGGAAATAAAAGAATGAAGAACAATAAAATACAAATAAGTGAAAAAAATCAATATTCATTAAAGTGTTGTGGTAACAAGTTCGTGGATTACCCTAAAATAGATAAAAAGTTCAAATATAACATAAAAGTGAAGTCCTTTGACATTAGGTTGTTTCTGATAACTGGTAAATATACATCACATCTGAAGACTAACTGAAGGAAACAAAAAACATTTTAGTCAATTTACACTCCCTCCTGATGTTAAATAGTAGTACATATATAAAATTTTGTAAGTCTGGAGCATGGGAATTCATACAAGAGAAATGAGTGTTTCAATAAAAATATAGCAGAAAGAGAAAAAGATTTAAGAAATATATAGACAAATTCAATTTAGGATTATTGTTTAAAATGTGCTTAGAAAATATCAATGACTGTTGATATTAAATCAGTCAGGGATTTTTTTTATATTCCTGAAGTTTATCAATTTAAAATACTATGATTGTTTTCTTAGGTATAATTTTATATTGCTTTGTTAAATGTGTTCTCAATTTCAAGTTTAATATAAATTATTAATGAATATACTTGAGTGATATTTGGACTCAAGTAATTGGTCATAATAATAACAGAATATAAAATGAATAGAGGACTCCTGAATGCAAATTGGTTATTTTATCATAATACATTTTTAATTTTTCATATGCCAAAGTCATATGGTAGAAAATTGTCAATCTGTCCCCCCACCTAAAGCTGTGCTACAGCTCTCTACCCAAATCCTTCCCAGAGAGTGCTAGTCTCCCAGAAATGCTGTCATTCCTTTTTTTTCTTTTGTATTTTCAATTGGATATTTTCTTTATTTACATTTCAAATGTTATCCCCTTTACTGGTTCACCTCCCCCCCCCCCCGCTTCTATGAGGATATTCCAAATAACTCTATTTAAAAATGGGGTACAGAGCTAAACAAATAATTCTCAACTTAGGAATATCGAATGACTGAGAAACACCTAAAGAAATATTCAACATCCTTAGTCATCAGGGAAATGCAAAACAACCCTCACCTCACACCAGTCAGAATGGCTAAGATAAAAAACTCAGATGAAAGCAGGTGCTGGTGAGGATGTGAAGAAAGAGGAACACCGCTCCGTTGTTGACAAGATTGCAACCTCGTACAACCATTCTGGAAATCAGTCTATGGGTTCTTCAGGGAACTGGGCATAGCTTTGGCCTGAGGACCGAGCTTTACCCCTCCTGGGCATATATCCAAAAGATGCTTCAACATATAGCAAGGTCACATGCTCTACTATGTTAATGGCATCCTTATTTATAAGAGCCAGAAGCTGGAATAAACCCAGAGGAATGGATACAGAAAATGTGGTACATGTACACAGTGGAGTACTATTCTTCTATTGAAAACAATGACTTCATGAAATTCTTAGGCAAATGGATGGAACTAGAAAATATCATCCTAAGTGAGGTAACCCAATCACAAAAGAAGACACATGGTATGCACTCACTGATAAGTGGATATTAGCCCAAAAGCTTGGAAATACCCAAGATACAATCCATATGAAGCTCAAGAAGAAGTGAGACCAAAGTGTGGATGCTTCAGTCCTTCTTAGAAGGGGCAACAAAATAGTCACAGGGATAGAGGCTGGGTGGAACTTGTGAGGAAGAGAGGAGAGGGAATTGGAAAAAGGGGGTGCATGATCATGTATGGGAGGAGATGGGGATGATTTACAGAGGGTCAGGAATTTGAACAGAGGTGTGTAGCAATGGGAGATGTGGAACTGAAGGTAGCCACCAGCAAATCCCAGATGCCAGGAAAGCAAGTGGCTCCCAGAACCCAACTGGGATGAGATTAGCTGAAATGCCCAACAAAGGGAAGGAAGAAGAACCTGTAGAGAACATATCTAGAGGTTAGACAGTGCCTGGGTTGGGGGACGGAGTCACCCACTCATCTCCAAATTTTTAACCCGTAATTGCTCCTGTCTAAAGGAAATATGATGACAAAGTGAGGAGCAAAGACTTAAAGAAAGGCCATCCAGAGATTGTCCCACTTGTATAAGACCCCAAACCCAGACACTATTGCAGATACCAAGAAGTGCTTGCTGACAGGAGCCTAATATAGCTGTCTCCTGAGAGGCTCTATCAGAGCCTGACAAATACAGAGGAGGATGCTTGTAGCCAACCACTGGACTGAGCACAGGGTCCACAATGGAGGAGTTAGGGGAAGGACTGAAAGACTGAAGGGGTTTGCAGCCCCATAGGAAAAACAGCAATATAACCCAACCAGACCCCTGAGAGTTCCCAGGTTCTAAATCACCAACCAAAGAGTACACACGGAGGGACCCATGGCTTCAGCTGCACATGTACCAGAGGATGGCCTTGTCTGGCATCAATGGGAGGAGAGAGGCCCTTAGTCCTGTGAAGGTTTGATGACCCATTATAGGGTAATGCCAGGACTGTGTGATGAGAGTGTGTGGGTGGGGTAACACCTTCATAGAAGCCGGAGCAGGGGAGATGGAATATGGGGTTTCCAGAGGGGATAATATTTGAAATGTAAATAAATAAAACATCCCAAAAAAGAGGAAAATGTCATTTGATATATGTGAATGCTGTTAACAGTATTTGGGGTTTAGAAAATTTTGAGGTATTGGACAATATGAATATGTTTCACATACAATTTCTTGGAATTTAGTGTGCTACAGAGTGACTATAACAATTGAGTAGTGTAGCAGGAACAGCAGGGCAACCTTTATGTAAATGCTGGGGGACTGCACACCCATAAAAGCATCTTCTACAGTAGGACCTAATTCAGGACTGCCTGAGAGACCAAAGATTGCTGGAGCAGACCATGCCAGCCAAGTGAAAGTAGTGTTTAGAAGAGATACTTTCTTGGGACCAATGGGTTGCAGCTGGAAGGTAATAAAGGCGCTTACAGCAATGTTCTGATGAGCTTGCTGCAGCATTTCTCACCTGCTCTCAGAGTCTGTGTTGCTGACTCCATGCCAGCTCATCTCCAACCCACAAAGACAGATAGAGTTGGGCAATGAATAGTCCAAGACACAGGCAACATCTGGCAGCCAACATGGATGGACTCTATCATCATTGTTTTTTTTATTGCTGTTGTTTTGTTTTTTGTTTTTTTGGCTGCTTACAAACCTCCTTTTCTGAGGGCTCGTTTTTGCCTATATTTTTATAGAATAGAACATAACTGCTTTTACAACATTTATACTCACATCAACATCTAGATTGAGGAAAGGGATATATTCAGTATCACGTTTCAAATTTTGAAGTGGAAACTTCTGCTTTCTTTGGAAATCAATTATGTCAATATATGTTTTAGTAAAGCAGACATGTGAAAAAAATCTTTTGCTGAAACAGACACAGGTGAAAGGATATTTTGCTTTAGCAGACACATGAATGGATTCATAGTGTTTAGAAACAATATAAATATGACCTCAAAGACAGTAGGAGTTAGAGCATTGATTTGCTTTGCTTTACCTTATTTGTCTTCACTGACAACACACGTTTTAGTTCACCTTACATTGCATTGCTAAGCTTCACTTGTGGTAATTTTTTAGATATAAACTCCCCATAGAACTTCTTGTGATGTTCCTGTATCTTTGTTGCTTCTGCAGAGTTAGTTCAGTTGATGAGCCTTGCAATTTTTTTCTGTATTGAACTTTCCTTGCTGATTTGTGTGTGGTGTCTGCTGAGTGGACCAGACTGCACTGTAGCTGCTGAGTCATGTTTGGTGTTTGCTGCTGGACTGGACTGAAAACAACAAAGATTGGAATGGCCCCAAAGAAATATTTATAAACCAGGTCCACTTCCCCCATATCTTAATAATCTTTCTTTTCCACTACTTCTGGTGGGTGGTGGGTTGGGGGGTAGTTGAACCTTTATTAAAGTAGGCTGTGAAAAATATATATCTACAAAGTATTTATTTTATATTCTATTTGTAAACCAATAAATCACATTTCAAATATAAAATAGAAGTTTTCAATTATGCTTCAGCAAGCCTCAGTAAATTGTCAAAAAAGAAATAGAATGTATATAGCTAAATCTGATGCCATTCTTTTTCATTCATAACCTTCAATGGGCATCCTCACTCTGTTAAACGATGGTATTTACACAATTTAAAAATGTTTGACAACCAGTAAATCTAAAGTAGTTTGTATAAATTGAACAATGTATCAATCTTCAGATGACGAGGTTAATATTAATTCTGCTTTCAAACATGAACACATAAAGATATGTATATAATGCTATTCTTAATAAAATGAGTTCCCCTGTGTCACCTAGGAGAAGTTGGAAGATTACATGATACAAACTCATGGAATAAATATGACAACAATATATTCTGAAGCAATCCTTTTTTACTATTTTCAATTTTGCATGACTATGACATAATGTTACAAATATTTATTTAATTATATACTGTTTATTTTTTAGTAAATCTAAATCATAATACTAATGAAGTTTCAGAAGACAGATGCTGGTGTGAAAGTTTTCTATCTCAGAGAGGCAGAGAATGACCCCATCTTATCTCCCTCTATAGTTGATGTCCCAAAAGCAACTTCTCCTTCTTCCTGCTTGCCATTTCAAAAAAAACGAAAACAAAACAAAACAAAAAAAACCCTCAAACTGTCTGTCTGTCTCTCCTAGGTCCTGTGTATCTCCCTCTCTGTCTTCCCGATTTCCTCTTACTCTCTTACTCTCTTTGATTTTTTCCTGTATTCACTCCCTATCAAGTGGTTGCATACTCTGCCTCTTGACTTATGGTTGACTTTATTTTTGTTTACAATAAACAAAAATCTCCCAGATTAAAGGCATGTGCTAGTGCTGAGACATACCACATCTAGAAACAGTTTCTCCAGTAAATAATACAATCTGGGGTTTGACAGAATGAACAAATATATTGCAACGATCTACCATTTTTCTGAAAATTTCCTTTCATGTGCAGTCATTATCAGTGTATACAACTAATTCAAATTTTTTTTGGTAAGGTGTTGTACTTGATCCTATTGGATAGCAATGAAAAGACCTAAGAATTATGGCCCATTTGAGCTTACATATGACTTTAGAACTTCAACATATTTTAATAAGTGAAACTTTCAATAAGAGCCTGTCATTTCTTAGAATGGTCAAGTAACTGATCATTTTTTCTGATACTTTATTTACATTTCAAATGTTTCCTTCTTTTCAGGTTTCCCCATTGGAAAACCCCTATCTCATCACCCTCCCCCTGCCTCTATGAGGGTGTTTCCCTCCACCCACGTACCCACTCTCATCTTCCCTCCCTGGAATTCATCTATACTGGGACATCTAACACTCTCACACCCAAGGGCCTTTCCTCCTACTAATGGCCAACAAGGCCCTCTTCTGCCACATATTTGGCCAATAACATGGGTCCCTCCATATGCATTCCTTGGTTGGTGGTCTAGTCTCTGGAAGCACCGGGGATACTGACCAGTTGACACTGTTGCTCCCTCCCCATGGGGCTGCAAACTCCCTCAGCTCCTTCAGTCCCTTCTCCAACTCCTCCACCTAGGACACCACACTCAGTCCAACAGTTGCTGTGAATTGCATCATGTGTGCTCCAACTTTTGGGCTAATATCCTCTTATCAGTGAGTATATACCATGTTTGTACTTTTGTGAATGAGTTACCTCTCTCAGAATGATATTTTCAAGTTCCATCCATTTGCCTGCAAATGTCATTAAGTCATTGTTTTTAATAGTTGAGTAGTACGCCAGTGTGTAAATGTACCACAATTTCTGTATCCATTCCTCTGTTGAGGGACATCTGGGTTGTTTCCAGTTTCTGACTATTATAAGTATGGCTGCTATGAACATAGTGGAGCATGTGTCCTTATTACATGTTGGAGCATCTTCTGGGTATATGCCCAGGAGTGGTATAGTTGGGTCTTCAGGTACTATTATGTCCATTTTTCTGAGGGTCCGCCAAACTGATTTCCAGAGTAGTCTGTAGCAGCTTGCAATCTCATCAGCAATGGAGGAGTGTTTCTCTTTCTCCACATGCTTGCCAGCATCTGCTGTCACCTGAGTTTTTGATCTTAGCCATTCTGACTAGTGTGAGGTGGAATCTCAGGGTTGTTTTGATTTGCATTTCCCTGATGACTAAGGATGTTGAACATTTCCTTAGGAGCTTCTCAGCCCTTCGAGTTTCCTCAGTTGAGAATTCTGTTTAGCTCTGTTCCCCATTTTTGGATAGGGTTATTTTTTTCTCTGGAGTCTAACTTCTTGAGTTCTTTGTATATATTGGATATTAGCCCTCTATCAGATATAGGATTGGTAAAGATATTTTCCCAATCTGCTGCTTGCTGTTTTGTCCTACTGACAGTGTCCTTTGCCTTACAGAAGCTTTGCAATTTCATGAGGTCCCATTTGTCTATTCTTGATCTTAGAGCATAAGCCCCTGGTGTTCTGTTCAGGAACTTTTCCCCCCGTACCCAGGTGTTTGAGAGCTTTCCCCACTTTCTCTTCTATTAGATTCAGTGTAACTGGTTTTATGTGGAGGTCCTTGATCCACTTGGACTTGAGCTTTGTACAAGGAGATAAGAACAGATCAATTTGCATTCTTCTACATGTAGACCGCCAGTTGACCCAGCACCATTTGTTGAAAATGCTGTCTTTTTTCCACTGAGTAATTTTAGCTCCTTTGTCGAAGACCAAGTGACCATAGGTGTTTGGGTTCATTTCTGGGTTTTCAATTCTATTCCATTGATCTACCTGTCTGTTGCTGTACCAATACCATGCAGTAACTGATCATTTTTTTAGTGAATTGCCTAATGCCCTTCATCCTGCCTTTTAAAAAAACATGTAGCATGCTGTAATGGTTTTGCTGTTATCCAAGGGCCAAAGAATGACAAAAGGATCATACCATGCAACAGACCACATGCAAGAGATTTATTTGGTGGGGTTTGTGTGTAAAAGGCTACCTCTGGGGCATAGAGGGAGGAATGAAGGAGAAAGAGAGATGGGTGGTAGTGAGGACTTTATAGAAGGGTATAGAACATGCACATATATGACCAGATAAGAGTCAAAATGTGTAACATTGTAATGACTAGGTACTTGTGCTGAGTCACGGAAGGCAGAGTGGGGGATTAGGTTGCACATAATTCTGGAATGGTGGTGGTGGTTCTAACAGGTATGCACTTGGTTTGCATGAGCTTTGAGGAATATATATATATAAATATATATATATATATATATATATATATATATATATATATATATATATATATATATATATTTCTTGAGTTCTTGTGGAGTCCTTTGAGCCCATGTTTATGCTCCAGGTACCAGTTTGTAACAGATTGCTTTTCTCTCTAACACAGTGAGTAGTAAGGTATAAGGTGACACTGGCAATGCTTGCTTTCCCAGATGGAATGTGTGTGGCCTATTTTTGTGTCTATTACCTTGGAATCTCATTTTTATCAATTCTTTTAACATAATATATGATTTCTGGCACTTAAAGTATTTCATCAGTCTATATTCTGCATTTTGATCCCTGTTAAAATCACAGAGATTTCGAGCTTTCACTTCAGGGTCATCAAACCATGTTACTAACATATGTTTTTACAAAATCAGAGCACAATCATTCTGTAGGAAATAAGGAGGCAGTATACTGTTTTGTTTTCTTCTCAAGGATGATAGCCTCAGTATATGGTGTCAATACTTCACATTTTTACCATCTTCTGGCCTCTCCATCCTTTACTGTTCCAATTTGTGAAGCTTTAAGTAATCTGACTTATTAATTCTTCTTATGTCTCAAGGTTCTTCCCCTGATGTATTAGGACAATAATAAGCTTGTTCTCCTTCTTTTACCCTTGTTGGGAATACTATTTTATGAAATTTTATATTAAACCAACTAAGTCTGTATCTTGATTTCTTAAATGGGAGCAAAAGTAATTTAAACAATCATTTCCTTTTCTCTGATCTTTAACAACCTTTGTCTTGCTAAATAATTTAAGAAAGTCAATTTTTACACTCTGTTTGATCAAAGCTATTGATTCTGTTTAGTTAAGGAAACTTGCTTCCTGGAAGACATAGAGGGGTAGATGGTTGCAAATAAAAGTGTTCAGGAAATACAAGGATGTATTGAATTAGTTTTAATTTTCTAAAATACAATTGACCATAATAGAAAATTTAGGAAGTTGTTTTATGAAATAGTAATGTTACAGATATTTTCTTTTTTTTTTTTTATTTTTTATTTTTTTTGGTTTTTCTAGACAGGGTTTCTCTTTTTTTTTTTTTTTTTTTTCAGCAAGCAAAATTATTTATGAAGTAGTATGGTTCAGCAACAGGAAGCAAAAGGGAAAATAAATTACTTCAAAGAAAGCAACAGCTCCTTTCCTGGTCGGGTCCATCACTTTACAGACAGGAAATATTCCTATCAGAGATCTCGTATTTAAGGAGGAATGGGCTACTCAGAGCTACTACATAGACACCTTACTCTTCAGTTATGGGGAATTAGAAGGCTCTCCTTGACACCGGCACTTGAAAGACTTCACCTTCACATCAAATACATAATCTGACTCTGAACTTCCTCAGGTCCTCTCGTGTCTAAGACTTGCACAAGCCCTATTCTGGGTGTTGCCGGGGAGGGAAATGGGTGCTGGGCATTAAACCTGGAGCCTTGAGGAGCACTGATTTTAAGTCAAATCACAGACCTCAAGCCATCTCCTTGAAGGACTTGACTCTTGGCCTTTATGAACATGCAATTTTATAAGGAACAAATTAGGACCACTATCTATCTGTTCTTCAGTCATATATAGCCCAGGCTGGCCTTAAACTCATGACACACCCGTCTCTTTCCACTAAGTGCTGTGATTATAGGCAAGTACCACTGTGCCCAGCTCAGACCAGCCAAGCCACTCTACTCTATATCCAAGAACGATATACAACGAACTAACATCTTGCTCAATTGATGGGATAAAGTTTTCTCTGGTAAAAACTTCTTGTGCTCAAGGTGGATTTCAAAGGGGGACTTAAACTAGAAAACCTTTAAGGCACCCTCACATAGGTAGAAGCTGTTTTTTCCAGGCTGATGCATGAAAACTACTTAGTAAGTAGAGTGTGGAAGAACTGAAGAGTGAGAGGTGCTTCCTGGGCCCAGAAAGGCCATTTCTTAAATCAATCATTGGAGTCTTGTGGCTCACTACTGTTATGGCCACAGGCGCTATTCTGTACCAGGTAGGCGTCCAGATCCCGACACCGGTAGACGGATATACTGTCCAACACCCAGTCCCACACCACCAGACGAGCCTTGCACAACTGCTCAATATCAGGGCAGTCCTTGTCTTCTGTCCAGGCGCTTGGCTGTACGATCACAATTGGATGAGCGCCTGTGTCGTGGGTGAGCGATGGAAGCTCCTTCAGCACAGAAGCCCCATATAGATGCAGCATCCGTTCCAGCTCATCTTTGGGCATGTTGGTGAAGGGCTCACAACAATAGACCTGCAGGCCCCTGAAGAGCTTTTCTTGGGATTCTCTGGATCGCCTTGGACCCTGGTGGCTTCTTCCAGTCACAACATCTCCTTTGACTTCAAACTCACGCACATTCAGAAGTTTTCTTTCTTGGATAGACTGGATCACCCACGAATAGCTAACCGTCCACTTTCCTCCTGCAATGCCCAGAAAATATTTCAGCGTCCATCCACACACAAACTCAGCATCTGTTTTTATAATTACATGCGTAGTCTCCTCAGTAATTACATCAGTTAAAGAGAGCTGGTATTTTTCAGCAAACTTTTGTACAATCATTACTTCTTTGGGAGTCAAGCCTGACACCACCATGGATATTTCTCGATCAGCTCTTTCTTTTGAAGACATCAATTCCGGCTTTTTCTTGCTCACAATTTCTACCACTGCAGTATCAGCACCACAAGCAGCTGGACTCCTGAAAGACTCAGCAACTTGACCTTGGAATATTTTCAGTGCAGAGGTCGAAGCTAGTGTGGTGCAAACGTGGGCTGGCTCTTTAGGGGACTCAGATCTGGGGTCTCTACTAGAGAAAAGGCTGATTCCAGATTCAAGATATGGGGTTTCTTCTGGATCTTGCCTTGGCAAGCAGGACCGCCCTGTTAAGTTGTGTGAGTCACATGATTTCTCCGATTCAACAGGCTGAAGGAGCTCCTCCTGAGGTGGGCAGTTTCTGTTTTGAAGACTCCTAGAGCCGCCATGTGCAGAGCACTTACTGCCAGCCAATGGAGATTTGCGAGGGGAAGGCCTTCCCATCCCTGACTTGTTAATTCCACTCGTGGGACCATCCAGAGGTTGTGGTTGGAATTTGTCATCACAAGCGCTCTTTGGATTCTGGCTTACAGGATTCACATTAATGTTCTTTGAAGTTAAAATTGCTGTTCCTGATATGTTTTGTTCGGGATCTGGCAGGTCTTCGAGGGCACAAGGGTCAGCTAGGAGGGAAGGGGAGTGGCCAGGAGGCTGGTTCCCACGCTGCTCTAGCACAGCTTCCAGGTGAGCCATTTCCTGCTGGAGCTTTATCAGGTTATCTTTCATGGTTGCCCTCTGCTGAGTGGTTAAAATATCACTCTGTGAGCAGTCTTCAGAAAGGTTTGTTTCACTCTCATATCCAGATGCCACTGAATTTGGGATTATACTATCCTCTTCTCCATCATTATCCTCTTCTAGGCAAGTTGCCATTTCCTCATTATCTGAAATCAATTCCTTGTCACTTAGGAAAGCTTCCTCATTCTCAGACTGGTGACTCCTTTGTTTGGAAGGTGGATTAAAATTGGGATCCTGGGAGTTTGCATTTGCAGCTGAACCTTGGGCAGCACTGTGCTGTGAAGAGAACATGCTGCCAGAGCATTTTGGATCCTCACTAAACTGGTGTTCCTGAGATGCCTCTATCAAGATCACCTCGTTATTGCAGTCACTGATGCTACCCTTCCATGGTGCTTGGGTCCCCTCCGCTTTCTCTGACACACGCTGTGTCACAACACTGCTGCATCTGGTAAGTTCAGGTGTGTTGCTTATTCTGCTCAGTGTTGGAAGCAGGGAAGATCTTCGTCCTCAGCAGAGTCGCTCTCTTCTGAGGATTCTAATTTCCTAGAGCCTCTGTGGAGACACCGCAACATCGATGCATGGGTTACAGGGCTAGGGCTCCTACTGGACTCTCGTCTCAGGACACTTCCGTTAAAAACAACAGACTTCTCCATTATATCACCTTCACCAAAGCTAGTATTTTCCCGTATTTCAACATCATCCAACAGGTCATCAGGTGTCTCAGAGCAAATCTGAAAAATCTTACCACTTCTCATAGGTTGTTCAGGATCATCTGAGAACAGACATGGAGAGAAGTCTGTACCGACAGACTCACCCTCCTGCTTTTTTATTTCCAGATACTTATCACTTTCGGGAACACTTTGCTTACAGACACCAGGCTGCGTACTAGCTAATGGGAGCACAGTGTCTACCTTAGGCCCCCTGTTTCTACCTAGTTGTCCCCGGAAGTTTTTACCAGTGGAACATACTTCATTAATGCTGCCCGAACTGGCTTCTTGACAAGCATCTCCTCTGTTATTCTGGATAATTGTGTGTACTGTCCTTTGAACAACAGTCTCATTTCCCATTGCCTTTTCAGTTGATGATATATGTTTCTCAAATTGTCCCTCTGTCAGAGTTTTTCTATTGTCAGTTTTTATAGATGACCTGAGGGGGGAAACTGATTGCTTAAAATGTGAGTTTTGTGAAATTCCAGGTTTACCTGTGGTGCGGAGACCATTCTCACCGCTTCTGTAATGAGATGGCGGACAAAGCCTAGAAACTCCAGCACACATTGTATCAACACCTGGCTTACCTTCCTGATAGGGGACAGGTAAGCCCACCGTGGCCGGAATTGCCTGTACATGACTGATTTCAGACTCTTCCTGTCTCTGACGTTCTTTTTGTTCACCTTCAGAAGTCACCTTTGGACTCGGTTCCCTTGAGGGCACAGAATGAGCACGGACCAGTGCACAGTCTTTTTGGGGACTTCTAGGCTTTGAAAATAAAGCAAACGACTAACGCTTTGAAATTTGAAATGAATTCTGCAAATACTGAGTATCAAGTTCACTGTCTTCCATTTCTATTGTCTCCTGACTGTGGTTAAGCTCGTGTCTCAATGGGTGCTTGGAGTACTCAGTGCCACTTCCAGCATTGTTAGAACCACGGACAAGTTCCTTGGGGTTTTCACATGCAACAAACTGAGTCATACACTGAACTGATCCTGTTTTTGCATATCTAACAGTGTTAGCTTCCAGTACTGAGACACTGTTCTGAGTGTCGTCAGTGTCGGGTACCAAGGACACATTGGTGCTCTCCTCAGATCGGTCAGTGGGTTTGCCACTGGGCTCTCTGTGTAGCCCTGGGTTTCTCTGTGTAGCCCTGGCTGTCCTGGAACTCACTTTGTAGACCAGGCTGACCTCGAACTCAGAAATCCATCCAGATATTTTCAGAACATTTAATTCCATATAATGAAAATTAAATGTGAAGGATCATGATTGATTATATTTTTTATGATTTATATTAAATTATATTACATTAGTGTACATTTACTTTATCAATATGAAAATTCTCCAGTAATTAAGTAGTTAGATATTTAGGCAGAAGAGGGAAAAATGCTGGAGCATCTCCTAAGATGTGTAAGTCTCAAAGAGGAATTGTCTAGATCAAGATTTCCTGCTAAGATGCTTCTGAGATATTTTTCTGAATTGTTAATTGAGATGGGAAGACCCACCCTTAATATGGAAAGGACCATTTCATAGAGAGGGCTCTGAACTATAAGAGTAAAGAGAGCAGAGGACCTAGGTTGACCCATCAAGGCTCCCTGATTGTCACTTCAGTCTCTATGAGCCCTGGTTACTTGATTCTCTGGGCCGTGTTTTTATAGTGACCTTGACTTCTCTTACTCCTACAATTCTTTATCTTGGCATTCTCCAAGATCCACTTAAATATGGTCATGTAGCTTGGTGTTCTTGTGAGATTGGTAATAGTGTGAACAAGGGATGTCTCTGACATTTTGCCTGCTTTGGGGACCCCTTTTCTTCTATTGGGTTACTTCATCCAGCATTGAAAGCAGGATATTTTCCGGATCCTACTGTATCTGTATCTTGCTATGTCATCTTAGGTTGACATCCTTGAGATGACTCTTTTTTTCAGAAGGGAAATTGAATAGGAGTGAAGCTGAAAGAGAGGGGAAGTGGGGAAGTGAATAGCAGGAATGGAGGGAAGGGTAAGAAATGGCAATCATGAAATAGTATATGAAAAGAGATTAAGTCAATTAATTAATTAAAAATAGTGAAGAAACTTACCTGAGAATAAACATCGACAATCAGGGATAATTGGTCCATCCAATTCTCTTTTCCCTGATTGTGGATGTGATGTTATTAACTGTTTGAGTTCCTGCCTTGACTTTCCCAAATTTACTCTAACATAAAATAAACTCTTCCGCCCCTTGTTTAACTTTTGTCATGATATTTTATCACAGAAATAGAGACTAAATTAGATGAAATTGATATCCAGTTGTCTACTTTTCTAGCAATATCACTGATTGTACTTTTTATTTCCCTACAAGTTTCTATTATTTCAATGATTCTCCTAATGTAATTTGTATTGTGGCCTTACTCTGGAAATTCTGGAGTACATAGCATTTTTGGCATAAAATCATCTTTATTTGAGCTGATAATCCTAAATCAAATAATTTGATGTGGTTAAAAATAAGATAATACCACTATAAAATTGGACGTTATAAAAACATGTGGAGGACAAACAATTCAAATTTTATTACTCGATGTTTCATTTTTGATATTTCAATTTTTGGCATTTTCAGTTTGTCAAATTCTACTCAACATTGTTTCTCCCCAAAACATGTGCAAATTCAAAACAATTTTAATCAAATTCATAGCCAGTTCTTTAGGTAATTACAAACATTTATGTATTTACACTAGCTTAAAAATAACCAAGAAAATCTTGAGAGGAAATTTGTGCTTTTTAAAAATATAGTAACAGAAATGGAATGATGTTTTTATCACAATAGGGCAGTGAGAAAGAATAAGGAATGCAGAGCTCAAAACTGACTCAAAGAAAGGTCATCTGATATGCTTCAAAGACGACATGTCAGAATACTGGAAAACAAACTTACTTTAAACAAATGGTGCACTCTGACAGGGGAAAATGGAAAAAAAACTTTTACTTTTTTCACAGGCCACAGAATTTGAAGGGTGTAAAGTTAAAAAATTCCATCTAGAATTATGGATAGATACAAGTAGCATTGTTCTTCATTTTAAGAATATGGACATAATCAGCTCCAGTTAAAATGAAACTTTATAGTTTCCAAGTTCATACAACAACTGTAGCATACCATAAGGATCATTTCCTTTACCGACTGTTTCAGATTTTACTATTGATACATATGAGCTAGCTTTTTCTATCATTATTTGTTTCAGGTAGATCCAATTGCTATGTTGTCCTCCATTTAACCATTTCACTGGATTTCCCAGTGAGCCACTTTTAAAATCTGGGTGTCTTTTATTTCATCCTCTGGTACAACAACTGCTCTAGTAGTGGTGAATGCTTTCCTTAGATTAATTATAAAATCAGTGAAAACATATATCTTACAAAAGACAATTTCTTATTTTATCTTATTAAATAGCATCACATGAAATGTCTAAAATGTCCTTCTTTGCAATAAAACAAATATTTTTTTTTCTTTTTTTGATACTTTATTTACATTTCAAATGTTTCCCCCTTTCCAGATCTCCCATTTGGAACCCTCCATCCCATCACCCTTCCCCCTGCCTCTATAAGGGTATTCCCAGACCCACCCACCCACCCACCCACTCTCATCTTCCCTCCTTGGCAATCCACTGTAGTGGGGCATCTAACACCCTCAGGCCCAAGGACCACTCCTCCCACTGATGGCCAACAAGACCATCATCTGCCACATATGTGGCCAGCACCATGGGTCCTTCCATGTGTATTCTTTGGTTTCTGATCCAGTCTCCGGGAGCATCCGGAGGTCAGGCCAGTTGACACTGTTGCTCCCTCCATGGGGCTGCAAACTCCCTCAGCTCCTTCAGTCCCTTTTCCAACTCCTCCATCTGGGACCTCACACTCAGCCGAATGGTTTCTGTAAAGTGAATCTTGGGTATTCCAAACTTTTGGGCTAATAACCACTTATCAGTAAGTACATACCGTTTTCATTCTTTGGAGACTGAGATATCTCACTCAGGATGATATTTTCAAGTTCCATCCATTTGCCTGTGAATTTCATGCAGTCATTGTTCTTAATAGCTGAGTAGTAAGTACTTCATTGTGTAAATGTACCACATGTTCTGCATCAATTCCTCTGTTGAGGGACATCTGGGTTGTTTCCAGCTTCTGGCTATTATAAATAAGGCTGCTATGAACATAGTGGAGCATGTGTCTTTATTACATGTTGGACCATCTTCTGGGTATATATATGCCCAGGAGTGGAATAGCTGGGTCCTCAGGTAGTATTATGTCCATTTTTCTGAGGGTCCGCCAAACTGATTTCCAGAGTGGTTGTACCAGCTTGCAATCCCACCAGCAATGGAGGATTGTTCCTCTTTCTCCACATCCTCACCAGCATCTGCTGTCACCTGAATTTTTCATCTTAGCCATTCTGACTGGTGTGAGGTAGAATCTCAGGGCTGTTTTGATTTGCATTTCCCTGATGACTGAGGATTTTGAACATTTCTTTAGGTGCTTCACAGCCCTATGAGTTTCCTTAGTTGAGAATTCTCTGTTTAGCCTAGTTCCCCATTTTTTGATAGAGTTATTAGGATCTCTGGAGTCTAACTTCTTGAGTTCTTTGTATATATTCGATATGATATTAACCCTCTATCAGACTTAGGATTGGTAAAGATCTTTTCCCAATCTGTTGGTTGCCGTTTTATACTATTGACAGTGTTCTTTACCTTACAGAAGCTTCGTAATTTCATGAGGTCCCATTTGTCTATTCTTGATCTTAGAGCATAAGACATTGTTGTTCTCTTCAGGAACTCTTCCCCTATACGCATGTGTTCGAGAATTTTCCCCACTTTCTCTTCTATTAGATTCAGTGTTTCTGGTTTTATGTGGAGGTCCTTGATCCACGTGGATTTGAGCTGTGAACAGGGAGATAGGAATCGATCTATTTCCGTTCTTCTACATGTAGACCACCAGTTGAACCAGCACCATTTGTTGAAAATGCTGTCTTTTTTCCACTGGGTGGTTTTAGCTCCTTTGTCAAAGATCAAATGACCCTAGGTGTGTGAGTTCACTTCTGGGTCTTCAATTATATTTCATTGATCTACCTGTCTGTTGCTGTACCAATACCATGCAGTTTTTACCACTACTGCTCTTTAGTACAGCTTGAGGTCAGGGATGCTAATTCCCCCAGAAGTTCTTTTGTTGTTGAGAGTAGTTTTTGCTATCCTGGGTTTTTTGTTATCCATATGAATTTCAGAATTGCCCTTTCTAAGTCTATGAAGAATTGAGTTGGACTTTTGATGGGGATTGCACTGAATATGTAGATTGCTTTTGGCAGGATGGACATTTTAACTACATTAATCCTGCTAATACATGAGCATGGGAGATCTTTCCATCTTCTGAGACCTTCTTCGATTTCTTTATTCAGAAATTTGAAATTCTTGTCATACAGATTTTTCACTTGTTTGGTTAGAGTAACACAAAGATAATTTATATTGTTTGTGACTATTGTGAAGGGTGTCATTTCCCTAATTTCTTTCTCAGCCTGTTTATCCATCGAGTATAGGAAGGCTACTGATTTGCTTGAGTTAATTTTGTATCAGACCACTTTGCTGAAGTTGTTTATCAGCTGTATCAGATCTCTGGTGGAGTTTTTCGGATCACTTAGGTATACCATTATATCATCTGCAAATAGTGATATTTTGATTTCTTCCTTTCCAATTTGTATCCCTTGACCTTTTGTTGTCTAGTTGCTCTAGCTACAACTTCAAGGACTATGTTGAATAGATAGGGAGAGAGAGGGCAGCCTTGTTTAGTCCCTGATTTTAGTGGGATTGCTTCGAGTTTGATGTTGGCTACTGTTTTGCTGTATACTGCTTTTACTACATTTAGGTATGGGCCTTGAATTCCTGATCTTTCCAAGACTTTTATCATGAAGGGATGCTGAATTTTGTCAAATGCTTTTTCAGCATCTAAGGAAATGACCATGTGGTTTTTTTCTTTGAGTTTGTTTATGTAGTGGATTACATTGATCAATTTCCGGGTATTGAACCGTCCCTGCATCTCTGGGATGAAGCCTACTTGATCATGATGAATGATCATTTTGATGTGTTCTTGGATTCAGTTTGTGAGAATTTTATTGAGTATTTTTGCATC
This sequence comes from Uromys caudimaculatus, assembly GCA_028551405.1. NCBI lineage: Eukaryota > Metazoa > Chordata > Mammalia > Rodentia > Muridae > Uromys > Uromys caudimaculatus. The sequence continues at coordinate 63,170,490 of CM052722.1, forward strand.
GATATTCATAAGGGAAATTTGTCTGAAGTTGTCTTTCTTTGTTGGGTCTTTCTGCGGTTTTGGTATCAGTATAACTATGGCCTCATAGAATGAATTGGGTAGTGTTCCTTCTGTTTCTATTTTGTGGAATAGATTGAAGAGTATTGGTATTAGGTCTTCTTTGAAGGTCTGATAGAATTCTGCACTGGACCCATCTGGTCCTGGGCTTTTTATGGTTGGGAGACTTTTGATGACTGCTTCTATTGGGGTTATGGAACTGTTTAGATCGTTTATCTGATCCTGATTTAACTTTGGTACTCGATATCTGTCTAGAAACTTTTCCATTTCATCCAGATTTTCCAATTTTGTTGAGTACAGCTTTTGTAGTAGGATCTGATGATTTTTTGAATTTCCTCAGAATCTGTTGTTATATCTCCTTTTTCATTTCTAATTTTGTTAATTTGGATACTGTCTCCTCGCCCCCTAGTTAGTCTGGCTAAGGGTTTATCTATGCTGTTGATCTTCTCAAAAAACCATCTCCTGGTTTTGTTGATTCTTTGTATAGTTCTTATAGTTTCTACTTGGGTGATTTCAGCCCTTAATTTGATTATTTCCTGCCTTCTACTCCTCTTGGGTGCATTAGCTTCTTTTTGTTCTAGAGCTTTCAGGTGTGCTCTTAAGCTGCTAGTATATGCTCTCTCCAGTTCCTTTTTGTAGGCATTCAGTGCTATGCATTTTCCTCTTAATGCTGCTTCATTGTGTCCCATAGGTTTGGGTATGTTGTACTTTGATTTTCATTAAATTCTAGGAAGTCTTTAATTTCTTTCTTTATTTCTTCCTTGACCAAGTTATCATTGAGTAGAACATTGTTCATCTTCCACGTGTATGTGAGTTTTCTTTTGTTGTTGTTGCCATTGAAGGCCAGACTTAATCCCTAGTGATCTGATAGGTATTATGGGGTTATTTCAATCTTCATATCTCTGTTGAGGTTTGTTTTGTGACCAATTAGATGATCAATATTGGAGAAGGCACCATGAGGTATGAGAAAAAGGTATATTCTTTTGATTTAGGAATAAATCTTCTATAGATATCTATTAAATCTATTTGGTTCACAACATCTGTTATTTTTACTGTGTTTCTGTTTAGTTTGTGTTTCCAAGATCTGTCCATTGATGATAGTGGGGTGTTGAAGTCTTCCACTATTATTGTGTGAGGTGCAATGTGTGCTTTGAGCTTTAGTAAAATTTCTTTTATGAATGTTGGTGCCTTTGCATTCAGGGCATAGATGTTCAGAATTGAGAGTTCTTCTTGGTAGATTTTTCCTTTGATGAGTATGAAGTTTCCTTCCTTATCTTTTTTGATGACTTTTGGTTGAAAGTTGATCTTATCTGATATTAGACTGGCTACTCCAGCCTGTTTCTTGGGAACATTTGCCTGGAAAATTGTTTTACTGCCCTTTACTCTGAGGTAGTGTTTGTCTTATCAGGGAGGTGCGTTTCCTGGATGCAGCAAAACGTTGAGTCCTGTTTATGTATCCAGTCTTTTAGTCTATGTCTTTTTATTGGGGAATTGAGTCCATTGATGTTAAGTGATATTAAGAAATAGTGATTTTTGCTTCCTGTTATTTTCAATGTTATTTTTATGCTTGTGTGGCTACCTTCTTTTGAATTTGTTAAAAGATTGCTTTCCTGCTTTTTCTGTGGTGTAGTTTCCCTACTTGAGTTAGCATTTTCCATCCATTATTCTTTGTAGGACTTGGTTTGTGGAAACATACTGTGTAAATTTGGTTTTGTCATAGAATATTTTGGTTTCACCATCTATGATAATTGAGAATTTGCTGGGTATAGCAGCCTGAGCTGGCATTTGTGTTCTCTTAGGGATTGTATGAGATCCCAGGATCTTCTAGCTTTCATAGTCTCTGGTAAGAAGTCTGGTGTAACTCTGATAGGTCTGCCTTTGTATGTTACTTGACTTTTTTCCCTTACTGCTTTTAATATTCTTTCCTTATTTTGTGTATTTGGTGTTTTGACTATAATGTGACAGTAGGAATTTCTTTTCTGGTCCAATCTATTTGGAGTTCTGTAGGCTTCTTGTATATTTATGTTCATCTCTTTCTTTAGGTTAGGGAAGTTTTCTTCTATGATTTTGTTGAAGATATTTACCGGTCCTTTAAGTTGGGAATCTTCACTCTCTTCTATATCTATTATCCTCAGGTTCTGTCTTCTCATTGTATCCTGGATATCCTGGATGTTTTGGGTTATGAGTTTTTTGTATTTTGTGTTTTCTTTGAGTATTGAGTCAATGTTTTCTATGGTATCTTCTTCACCTGAGATTCTCTCTTCTATCTCTTGTATTCTGTTGGTGATGCTTGCATCTATGACTCCTGATCTCTTTCCTAGGTTTTCTAACTCTAGTGTTGACTCCCTTTGTGATATCTCTATTGTTTCTATTTCTATTTTTAGTTCCTGGATGGTTTTGTTCATTTCCTTCATCGGTTTGATTGTGTTTTCCTGTAATTCTGCCCGTTTGATTGTGTTTTCCTATAATTCTTTAAGGGATTTTTGTGTTTCCTCTTTAAGGGCTTCTAGTTGTTTACCTGTGTTCTCTTGTATTTCTTTAAGGGAGTTATTTATTTCCTTCTTAAAATCTTCTATCATCATCATGAGATGTGATTTTAAATCTGAGTCTGACTTTTCTGGTGTGTTGTGGTATCCAGGGCTTGATGTGGTGGGAGAGCTGAGTTCTGATGATGCCAAGTAGCCTTGGTTTCTGTTCCTTATGTTCTTGCCCTTTCCTTTCACCATCCGGTTATCTCTGGTGTTAGCTGGTCTTAGTCTCTCTGACTATGGCTTGTCCTTCCTGCAAGCCTCAGTGTCAATACTCCTTGAAGACCAGTTCTCTCTGAGAGGAATTTGGGTTTGGAGAGCTGTGGTACAGGGTCAGCTCTGGGTTGCTGACAGAAATCATAAGGATCTAGTCCCCAGCTGTCCCTTGGTTCCTCTGTCCTCATGGCTCTGCAAGGGTCATTCTTGATCCAGTGAATTTGAACAGAATTGATGGTCTTGCCTGTGCTTGAAGTTGTGTCGGCACTCCTGGGATACCAGTTCTCTCCTGGCACTATTTGAGTATGGCACCCTGTGTCACAGGATCTGTTCCCTGGTCACCGAAAGAAACCAGAAGACTACTCCTCAGTCCCTGTGTTCTGGGGATTCCAGGTGGGTCCCTCTGAGCAAACAGTTTTGCCCAAACTCCTGGAAGTCAGTCTTTCTCCCAGCACTATTTAGCTATGGAGCCCTGCTGGCCCAGCAGAGGTCTCCAGGCACAGATGGAAACCAGAAGGCTCCTTCCCCAGGCTGTTCCTCAGTCCCTGTGTCCCAAGGATTCTGGGTGTGTCCCGCTGAGTAGTGTTGTTCCTCTTACTCCCTCTTGTGGGCTTTTCCACACTCCTAGGAGGCTAGCTTTCTCCCAGCACTATTTTGTTATGGAGCCCTTGTGGCCCAGGCAGAGGTCTCCAGCCACAGATGGAAACCAGAAGGCTCCTTCCCCTGTCTGTTCCTCAGTCCCTGTGTCCCAAGGATTCTGGGCGAGTGAAAACAAATATTTTTATATTGCATATTTTTCTTAGTAGTCAATTTCTCTGTGTGTATGTGTTCAAGGATATACATGTCAGTTTTATCACACGTATGTATGTATGTATTTGAGTTATATATATAGAAGCTGGGAGCAATGTTGCATGTCTTCGTCAGTTGCTTATTTTATCATACACAAACAGAGAGAGAGAGAGAGAGAGAGAGAGAGAGAGAGAGAGAGAGATCCAATGAACCACAAATCACTGATTTGGCTAGGATATTTGGCCAGTGAGCTCTGTGGATTAACATATCTCTGATTCCCTAATGCTGAGATTACAGACATCCAGTACTGTATTTTCCTTTTTACATGGGGACTATGGATGTAAAATTCAGATTACCACGTTGATGTATCAAACACTTATCAATTGAGTCATTCAACCTATCTAGTAACAATTAATAGGAGTCCTAAAACTTTGAATGTGAAATATAAAACTTTAATTCTTCTGGAGGTTAACATAGAAGACTATTTATATACATTTAGTTGGCTTGATTTTGCTGTTTTGTAATAGGGTCTCACTATATAGTTGTGACAAGCACGGAACTCCCAAGTTGATGCTTAACAAATAGGGATCTGCCTGCCTTTGTCTCCCAAGTGTTGGGAATAAAGTTAGCAACCAAATGTCTAGGGTTTTTTTTTGTTTGTTTTTTTTGTTTTTTTTTTTTTTTGATACACAAACGGTATTTTTAAATGGACTTATAAAATAGTGAAAAAAGCTTGATGATATTAAACTTATAACTTCTTTTAATGAAAATAAATCATGACAAGATAGAATTTGTTAGACAAAAACTGTGATATAATGGGATCTACATGTTTTCCATTAATTTGTTTCTTCCTATAACACATATAAATTTAAAAACTACATGAGTCCTACAATCTATTACGAAAATCTAAAATAGACTCACTGAAACAATTTGAAAATAGGATATGTCTATTTATAAAACTGGAAAAATTATTTCATCAAACTACTCTGTTTGATGGGTCTCTTTTTGAACCAAGATATCTAGTAATGGGTGCATAGCTAACATATATGGGTATATATTTTTTTTATTCAGAAGAATGTGAACAACTTTTCTAAAACAACCTTCCCTGATATCTAGAAGCTCAGGATTGGGGAATAACAATGGCTATTAACAGAGAATGGAACCAAAGCATAATAAGTTTTTCTGTCAGAAATTTCCATAGAGTATTATGGATAATTTTAATAGTCCCAAATGATACTATGTAAAGTAGCATGGTACAATTTCACATACTCTATAATGTTGAACAAAAAATTAAAATTATAAAAGCCACATGACAGACTATACTGTATAAGTCAATTGATATACATTTCAAAATAAATAAAATTTAAAATGGTCGAAGTAGAGTGGTGAGAGTGCTCCTTCTAGGTCACAGAGGGCTTAGGTAGTAGAAAATAAATTGGCTTAAACTGTCAGTTCAGCCACCTGCACACTTATGATTTGAAAGTGTTGCAGTCTGCCAGTTTTCCTTTTTATTTCAGACTTATTTTACAAAAGCACTGGCAGATATGCACAGAGCAGGCAATCCACAAATGCACTTAAAAGGAAATGACTGAAATCCGAGTCTGTAAAGCACAGACAGATTCTTAAATTCCAAAAATGCAATCCACAGTTTCCTTTCACTATCAATCATACAAAACAAGACTTTAATTGAGAGAATTTATCTGGGAAGCGACAAGATTGATGAATTTTTCCTGGGAGATTTTATTTTTAGTCATTACTGGGTTACTGGGTCATTTTTGATGCATTGACAGAATATGAAAGAAATAAATTGCTGGGGACGTTGCACTTAATCTGCTGTGCTTGAGTAAGGTTTTTACAAGGTCGTCATTTAGAGAAACCATCTCAAAAGAATAGCTTGCATCATCTCTGTTTGATTCAATGATGTGTACACCAATTCCTTATTGTATAAAAATTACAAAGATTAATAGCCTTGGATGGGGAAATACAGTAACTGTGTCAAATATAAAAATATATAAAGTATTATTAAAATTTATAGATGTGTTTCTAAGAGATCCATAACTAAATACCAGATATTAAGTAAGTTAAACATGATATTTTTTATTTATATGAAGGCTATATTTTGAAGGTCAAAATGATTTTTGGATTTACTTCTTGATGCTTCTTTCCTTGTCTTACTGATGGTCATGTTCTTTCTCTGTCTTTATCTTTTCTTCTATTTCAAAATCATTTAAATCCTGATTTTATCTATGTATGAGGACAACATTTATATTGAATTAGAGCCCATAGCAGCATTTTTATAAATTATTAGTTACTTCTACCAATTCTCTGACATCAAATACCATTTATTTTTCTCCTGTACTATGAGTTAAGACTTCAACCTCAAAATTTTGGTGGTGATATAATCTCTTCCTACAAAAGTGTGTGCCTCTGTGTGTGCATGCACATGTGTGTGTGTTTGTGTGTCCATGTGTGTGATTGTATTTACTATAAAATACCTCAAATATTTTAAAACTAATTTTAATATTGATAAGTGGTATTGATATTCAGAGAAGCAAAAAGCAATCATCCTTACCTGAGAAAGGAAGTGGCAGCAACTTAAATGAGCACATACAATTGATAACTAATCAGTTAATTCTATGGACTGAATTTTGTCTCCCTCTGATAATCTCCAAATTTGAATAGTGAAACCTTTACAAGTACTGTGATTACATTTAGAGAGTAAAAGATTTCAAAACAAGTATCTAAGATTTAATGGAGCTATAAAGATGTTGTCTAAATCCCATAATACTGCTGTACTTTGAAGAGAAGCCAAAGAGAAGCAGACTAAAAAAGAAAAGACAAGAAAAGAAAAAGAAAAAAAATGGTCATGTAAGAACACAGTAAGAAACTGATCATCTACAAGGCAAAGAATGCCATAGGAAGGTTAAATTCTTTAAATTTTTCTGACTTAATTAATGTATATATTTAATTTGACATTATCCATGTATAAAACATTTTAAATTTTTTTATTGTTTCTTTCTGAATTTCACATCATGCACCCCAACCCCACTAATATCTCCCTCCCCATGTAACTCCACTCCACTCTTGCAACCTCCTCCACAGAAAAGAAAAGAAGAAAAAGCATCTTCTTCGTGGAAGCTGTGGTGTATTACAGTGTGTACCACAGTGTACCCATTTGTCCACACTTCTTTCCTTGCAAATGTTCATTGCAGTGATTCCTTGGCATGATAGAAGACCTCTGGCTTCTGCTGTTTTATCGATTCTTTAACCTCACTAGAACTCCTCTCTGATCTTCTGTTGTTGTCTTGTGTCAGGGAGATTCTGGAGCTCTCCATCCATAGGACTGGCCCCACTCATGCACTCCAACAATTCATCATTTGTGTCAATTTTGGAGTGGGCCAATTTAAAGCCATGGATCTGGGTCTGCAATATATCTGAGGTAGTAACTCCTCTGGCTCACCCACTCTCATGCCCTTGAGCGCAGCTCACCCACAATTCTGACAACCCAGGCCATCTCTACCCTACTACCCAGGCAAGGTGCAAGGTCCACTCTCTAGTGTTTCACCTGGTGAAGGAAAGGGTCAGTTCTCCCACTCTCATGTACACATAATCAGCTCTCCTGCCTGCCATAGATGGTGAAGGATGAGAGAGAGGAAAAGGATGTCTCTCCCTTTTCCTGGCCACCAACCAGCAGACAAGAGGAAGCACACAAGCTCTTATGGCTGGTTCATAAGCAACCTCCACTTCTAGGGCCAGATGTACTGTGCTACCCAGGTGAGGTTCATGGACATGATCTCCTGAGTTCTACAGTAGGTGAGGGAAGAGGCCATCTCTCCTGCTTTCATGAACCCAGTGTCACCTCTCCTGCCTGACAAAAGTGATGAAGGGCTCTGTAGGAGCAGGGTACTTCTTCTTTACACCAGCCCCTGGGAGAAAAGTAGTAGGGCCAGATCTTCCATGGTCCTATCCTTGGGACAGGCTCATCTGTAACTCTTGCAATGTGTGGCACACTCTCCTTTCTTGAGTAATGCAACTGGTTAAGGTTGGGCACAGCTCTCCAGCTTTCATGCCTCCAGGGACAGATCTCATCCAATGCCCAGGTGAGGGGTAGGGACAATTCTGTACAGCCCTGATTTCAACATGTTCCTGGGTATACCACAGACCAGGCATGCTTGCCCACTCTTTGGTAGTAAAAGGCCACTGCTCATGCAGGGCTGTAAGCCCAGATGTGGTCCCCAGTGGCAGCACAGGCCAGGACCCTACCATGGTCTCAGGTGGCATCACCTGCTACTCACATCAGGTAGTTCCTCATTACCCTCCAGTTTCCAGTTACACCTCTTTTCATTGTACCTACATTCTTCTGTTTCTCTTTCCCCCCAAATTGCCAACTATACATCTGACAGAGGACTGGTGTCTAAAATACATAAATAACTCAAAACATTAAACAGCAAGAAAACACAATTAAAAATTGGGGTATAGAATGGAACAGAAAGTTCTATAATTTTTTAAATTGAAAATAGGAGCTCTGACACACCCAGAATCACAGGTGAGACTTAAACATCTGCCACAATACCCAGGATAACTGGGAATCCCCAGGACCCAGGGGACTCAGGAACCCATGCCCAGTGGGAGACATATATTCCTTCCAGTTTGCACTTGAGGAAAGAGGGGGGCCATGGCTCTGATACCCTACCCACTACTAAAACACCCAGAGACAACTTGATTTCTATGAGTTCTGAAATGTCCAGGGTCTCAGGATCTCAGGATCACAAAGACAGCTCGACTCCCAGGATTTCTGACAAAACCAGGATCACAGGATCACAGGATCACAGGCTCATGGGACGGACAGGCTCCAGCCAACGACAGACATCAAGGCCAGGTAGCACTATAGATAACCAGATGGTGAGAGGCAAGCACAAGAACATAAGCAACAGAAACCAATGGTACTTGGCAATATCAGAACCCAGTTCTCCTAATATAGCAAGCCATGGATACCCCCAACACACCTGTAAAGCAAGATTCAGATCCAAACTCTCATCTAATTAAGATTATAGAGGACTTGAAGAAGGACATAAATAACTCCCTTAAAGAAATATAGGAGAACATAAGTAAAAAATCAGAAGCCATTAAAGAGGAAACACATAATTCTTGTTGGAGACCAAGGCCTTGGCCTTTTGCATATCTGCTGGACAAAGATCCCAGGTTTGTCTAAGTCTGCTAGATGAAAGATCTCAGTTTTGACTTAATCTTGCTAGCCACAATGTCTCCGATTGCTCAGCAGGTGCCTCCTCTAGGCCCTGACTTTTAGGCTGGGCTTGATTAGCATT
>CM052722.1:63179906-63203926 GCA_028551405.1 Uromys caudimaculatus
CAATCCCACCAACAATGGGGGAGTGTTCCTCCTTCTCCACATCCTCGCCAGCATCTGCTGTCACCTGAGTTTTTGATCTTAGCTATTCTGACTGGTGTGAGGTAGAATCTCAGACTTGTTTTGATTTGCATTTCCCTGATGACTAAGGATGTTGAGCATTTCTTTAGGTGCTTCTCAGCCCTGTGAATTTCCTCGGTTGAGAATTCTCTGTTTAGCTCTGTTCCCCATTTTTTGATAGGGTTATTTGGTTTTCTGGGGTCTAACTTCTTGAGTTCTTTGTATATGTTGGATCTTAGCCCTCTATCGGATATAGGATTGGTAAAGATCTTTTGCCAATCTGTTGGTTGCCGTTTTGTCCTATTGACAGTGTCCTTTGCCTTACAGAAGTTTTGCAATTTCATGAGGTCCCATTTGTTGATTCTTGATCTTAGAGCATAAGCCATTGGTGTTCTATTCAGGAACTTTTCCCCTGTACCCATGTGTTCGAGGCTTTTCCACACTTTCTCACATTTTCTTATCACTAAGGACTTTGAACATTTATTTAGGTGCTTCTCAGTCATTCAAGATTCCTCTGTTGTGAATTCTCAGCTTAGTTCTATATCCCATTTTTGATCAGATTGTTTGGATTTTTTGGTGGTTAGCTTCTTGAGTTCTTTATATATTTTGGATATTATCCCTTTATTGGATGTGGGGTTAGTGAAGATTTTTTTCCCAATCTGTAGGTTGTTGATTTGTCTTATTGGCTATGACTTTTGCCTTACAGAAGTTTTCCAGTTTCATGAGGTACCATTTATCAATTCTTGATCTTAGAGCATGAGCCATTTGAGTTTTGTTTAGGAAATTTTCACCTGTGCCAATGAGTTCAATAATCTCTCTGACTTTCTCTACTACTAGATTGAGTGTATCTGTTTTTGTGTTGAGGTCCTTGATCCACTTGGATGTAAGCTTTGTGCAAGGAGAAAAATATGGGTCTATTTTCATTTTTCTCCATACAGACAGCCAGTTAGACCAACACCATTTATTGAAGATGCTTTCTTTTTTCCATTGTATATTTTGGCTTCTTTGTTAGATCAATTGTCTGGAAGTGTCTGGTTTTTTTTCTGTATCTTCAATTCTATTCCATTGATCAAAGTGTCCTTCTCTGTACCAATACTAGGCAGTTGTAACTATTGCTCTGTAATAAAGCTTGAGATCAGGGATGGTGATTCCCCTAGCCGTTCTTTTATTATTAAGAATTGTTTTCGCTATTCTGGGTTTTTTGCCTTTCCAGATGAATTTGAGAATTGCTCTTTCCATACCTTTGAAGAATTGTGTTGGGATTCTGATGGTGATTGCATTTAATCTGTAGATGGCCATTTTTACTATATTAATTCTGCCAATCCATGAGCATGGGAGATCTCTCCAATTCCTGAGATCTTTATCGATTTCTTTCTTGAGAGATTTTAAGTTATTGTCATACAGTTCTTTCACTTGTTTGATTAGAGTTACCACAAGATATTTTATATTATTTGTGGGTATTGTGGAGGGAGTTGTTTCCCTAATTTCTCTCTCAGTCTGTTTATCATTTCGATAAAGGAAGGCTACTCATTTATTTGAGTTAATTTTATATCTAGCCACCTTGCTGAAGTTGTTTATCAACTGGAGAAATTCTCTGGTAGAGTTTTTGGGGTTGCTCTGCGAATAGTGATACCTTTATTTCTTTTTTGCAAATTTTTATCCCCTTGAACTCTTGTTGTTGTCTTATTGTTCTAGCTAGCAATTATAGTACTATATTGAATAAATATTGGGAAAGTGGTCATCCTGGTCTTGTCCCCGATTTTAGTGGGATTACTTCAAGTATGTCTCTATTTAATTTGATATTGGCTGATGCTTTACTGTAAACTGTTTTTATTATGTTTAGTTTAGGGCCTTAAATACCTGGTCTCTCCAATTCTTTTAACATGAAGGGGTATTATATTTTGTCAGATGATTTTTCTGCATCTAAGGAGATGATCATTTGATTTTTTTCCTTTGAATTTGTTTATATAGTGGGATTATATTGATGGATTTTTCTATATTGAACCAAATTGCATCCCTGGGATGAAGGTTACTTGATCATGGTGAACAATGTTTTTTTATGTGTTCTTGAATTTGGTTTGCAAGAATTTTATTGAGTATTTTTACATTGATATTAATAAGCAAGACCGGTCTGAAGTTCTCTTTTTGTTTGGGTCCTTGTTTAGTTTAGGCATCAGAGTAATTGTGGCTCCACAGAGTGAATTTGCTAGTGTTCCTGTTTCTATTTTATGGAATAATTTAAGGAATACTGGTATCATGTCTTCTTTGAAGGTCTGGTAGAATTCTGCACTAAATCCATCTGGCCCTAGGAATTTTTTGGATGGGAATTTTTTTTTCTTTTCTTTTCTTTTCTTTTCTTTTCTTTTCTTTTCTTTTCTTTTCTTTTCTTTTTTTTCCGAGTGAGACAGGGTTTCTCTTTGTAGCCCTGGCTGTCCTGGAACTCACTCTGGGATGGGAAATTTTTAATGACTTCTATTTCCTTATGGGATATGGCCTTATTTAGATATTTACCTGCTGTTGATTTAACTTTGGTATATGGTATTTCTCTAGAAAACCATTCATTTCATCTAGATTTTCCAGTTTTCTAGGGTATAGGCTTTTATAGTAGTATCTGACGATTATTTGAATTTCCTCCTTTTCTGTTTTTAGGTCTCCCTTTTCATTTCTGATTTTGATAATTTGGATACTGCCTCTGGGCCCTTTATTTAGTTTGGCTAGGGGTTTATCTATCCTGTTGGTTCTCTCAAAGAACCAGCTTTGGTTTGTTGTTTCTTTTTATTGTTCTCATTGTTTCTATTTGGTTGATTTCTGGCCTGAATTTGATTATTTCCTGCCATCTTGGGTGAGTTTTTCTTCTTGTTCTAGAGTTATCAGGTGTGCTGCTAAGTTGCTAGTGTAAGATCTCTCCAGTTTCTTTACCAAGTCAATTAGTGTTATGAATTTTCCTCTTAGAACTGCTTTCATTGTTTCTCATAAATTTGGGTATGATGTGTCAACATTTTCATTAAATTCCAGGAAGTCTTTAATTTTTCCTTTATTTCTTCCCTGACCAATTTATCATTGAGTAGAAAGTTGTTCAGTTTCCCTGTGAATATGGGCTTTCTGTTGTTTTTGCTTTTATTGAAGACAAGCCTTAGGCCATGGAGATCTGATAATATGCATGAAATTATTTACATCTTGTTGGATCAGTTGAGGGTTGCTTGGTGACCAATAATATGGTCTATTTTGGAGGAGGTACCATGAGGTGCTGAGAAGAAGGTGTATTCTTTTGTTTTAGGGTGAAATATTCTGTAGATATCTTTTAAATCCATTTGCTTCATAACCTCTTAGTTTCACCGTGTCTCTGTTTAGTTTCTGTTTCATTGACCTGTCCATTGGTGAGAGTGGGGTGTTGAAGTTTCCCACTATTATTGTGTGGGGTTCAATGTGTGTTTTGAGCTTGGGTAGTTTCTTTTATGTGTGTGGGTGCCCTTGCATTTGTGGTACAGCTGTTCAGAATTGAGACTGTCTCTTCGTGGATTTTCCCTCTAATGAATATGAAGTGTTCTTCCTCATTATGCTTGATAACTTTTGTTTGAAAGTCTATTTTATTGGATAGTAGGATGGCATCTCCAGCTTTTTTCCTGGGACCATTTGCTTGGATACTTCTTTCCATCCTTTTATTCTGAGATAATTTATGTCTTTGTTATTGAGGTGTGTTTATTGTATGCAGCAAAATGCTTTATCTTATTTGTGCATCCTGTCTGTTAGCTTGTCTTTTTATAGGTGAGTTGAGTCCATTAATATTGAGAGATATTAAAGACAGATGACTTGTTTCCTGATATGTTTGTTTTGTAGGTGGTTTCATGTGCTTATGGTTCTCTCCTTTAGGCTTTGTTGTAAGACGCTTAATATCTTGTCTTTTCTTTGGTGCAGGTACCTTCCTTGTGTCGGAGTTTTCTTTCTAGGATCTTCTGTAGGACTGGATAGTAAATAGATACTTTTTGAATTTGGTTTTGTCCTGGACTATTTTGGTTTCTCCATCTATGTTGATTTAGAGTTTTGCTAGTTATAGTAGCCTGGACTGGCATTTGTGTTCTCTTAGAGTCCACATGACCTCTGCCCAGGATCTTCTAGCTTTCATAATCTCTGTTTAGAAGTCTGGTGTAATTCTGATAGGTTTACCTTTGCATGTTACTTGGCCCTTTTCCCTTGCAGCTTTTAATATTTTTTCTTTGTTTTGTGCATTTAATGTTTTGATTATTATGTGATTTCTTTAAGGGCCTTATTTGTTTCCTCTTTAAGGGCTTCTTCCTGTTTAACTGTGTTTTCCTGTATTTCTTTCTGTGAGTTATTTATATCCTCTTTAAAGGACTCTATTATGTTCATGAGATAGGATTTTAGGACAAATTCCTGATTTTCTGGTGTGTTGTTGTATTCAGTTCGTGCTGTGGTAGGAGAACTGGGTTCTAGTGATGCCCATATATATTGGCTTCTAATGTTTATGGTCTTGTGTTTGCCTCTCACTATCTGATTTTCCCTGGTGTTTGCTGGTTTGGGTGACTCTGTCTGGAGTCTGCCTCTTTTGTCCCTGGGTTGCTTCAGGTCTCCTGGTAGGCCTGTGGCCCTGGCTTTAGCAGACCACCTGTGGGGTCTTCCAACTGGGGACTCTTCTGAGAGACAGAGAAGCTGCTGATCTATTGCCCTGGCTGCAGTAGAACTCCTGGGAGGCCTTCAGACTTTTGGGTCTTCAGAGGAACAGTCAAGCTGTTGTCCTATATGAAGATGTTCAGGGAAAGGAGCATACGGACTGTGGTTTCTGTTTCCCTGAGTGCAGCAGAACTCCCAACAGGCTTTCAGTCTGTTTGGACAGTTGCCCTGCATGCCACAGAGCCCCTGGGAGGTCTTCAGACTGTGGTATCTATTGTTTTCCTGTGTACAGAGGAGCTCCTGGGATTCCTTCAAGCTGTGGTGTCTTCAGGGGAGCATACAAGCTGGTGGTCAGTTTCTCAGTTTCCCTTTGTGCAGCAGCTCTCCTGGATGCCTCATCCTGTGATGTCAGTAGCCTGACTGCTCTGAATGTAGTGAAACTTCTGGGATGGCTCAGGATATGGTGTTTTTAAGGGAGCAGACCAGCTAGCAGTCTGCCACAGCAGAAAGGACCAGGCAGAAGGGGAATGTTATTCAGAGGTGGGGGTTTTGGTGGGTGATGTGTCCCGAGTCCACTGGGCTCCCAGCAGCAGCTCTGGGACTTTGGGGAGGGAGGTTCTTACCAACTGCTCTGAGTGCAGTGGATCCTCTAGGATGGCTCAGGATATGGTGTCTTCAGGGGTGCAGAACAGCTCGCAGTCCGGTTCAGCAGAGAGACCGGATGGAAGGACAACTCCATAATTTTTAAAAAATACATTTTCTACGCAAAATTAATCATACATTTATTTGATCCATTCTTTCATAATGGCTTCCTTAGCACCTTACATTTCTCTCTGCCATGAAGATAGTATTAGCATTAATTAATGTTTTTCACAATGTTTATATATTGTGAAATATAGATAAATCGTATTTCTCAATACTTTCTATAAATACAGTTATATAGAAAAATAATTTAATTCCAGGGTTTTTACATAGTTAGTATTTCATTGTTGTTCCTCTGCCTTAAATATTGCTTGTCATGCTCTAGAAAGGACAGTCATGAAAATAATGAAGTAAAAATTGAATACTTAGCAGAGGATCAGACAGTTGAAATTCTTGGTTAAAATGATTACCTTTGTAGTTTAATTGTGTGCTCTCCTTGGAACCTATTACTGTATGTAATCGAAAGTCGACTCTGCGATTTCCCTTGCATAAGTACCACAGCCAGCTTTTTAATCATGCTGTCAACTTCAATTTCTTTCTTGCTCTTAGAAAAGAAGCTTGTAGAAAGGCTTTGCTGTAATGTAATACTCCACTTCAGTCATGTCAATGCTTTTTTCTGATTCAAATTTTTGTGATGATGTCTGCAGCAAGGTAACTCAAAAATAGATTTTTAACATGCCATGTCAAAAATTACTGAATGCTTAGTTGAGAGTATAAGAGCATACTCTATGTTGTTGATAGAAAAAAAAAAAAGATTTCTGAAACAAGTGCTCTCATCACCAAATACCTTAACAGAAAAAGTGTGTTGATTTCTTAAACTTCACAAATTTATTTAAATACCTAAAAAAAATAACTGATTTTCAGCAAAGGATTAATAATATGAAAGAAGTTTTGTAGTGCCTTACAATTTATGTAAATCTAGGTGTCTTAAAATCATAAGGATTTCATGACAATTTCCTTGATTTCAACTGTCAGGAATTTGAGAATATAACACAATGTCACTCACATAAATATTGTTAAGACTGATTAAACTCAAATTTCTCTACCACAATAAAACTTTTCAAGGTTAAATTTTATATATTCCTATTTCAAAATATCTTGAAAAGACACATTGCTATTTAAATAAGCATATTATTACATTAACAGAAGGATATACATGGTCACAATTAATCAACTTGCTATTTACCTGAACTTTGTGTTATTTCTTGAGAAGTCTTAATAAATTAGGAAGTCACCTATATGCTAGAAAACTATATATCTGTCCATTTAGTTTTATGTTATATATAGAAAATAGAATTAAATTAGTGAAACATAACTAGAGAATCAAGAATGGCAACTGTACCGTATTCAGTATGTGCTGGTAAAAATAATGAATAAATTTAGCCATAGGAATAAAAATACTACCAATTAATTCCAATATGTGACAAGTGTAATTTCATTGTGTTTACAAAACCCATATGAAAACTCAATGCATGTGGCCATAGCAGTCCATAAATTGGACTTATTCCCAATTGTATTACTGTCCCTCCCTAATGTAGAATATAAGCATTTTTTAAAGTCTAAAATTTGCTTCATTTTTAATGTCTTTATATCAGTTTCAGGCATATCTTTCTTTATTCTATTGACCTATCTCCTAAACAGGTAAACATAAATTAATTAAATCAATGAAACAGCAAAACAAGAAAAGAGTAGCAGCTGATAGCCCCATTGAGAAAGAATAGAAAGTAAGAAGATACATATAATAGTGATTAGTATATTAAAATTCGGAAATGAATGTTAGCTGGATTTTTCTTTTCTTTTTGAAATTATTATATACTTTTATGACTTCACCTTTCCCTTTCCTACCTCCAAGCCCTCCCATATACTGCTCTTTTCTCTTTAAAATGTACTGCTTATTTTATCATAAATAGTTGTCACATGCTTAGATGTATGCATATATGTTTACCTATATACAATCTGCTCAGTCTGTATGAAGATGCTTATATGTATGTTTTCAAGACTGACAGTTTGGCACTGGAGAATCAAATGGTGTGCTTTTCCTTGTGGAAGATCACCTGATCCACTCTTAGCTTCTTCAGTTGTTTGTGTAGATTTGCTTATTTCATTCCTTGTGCAGGTTTGAGGACTCCTGGGGTTTTTTTTCTGTCCACTTTGGCATGGTCATTGGTGGTATT
The DNA here is from genome assembly GCA_028551405.1 of Uromys caudimaculatus. Classification (NCBI taxonomy): domain Eukaryota; kingdom Metazoa; phylum Chordata; class Mammalia; order Rodentia; family Muridae; genus Uromys; species Uromys caudimaculatus. The sequence continues at coordinate 63,187,469 of CM052722.1, forward strand.
CTTGTTCAGTTCAGGCTTGTTGATACTTTAGGGATGTAGCTTTTGATATTACTAGGGACACAAGCTTATTTCTAACTCCCTGAACTTCTGGACCTTGCAATCATTTTGTTCCTTCTTCCTCAAGGTTTCCTAAGTATTAGGTGTGTGATTGTTTTGTAGACGTATCCATAAAGATTGGGCTTCATAAACTGTAGAGTGTAGTTTTTGCTACCTAGCTTTAAGCTCTGAGCAGACCATACTACCAGCCCCCACCCAGATTCCTTTGGATCCACAGATAAAAAAAAAAAAACAACTAATACACAAACGACAGTTTATCTTAAAATGCCTTTGCTAACTCAATGACTGGATACTCCTAAACCTCCCCTGCCACCCCAGGCATAATTGGATAGAGTGAAGATTGGCCACTCCAACCTAAAACTAACATAGTTGGTTTTCTTTATCTCCTGCTGCTACTGACTCCATCTTCTTCCCTAGTTCTCCTGATTCTCCTTGCATCTTCCTGTGCAACTTTAAGTGTCCTGACCCATGCTCAGTCATTGGTGACTGGTATCTTTATTGATCGACAAAGAACCAATTGGGGAACAGGACCTTAGCATCAGAACCACCTCCTTCAATATATATTAATTTGTTGTGGTTTTTCACAGTGATCTCTGCTGTTACAAAGACAAGTTTCCATGATAAGTCATGAATATTGCAAGATAGAGTAAATAAATGTGTTTTTAAAATGTAATTAGAAGTTCAGATTTTCAGCCTAGCATGCCTGAGACTCAAAAGAACTAATTTTTAAAGTTTATATTTTTCTTTCATGTATTGCATCCCAACTGCACTTTCCTCTCTTTTCTTTCACTCCCACTCCCTCCTCCCCACACCTAATCCCTCCTCTAATCCATTCCTCTTCTATTTCCCTTAAGAAAAGGGCAGGGTTTTCAAGGATATTAACCAAACATGGAATGTCCAGTAACAAGAACCACACTTCTCAGTTTAAAATGGATGTATATGTAATAAATCATTTTCTATTTTCACAAATATGAATGTGAACCATTTTAACCCAATTGAGGGGTATATTTGAGTTTCTTAATAAATCAAAACTTGAATCATTTGTATATTATAGTCCAACAAATGTAATATATTAAAATCTAAAACAAAATCAAAATTGACAAATTATGTGATTTTTTTTTAAAGCTAGTTTGCAGTTTTCTAGGGGGAAATTTTGGAAAATGGCAAATAAAAAGCAAGAATCAGCCGTTCCACTTGTATTTTATAAATTGTTCCTCAGGGTACAATTAATGAAGAAAAGTTCTTAACACTAGACATATTTCAACTAACACATGCAGAATTGACAGAATTAGTATTTTATCACTTGGCATACCCTAGAGGAATAAAGGCTTAACAAAATGATCAATGAACACTGAAACTATGATTTCAAAAGCTGATAGAGAGCATTATAATTAATAGAATCATTTTCTCATCAGTATTAAAAGGGACAAGAGGATCATATGCATCTTTGACTATGATCTGAACTAATGACATAGTCTAAGAAATGTTATTGCTATACAAATAAGTGTACCCAAGAAGCCTCTATATCTGTCCACAGTCAGGATGAAATGCAGGTGACAGAGGGATACAACTAATTGAGTTCATGAAAGTCATAAGGCTGCTCATCCTTGTGCTGTTTGTAAACAATGAATTATTCCTTCTGGATTCTATGTACATAATGCATGGACATGATTAGACATATATGTAGTCAAAGTACTTGTACACATCAAATAGAATGGTAAAGTAAAATGCAATCTTAGTAGATATACCTCTGGTTATTTTGTAGATTTTTTTCAAATACTATATATATATAACTTTACTATAGTATTTAGTTAAGAATTGTGAACACAAAAATACTTACATTCTGAACTTAGTAAGTCATTATAAAATAATTGTGAAAATTGGAAAAACAAGTTTACTTGTACACTCTATTGGGAATTATAATCAAATATTTATATATAATACATATATTTTAAGTCATTTTAATATTTTCTCATTTGAGGATGTCATATATACATAAAATGTTTTGGTCAAATGAGCATCCCATTACCTTCATATAATTTATTCAATACTCCCTTGCAACTTTCTCACTCAACTTCACGTATCCTATGTTTTAAACCCACCGAATCAACTTAGTGTTATATGCATCTTAATGGGTATAGGATAGTCTAATATAATATGAATGCCCTTCCATGCCCACAATACTGGAGGGAAAATTATTTAATTCTTAATAGAAGAAAGTAGTGCATTTTTGCTTAACTGATTAGTTGATATGGTGGATGTTGAATCAATGTTTAAACTACAGATTACTGTATATTATATGGTTGAATTCTTCCAAATTTAAGCATTGATTTTGAAAAATCGGGGACTGAAAAGGGAGATCATCAATTTAAAGTGCTGGATGTTCTTCCAGAGAATCTGGGTTCTATTTCCAGCACACACATGGCAACCTACAAACAATCATCTGTAATGTCAGACCCAAGAGCTCTGATTCCCTCTTCTGGATTCTATGTACATAATGCATGGACATGATTAGACATATATGTAGTCAAAGTACTTGTACACATCAAATAGAATGGTAAAGTAAAATGCAATCTTAGTAGATATACCTCTGGTTATTTTGTAGATTTTTTTCAAATACTATATATATTAAGTCAATATACCTTCTTATTTTATGCATCATTATTTTATTGTTTCACATAATTTTTTTAAGTGCTGATTCCTATAACTATCACAGTTATGTGTGAGTGAATATATCTATTTGGTCAGAGAGTGAAGGAAAAGAATACCAACAAGAAGGGAAAAATAGTTTTTAACTTTTCTCATTTTGAAAAGAGCTAAACACAGAACTGTCAGTTTTCACTAGGAGGACTACAGGCTTGATTTGATTTTGTATGTAGTTGCTTTATTCAATTGAAACTTTTATAATACTTAAATGGAATTTTTTCTGGGAGCAATTTTAGATTAAAGGTTTGATTTGATATTTATTCCTCAAGCATGAAACACTATAGTTGTTTGGTTTTTGTTTTGTTTTTTTTTTATATATATATATATATATTTGGAGCTCAGATATAGTAGTCATTTGAAACATTAAAGAATCAAATTTCTTCTTTTCTATTCTCCCCAACTCTTATTTTGCCCCCACCCTCTACTCCCTGGCCCTCCATTTCCTCTTACCTCCCTTCTACTTATTTATAAATTATGTATTATTTTCTTTCAAAACTTTTCAAACACAATTATTAACAACAAACATATGTTATGAATATTTTGGATTTCTCTTCTGTCTCTCAATCCACCCATATCTGGTCCCTCCTTTCTGATGCTCCACCTACCCCCAGTCTACCACCACAATCTGTCCAAATTCCCCTTTCCAGAGTACTGGGAGACACAACTGGAATTGAGTGGCATTTTAGGGGTGAGATAGAAACATAGTCCAATAGAAATTCTCAGGAAACTATGAGGATGACAATAGTGAAGACTCATAGTAATTGAGAATAAGGAACCTGAACTGGCCATCTTCTATAACCAGGCAAGGCTTCCAGTGGGGGTATTGGGACACAAATCCCATTATAAAAGTTTTAACCTACCATATGTCCTGCTTTAAATACGTGCTGGGGTAAAGATGACACAAAACTTGTATGAGTATCCAACCAATGACTGGTTCAGCTTGAGACCAATGGCATGGGAGGGAGTCCACTCCTGACACTGCCTGGAGGGGCAGGAACCATAAACTCGATAGTACAGACACATAGGATAGCACCAAACATGACTGTCAAAAAATTGTCAAGAAAATAATTCCCAATAATTCTGCTATAATTGCAAACTGGAGCTTAGGATGATCATCATCAGAAAGGCTTAGGCAAGCAATTGATAAGAACAGATGCAGAGACACCCAGCCAAATATTAGATAGAGTTCGGAATCTTGCAGAAGATGGGAAGGAAGGATTTAAGAATCTAGAGGGATCAAGGATACTACAGTGTATCCCACAAAATCAAGTAACCAGGGTTCATAGGGGCTCATGAAGACTGGAGTGACAATCACAGAGCCCATGTGCATCTGTGCTAGGCCTCTGCACATATGTTATGACTGTGTACATTGACGTTCTTGTGGGACTCCTAAGAGTAAGTGTGCAGGCTGAATCTGACTCTTTTGCCTATTTTCAGGGCTACTTTTATTCTATTTTGCTGCCTTAATATTAGGGGATGTGCCTAGTCTTACTGCAACTTGATATGCCATGTTTGGCTATTATCCTGAGAGGTCTGCCCATTTCTGAAGAGAAATGCTGGAGAGGTGGATGGGAGGTTTGTTTTGTGACCGATCATATGGTCAGTTTTGGAGAAGGTACCATGAGGTGCTGAGAAGATGGTATATTATTTTGATTTAGGATGAAATGTTCTATAGATATCTGTTAAATCCATTTGGTCCATAACATCTGTTACTTTCACTGTGTCTCTGTTTAATTTGTGCTTCCAAATCTGTCCATTAATGAGAACAGGGTATTGAAGTCTCCCACTATTATTGTGTGAGGTGCAATGTGTGTTTTGAGCTTTAGTGAAGTTTCTTTTATGAATGTGGGTGCCCTTGCATTCGGGGCATAGATGTTCAGAATTGAGAGTTCTTCTTAGTAGATTATTCCTTTGATGATTATGAAGTGTCCTTCCTTATCTTTTTTGATGACTTTTGGTTGAAAGTAGATTTTATCCAATATTAGAATGGCTACTCCAGCTTGCTTCTTGGGACCATTTGCCTGGAAAATTGTTTTTCAGCCCTTCTCTCTGAGGTAGTGTTTGTCTTTGACACTGAGGTGCTTTTCCTGTTTGCAGTAAAATGCTGGGTCCTGTTTATGTATACAGTCTGTTAGTCTATGTCTTTTTATTGGGGAATGAGTCCATTGATGTTAAGAGATATTAAGCAATAGTGACTGTTGCTTCCTGTTATTTCTGGTGTTATTTTTATGTTTGTGTGGCTAACTTCTTTTGAGTTTGTTGAAAGATTACTTTCTTTCTTTTTCTAGGGTGTAGTTTCCCTCCTTGTGTTTATGTTTTCTATTATCCTTTCTAGGGCTCGGTTTGTGGAAACATATTATTTAAATTTGGTTTTGTCATAGAATATCTTGATTTCACCATCTATGTTAATTGAGAGTTTTGCTGGGTATAGCAGCCTGGGATAGTTGTGTTCTCTTAGAGTCTGTATGAGATCTTCCCAGGATCTTCTAGTTTTCATTGTCTCTGGTGAGAAGTCTGGTGTAATTCTGATAGGTCTGTTTTTATAATTTACTTGACTTTTTCCCTTATTGGTTTTAATATTCTTTCCTTTTTTTGTGCATTTGGTGTTTTGAGTATAATGTGACAGGAGGAATTTCTTTTCTGGCCTAATCTATTTGAAGTTCTCTAGGCTTCTTTAATGTTCATCTCTTTCTTTAGGTTAGGAAAGTTTTCTTCTATAATTTTGTTGAAGATATTTATTGGCCCTTTAAGTTGGGAATCTTCACTCTCTTCTATACCTATTATCCTTAGGTTTGGTCTTCTCATTGTGTCTTGGTTCTCCTGGATGTTTTCGGTTAGGAGCTTTTTGCATTTTGTATTTTCTTTGACTGTTCTGTCAGTGTTTACTATGGTATCTTTCCACTTGAGATTCTTTCTTCTATCTCTTGTATTCTGTCAGTGATGTTTGCATCTATGACTCCTGATCTCTTTCCTAGGTTTTCTAACTCCAGGTTTGTCTCCCTTTGTAATATCTTTATTGTTTCTATTTCCATTTTTAGATCCTGGATTGTTTTGTTCATTTCCTTCTCCCATTTGATTGTGCTTTCCTGTAAATCTTTAAGTTATTTTTGTGTTTCTTCTTTAAGGGCTTCTAGCTGTTTACCTGTGTTGTATTTCTTTAAGGGAGTTATTTATTTCCTTTTTAAAATCTTCTATCATCATCATGAGATGTGATTTTAAATCTGAAATTTGCTTTTCTGGTGTTTTGTGGTTTCCAGTGCTCACTGTGCTAGGAGAACTGGGTTCTGATTATGCCAAGTTTCCTTGGTTTCTGTTCCTTATGCACTTGCCCTTGCCTTTGTTTCTGTTCCTCATGTTCTTGCCCTTGCCTTTTTCCATCTGGTTATCTTTGGTGTTAACTGGCCTTGTTGTCTCTGATTGTGTTTCTGATTGTCTGTCCTGCAAGCTTCTGCACCAGTACTCCTTGGAGATCAGCTCTCTCTGAGAGGAATTTGGGTTTGGAGAGTTGTGGGCCAGGGTCAGCTCTGAGGTGCAAACAGAAACCAGCAGGATTCTGTTCCCAGCTGTTCCTTGGTTCCTGTATCCTGTTGGCTCTGCAAGGGTCCTTCTTGATCCAGGAATTTGAACAGTAGTGGTGGTCTTGCCTATGCTTGAAGGTTTATTGACACTCCTGGGATACCAGCTCTCTCCTGGCACTATTTAAGTATGGAGCCATGTGTCACAGGATCAACTCCCTGGCTGCAAAAGGAAACCAGAGGACAATGCCTTAGTCCCTGTGTCCTGAGGGTTCCGGGCGGGTCCTGCTGAGCAGAGGTACTGGCCTTACCATGTTCACAGGCTTTTCCACACTCCTGGGAGGCTAGCTTTCTCCTGGAACTATTTGGCTATGGAGTCCTGTGTCCCAGGCTGAAGTCCCCAGCCACAGATGGAAACGGGAAGCTTTTTGCTAATTTTTAAATTTATTTTTTATTATTATTCTTTAATCTTTTTTATAGTCCACTCATTATCCCCCTCCTGGTCCACACTCTGACTGTTCCTCATCCCACACCTCCTTTCCCATCTCCATGATTTCCTCAACTCCCCCATCCCACCTTACTATACTTCCCCACTCCCTGATACCTCAAGTCTCTTGAGTGTTAGATACATTTTGTCTCACTGAGGACAGACTAGGCAGTCCTCTGCTGTATATGCATGGAAGCCTCATATCAGCTGGGGTTTGCTCCATGGTTGGTGGCTCAGTGTCAGAGAGATCTCAGGGTCCAGATTTGTTGAGACTGCTGGTCTTCCTAAGGGATCACACTCCTCCCCAGCTTCTTCCAGCTTTTCCCTAATTCAACCACAGGGGTCAGCAGCTTTTGTTCATTGGTTAGGTGCAAATGTCTGCATCTGACTCATTTAGCTGCTTGTTGGGCCTTTCAGAAGGCAGCCATGCTAGCCTCCTGTCTGTAAGCACATTGTAGTGTCAGTAATAGTGTCAGGTCTTGGAGTCTCCCCATGAGCTGGATCCTAATTTGGGCCTGTCACTGGACCTCCTTTCTCTCAGGCTCTTCTCCATTTTTGTCCCTGCAGTTCTTTTAGACCAGAACAATTCTGGGTCATAGTTTTTGACTGTGGAATGGCAACTCAATCCCTCCATGTGATGTCCTGTCTTTTTACTGGAAGTGGATTCTATAAGTTCCCTTTCCCCACCGTAGAGCATTTCATCTAAAGTCCTTCCCTTTGAGTCCTGAGAGTCTCTCACTTCCCATGTCTCTGGTACATTCTAGAGATTCCCTGTCTTCCTACCTCCCCAGGTTACCTGTATCCATTCTTTCTGCTGGCACTCAGGGCTTCAGCCCTGCCTCCCCACACTACCTTATCATGTTTCCCTTTTCCCCTTCCTGTCCCCTCTTCCACCCACGTCCCTCTCTCCCTCTGACCTCTGTGATTTTTTTCTTTTCCTTCCCAAACAGTATTGAGGCATCTTTTCTTGGGCCCATCTGCTTGTTAACCTTCTTGAGTTCTGTGGACGGTATCCTGTTATTCTGTACTTTTATGTCTAATATCCACTTATTAGTGAGTACATACCATGCATGTACTTTTGGGTCTGAGTTACCTCACTCAGGCTGATATTTTCTACTTATATCCATTTGCTTTGCAAAACTCATGATGCCCTTGTTCATAATAGCTGAGTAGTATTCCCTTGTGTAGATAAACCACATTTTCTTATCCATTCTTCTGCTGTGGAATATCTGTGTTTTTTACAGTATCTGGCTAGCACAAATAAGGCCACTATGAACATAGTGGAACAGATGCCCCTGTGGCGTGGTTGGGAATCTTTGGGTATATGCTCAAGAGTGATATACTTGGGTCTTCAGGTATATCTGTTCCCAATTTTCTGAGGAACTTCATTTTTAAATAAGATTATATAGTTCTATGAGGTCTAACATCATGAGTTCTTCCTATATTTTGGATATTAGCCTTCTATCAGATCTAGCGTTGGGAAAGATCATTTCCCAATCTGTAGATTGCAGTTCTGTCCTATTGACAGTGATCTTGGCCTTATAGAAACTTTTCAATTTTTTGAGGTCCCATTTTCCAATTGTTGATGTTAGAGCTTGAGTCATTGGTGTTCTGTTCAAAAAATTTCCCCTGTGCTGATGTGTACAAGGCTCTTTCCCACTTTCTCTTCTATTAAATTCAGTATATCTGGTCTTCTGTGGAGGTTCTTGATCCACATGGGCTTGAGCTTTGTACAAAAAGATAAGAATGACTCAATGTGCATTCTTCTCAATGCTTACCATGATTTGAAACAGCACCATTTGGTGAATATGCTGTCTTCTTTTCCACTGAATGGTTTTAGGTTCATTGTCAATGATCAAGTGACCATAGGTGTTTGCGTTTATTTCTGGGGTTTCAATTATTTTCCCCTGATCTAAATGCTATCAACACCATGAGGTATTTCTCACTATTGCTCTATAGTACAGCTTGATGTCAGGGATGCTTATCACCCCATAATTTCATATATTTTTGAGAATAGTTTTCAGTATTTTGTGTTGTTTGTTATTCCAGTTGAATTTGAGAATTGTTCTATTTAGCTCTGTGAAGAATTGAGTTGGAATTTCGATGGGTATTGCATTGACTCTAGATTATTTTTGGTAATATTGATATTTTTGCTGTTAGTCCTGCCAATCCATGGGCATGGGAAATCTTTCCATCTTCTGAGGTCTCTTCAATTTCTTTCTTCAGAGACATGAAGTTCTTGTCATGCAGATCTTCCACTAGTTTGGCTAGAGTAACCCCAAAATATTTTATATTATTTGTGAATATTGTGAAGAGTGTCATTTCCCTAATTTCTCACTCAGCCGGTTTATCCTTTACGTAGAGGAAGGCTACAGATTTCTTTAAGTTAATTTTTTATCCAGCCACTTTGCTGAAATTGTTTATCAGATTTAGGACTTCTCTGTCAGAATTTTTGGGGTTATTTATGCATACTATTATATCATCTGTAAATAGTAATATCTTGAATATTTCCTTTGCAATGTGTATCCTTTGACATGCTTTTTTTTTTCTTTCTTCTAATTGCTCTGGCTAAAACTGCAAGTAATATATTGTATTAATAGAGAGAGTAGGCAGTCTTGTTTTGTTCCTGATTTTAGAAGGATTGCTTCAAGTTTCTTTCCATTTACTTTGATGTTAGCTATTGGTTTGTTGTATATTGCTTTTATTATGTTTAGGTATGAGCCTTGAATTTCTGATCTTTTCAAGACTTTTAACATAAACAGGTGTTGAATTTTGTCAAAGGTTTTCTCAGGATCAAGTGAGATGATCATGTGGGTTTTTTTATTTGTTTATATAGTGGATTGTGTGGATGGATTTCCGTATATTTAACCATTCCTGCAACCCTGAGATGAAGCCTACTTGACCCTGGTGAATGGTCATTTTGATATGTTATTGTATAATGATTTGGAAGAATTTTATTGAGCATTTTTGCAACAATATTCATAATGGAAATGGATCTGTAGTTCTCTTTCTTTGCTGGGTCTATGTGTGGTTTTGGTATCAGCATTAACTCTAGATTCGTAGAACAAATTAGGTAATGTTCCATCTGTTTCTATTTTGCGGAATAATTTGAGAAGCATTGGTATTAAGTCTTTTTTGAAGGTCTGATAGAATTCTGCACAAAGACCACCTGCCCCTGGGTTTTTTGTTCGTTTGTTAGTTTGTTTGCTTGGTTGGTTGGTTAGGAGACTTTTAATGAGTTCGTGTAATGGTTTGTATATGGTATAGTATTACTAGAAGGTGTGACCATGTTGAAGTAGGTGTGGCCTTGTTGGAGTAGGTGTGTCACTGTGGGATTGGGCTCTAAGACCCTCATCCTAGCTGCCTGGGAGCCAGAATTCTGTTAGAACCATTAAGATGAGTATGTAGAGCTCTCAGCTCCTCTTGCACCATGCAAGTCTGGATACTGCATTGCTCCCGCTTTGATGATAATGAACTGAAATTCGGAACCTGTAAGCCAGCCCAATTAAATGTTGTCCTTATAAGAGGTGTCTTGGCTGTGATGTCTGTTAACAGCAGTAAAACTATGACACAGTGCTTCTATTTCTATTTATTTATTTATTTATTGATTGATTGATTCATTCATTCATTCATTCATTCATTTTTGGATGTTTACTTTTATTACATTTCATATGTTTTCCCCTTTCCAGGTGTCCCCTTTGGAAACCCTCTATCTTTTTGTTTTTTTGTTTTTTTGGTTTTTCGAGACAGGGTTTCTCTGTGTAGCCCTGGCTGTCCTGGAACTCACTCTGTAGACCAGGCTGGCTTCGAACTCAGAAATCCACCTGACTCTGCCTCCCAAGTGCTGGGATTAAAGGCGTGCGCCACTACTGCCCGGCAGAAACCCTCTATCTTATACCCCTCCCCCTGCCTCCATGAGGGTGCTTCCCCACCCACATACCCACTCTTGTCTTCCCTCCCTAGCATTCCCCTACACTGGGGCCCAAGGGCCTCTCCTCCCACTGATGTTCAACAAGGCCCTCCTCTGACACACATGCAACCAGCACCATGGGTTCCTCCATGTGTATTCTTTGGTTGGTGGTCCAGTCTCACAATGCTTATATTTCCTTAGGGGATATGGGAGTGTTTAGATGGTTTATCTGATCCTGATTTAACTTTCATACCTAGTATTTGTCTAAAAAATCATCCACTTTGTCTAGATTTTCCAGTTTTGTTGATTATAGACTTTTTTAGTAGGATCTTATTATTTTTCAAATTCCTCAGTTTCTGTTGTTAAGTCTCTCTTTTCACTTCTGATTTTATTAATTTAGATACTGTCATTGTGCTCTCTGGGTAGTCTGGCTAATTCTTTATCTATCTTGTTTATTTTCTCAAAGAACCATCTCCTAATTTTGGTGATTTATTTTATAGCTTTCTTTGTTTCTGCTTCCTTGTTTTCAGCCCTGAGTTTGATTACATCCTGCTGTCAACTACTCTTGGGTGTATTTGCTTCTTTTTGTTCCAGAGCTTTCAGATGTGCTGTTAATCTGCTAATGAATGAAGTCTCCAATTTCTTTATGAAGGCCCTCATAGTTATGAGATATGAGATATCCTCTTAGCATGGTTTTCATTGTGTCCCACAGGTTTCAGTATGTTGCGCTTTCATTTTCACTAAATTCTAAAAGGTCTTTAATTTCTTTATTACTTCCCTGACCAAATTATCACTGAGTAGAGAGTTGTTCAGCTTCTATGAGTATGTGGGATTTCTGTTGTTTTTGTTGTTGTTGAAGACCAGCCTTATTCAGTAGTGTGCTGATAGAATGAGTGAGATTATTTAAATCTTCTTGTATCTGTAGAGGCTTGTTTTGTGTCCCATTATATAGTCAGTTTTGGAGAAGGTACTGCTGAAAAGAAGATATATTCTTTTGTTTTAGGGTAAAATGGTCTGTAGATATCTGTTAAATCCATTTGGTTCATAACTTCAGTCAGTTTCACTGTGTCTGTTTAGTTTGTGTTTCCGTGATCTGTCCATTGGTGAGAGTGGGGTGTTGATGTCTCCCACTATTATTGTGTGAGTTTCAATGTGTGCTTTGAGCTTTAGTAACATTTCTTTTACAAATGAGGGTGTTCTTGCATTTGGGATGTAGTTGTTCAGAATTGAGAGTTCATCTTGGTGGATTTTTTTTTTCTTTGATGAATGTGAAGTGTCCTTTCCCATGTTCATTGGTAACTTTTGATTGAAAGTCTATTGTATTGGATATTAGAATGGCTACTCCAGCTTGTTTCTTGGGACCATTTGCTGGGAATTTTTTTTCCAGCCTTTTACTCTGAGGTAGTGTCTGTCTTAGTCACTGATGTATGTTTATTTTATGCAGTAAAATGCTGGGTCCTGTTTACTTATCCTATCTGTTAGCATATATCTTTTTATTAGGGAATTATGTCCATTGATGTTGAGAAGTATTAAAAACCAATGACTGTAGCTTCCTGTTATTGTTAGAGGTGGAATTACATTTCTGGTTTTTTGTTTTTTTGTTTTTTCTCTTTCTTTGACTTTGTTCTTAGGAGATTAATTTCTTGGTGATTTTTTGGGTATAGTTTCCCTCCTTGTGTGTGGGACCATGAAAGGCAGCCTGGTTTCTGGTTGAGCTAAGGTTTAAAACCCCGGGACCCAGCAGGGGATAACCCTACAAGGGACAGTAGGCATTTTTGCTATGCTCCTGGGCCCCAGGCTCCTGACATGAGGCTGCTGCTCTCCATAGGTCTGTGACTATCAGTCACATAGCTCCAAGCCCCTACACAGGTAGAGGTGTGGTCACGTAGCCTCAAGACATTCCCATTTTAATGAGGCACCTACAGGCTTAGCCAATAATCTCCCCTTCCCCTTCCCAGTCACTCCTCCCTGCAAAAGGTATTTCAATCTCAGGCCTGCCCTGAGGTTTCAGGGTACGGTTTCACTCATCAACACTCTCAGCCATGACAATAAATGCCCTAAAACCATGGACTGTGTCTCTTCATCGGGATCTGCCTTGGGGAACAATGGAACAGGCCTTCTTCTAAAGAGCTGCATCTAGTCTCCTGCAGAATGCCTCTCCATACTCCCAGCCATAGTCTCTACCAAACCAACCCAGCTAACCGGCGACAAGCCAGGGACTCAGTCCCCAGCTGTGCTCCTCCCTGCTTTCCCCCTTCATCCCGGGCTAGATCCAGCCCGCATGCCCCTACTCCGTTCTCAGTTCTTCTGCAGCATCCAGAGGCACCTGGGATGCCCAAGAGTCTGAGAACCAGATGGAGTTGGCTCCTTGCAGTCTCCAGGACCCCAGGCTGTGCTTCCCCACTCCTAGGAGGTGTCCTGAGGCTTCTCACAGCCCAATACCCACCTTGCAATGCAGTGGGGTGAGTGAGGTCAAACTTCCCATATCCAGCCTCTCCCAGAGGCCCAAGCCCTGGGGGCAGATGCGGGACTCTCACCACTATTAACCCAACACTTGTGTTGGAATTTTCCTTCTATTATCCCCTGTAGATCTGGATTAGTAGAAAGATATTGTGTAAATTTAGTTTTGTCATATAATATCTTGTTTTCCCCATCTATGGTAATTGAATGTATCATTTATCATTCATACTGTAGCATGTGTCCTGTATACCATTCCTTTTATTTTTTAATTAATTACTTTATTTATTCTTTTCTCTTATACTACATCCAATCATAGTTTGCCCTTTCTCCACTTCCCCTAGTCCCTCACTATACCTCCCCTTTCCTCCAGATCTACTCCTTCTTCAGTACTCGTATTTTATTATTTTATATATTTGCATTCCAGTTATTCTCCCAATTCCTGGTCCATCCTCCCAGTTCCTCATCCCATTCCTCCTCTCCCTTGCCTCTGAAAAGGAGCTTCCTCCCACAAGACTTCCCCCTTCCCTAGGACCTCAGGTGTCTCAAGGATTATGTGCATCTTCTCCCACTGAGGTCAAACCAGGCAGACCTCTGCTACATAAGTGCCAGGGGCCTTAGACTGGTGTATGTCACTGGTTGGAGGCCTAGTCTCTGGGATCTCCCAGGGGTCCACGTTAATTGAGACTGCTGGTGTTCTTAAAGGGTTTCCCCTTCAGCCATTTCAATCCTTCCCCTTATTCCATTTAATGTTTTTCATTTTACTCTATTTTCCTATGTATAGAAGTGAGAACAGAGATGCTGTTTCATATGATGATTTTATATTTTCTTTCTTTCTTTGTGGAAGTCAAACTATTTTTTTCTATGTGCCAGCATAGAATGAAGACTCCAGTATGTCCCTGAACAATATTTGTCCAGGCTTGTTCCCAATCACAATTCTGGAAGTTATTTGTTGTATTCAAGTCCATATAAGTACTGTCTGAAAAACTGTCCTTTTTCATTAATTTTAAATCTTATGCAAGAAAAACAGAAAGCTAAATTTATGAAAGCTATAAGAATACAGACAAGTAGCATCTAGTGACAACACATTGATTATAGATATATAAGAAGTGATCTATGACCTTAAAGGGAATATTAATTGAGGCTTCTAGCAAAAAGTAAGGCAATAAAAAGCAAAAGTGAACATAAGGATATTGAAAGTGCTACATAGGATGCATGTACAATGCATTTTCAGAAAATAATTGAGATCTTAAACTTCTGATTGCTCTTTATGTTCAGAACAAATAAAGATAACTTGTAGATGACTTTCAAGGTAAAGAGCCAATTTGTAGAAAGTATATCCAGTGACTACTTTTATTAATTTTAGAACTGTTTTCCAAAACAACAGTTCACAGTGTCCACAAAGACATAGGAAATACTGGCTGAAACAAAGAGTGAAACACATCCAGAAAAAACTATATTTGAAAAATATCATGAATCAGTTTTAAAATACCACATCTTTTATGTAACTGAAATATACTCAAGGAACAATTAGGATATGAAATGAATTAAAGAATACTAGGGAAAGATATATGAACCAAATGAGAATATTAACAAATATAAATAAAACATAAAATGTGCCAATTAAATTTTAGAGATAAAATATGCTGATGGAATTTTAAAAATTAAATAAGGAATTTCAACAATAGTATTAAGTAATCTGAAATTTTTAAGTAAGAAATTCAAATATTTGAGTCTGATGAGCAAAAGGAAAGGAAAGATCCTACAAACCTAGGTTGGAACACCATTGGAGTCTATTTGAGTGGTTAGTTTCATAAATGAAAAAGAGATATATCATTTGAAGAAATAATAGTATAATATTACAAATGATGATAAACCTAAGTTTAAAAATCCAAGACAATTTTATAAACATCAAGAAAAATAAAAGTAAGATAAGGTACACTAAAGCACACAAACAAGTGAAAGCCAAAGATACAGAAGTTTTAAAACTGAAAAAGAAATTTTGATTCACCACACACAAGGGCCCTTGAACAAAATTAGAGGTCTTCTTATCAGAAACTTTTGGAGGATTAAGTGAAATAGATTGATTACATATAACATATAGATATAAAATACTCTAAACTAATAATTCTATACTTTGAAAACTTTCACTCAACAGTGAGGAAATTAAAGGCTTCCAATGAAATAAGAAATAGGATTATTATCACAACTAGCACAGCTGTATAAGAAAAAAAAACCTAGCAGGGAAACCTAGGTTTGAAATGAAAGAATATTATAGTGGTACTTGAAGCCAGATGAAGATATATGGATGTGAGCAAGCAAAATATATCATTTCAACTCCATCTTTAAAAATATTTCATGTGATTTAAGAAACATTAACTAAAAAAAAATTTAAAAAGAAACATTAACTAAAAAAAAAAATAAAAAAGAAACATTAACTAAAACTTTCAACTAGGTTTATGGAATCACAAGGTATGATGATAAAAGCTTTGATAACAGAGGCTATAGATATTTCTCAGTTAATAAAGTACTTGCTATTTAAGATTGAAGACCTGAGTTTAAATCTCTTGCACCCACATAAAAGCCATGCATGGTAGTATATTCTAGTTACTTCTCTGTTGCTGATATAAAACATATGGACTAAAAGCAACTTGAGGAGCAAATAATTTATTTGGCATTCACTTCCAGGGGACAGAGCATCATAGAGGGGTGTTAGAGCTAAGGACACTTAGGGCAGGAACTTTGGAGGACAGTGTTTGCTAACATAATCTTTTGTTCTATTCACAAGCTCATGTTTAACTAGTTTTATTATACAATCCTGATTCACTAGCCAAGGAATGGTACCACTGACAATAGACTAGCCCCTCATATATTAATTAGTACTCAAGACAATACAGCACAGGCCAATCTGATTTGAAGTTCCTCTCTACACTATGCCAAGTCAATAAGAAAGGATAATCAGAAAATGGTGTCTGTAACCTCAGTGATGGAGAAGACAAAAACAGACTGGTGGAACTCACTGGCCAGTATGCCTTGCTAAAATGATGAACTCCAAGTGCAATGTGAGAGACTCTGTCTCCAAGAGGATGTAGATGGTAATTGAAGATGATTGATATCAACATACAAATTTAGACATCCAAACGAACAATTATTCTAATTGTGCACATGTGCACGCATACACAAATGCAAAGGTTTTATAACATAGCTTCAGTATTGGGCGCCAACTGTAGCAGCTTGCTGTCCGCCTCGCCCTGGGGGGCCCTCCCAGGGAAGGCTATCCTAGGTTCGAAGTTCCCGCCAGCAGGTACTCCACGCTGTGGAAGTGA
>CM052722.1:63204026-63217923 GCA_028551405.1 Uromys caudimaculatus
CAGCAGGCTGGGGAGGGGTAGAGGAAATATCCGCTGTGAGCTGAAGCTCTTTGTGTTACTAATCAAGTCAAGCCTAAGTGTCAGGACCGAGAGGAGACACCTGCTGAGCGATCCGAGACACTGTGGCTAGCAACCTAGTCAAACCTGGGATCTTTCGTGCAGCAGATATGCAAGAGGCCAAGGCCTTTGTCTCCAACAGCATCAATTCAAATTACATTATAATTTTAGAGTATGAGTCATAATAATCTTAGAAACTACAGAGAGAGATAGAATATACACAAATGAAAGAGAATAATATACTAAATGAGCAATCAAAAGGTATTTATGTATATATACATATGTGTGTGTGTATATATGTATATATACATATATACATATATATACACATAAATACATATGTATATGTATATATATAATAGACAGTGTAATTTCACTCATTTATTATATATTTTTAAATATAAGGAATTAATCTTCAGGCTGGAGAGATGGTTCAACTATTAAGCACAGTTTATGGTCTGCCAGATCTGAGTTCAGTTTCTAGCACCCATGTGATGATTTACAGCCATCTGAAACTCCAGTTAAAGAGAATCTGATGCACTCTGTGGGAACCAGGTACACATGTGATTTAAGTACATACATGCATACAAATACTCATATGCATATGCTGGAAACGGTGATACACTACCATAGATGTAGCACTTCAGAGGTGGAAAAAGAAAATGAGGAGTTTAAGACTAGCATCAGTTATGCTAGTCTCCTGTATAGACACATAGCAGATTATCATTAATAGTGTCAGAGATTGGCTCTCTACCATGAGAGGGGTCTCAAGTTGGGCCACTTATTAGTTAACCATTCCCTCAAACTCTGCTCCATTTTTACACCTGTGCATCTTGTAGATACTACGGATTTTGGGTAGAGGGTTTTGTGAGGGGATTGATGTCCCTCTCTATCCACTCTAAATCTCACCTGGCTACAGGAAGTGGTCCCTTCAGTACCCAATGTTTCCAGCTTCTAGGAGTCTCAGCTAAGGTCACCTCCATAGACTCCCCAGATCCTCCCCCATACTAGCTAAGTCTCTGACTAGTCTCAAAGATGGTCCGCACTGTTCTCTCTCTCAGCCCTCTCCTAAAACCCCTTCCCCCGCACCTGATCTCATCCCTGTTCCCCTGCTCTGCCCCTCTCCTACCCAGTTCTCTTCCTCCATCCACCTAGTTGTCGATTTTATTTCCCATTCTAGCATAACTATCTCCTGAGATGCTTCATCCATCTGGAAACAAATGCGGAGACTCATAGCCCAACATTAGTTGCAGGTATATGAATTTTGTGCAAGAGTGGAGGATAAGGTTGAGCGAAACAGGGGTCAAGGAAACCACAAGAAGACCTACAGAGTCAATAAACCTGGGCCTATGGGGGCTCACAGAGACTGAATCACCAACCAAAGAGCATACAGGGGCTGGATGTATGCCTCCCTACACATTTGTAGCAGATGTGCTCATTGGTCTTCATGTGGGTCCCTTAACAATTGGAGCAGAAGTTGTCTCTGTTAACTGTCACTGCATCCCCTTCCCCTAGAACAACTTGCACCTACACAACTTCAGAAACAAGCTATGGTGCAGTTCTAAGTTCTCTATGCTCTCTTCACTGCTCTGGGCAGTGGGTCACGGTGCAGCACACTAGACCACAAGCACCTTCCTCAAGATCCACTGGCCATTTTAAAGAGAAGATATATCAAAAAGATCCAAAAAAGGCTATGAGTGTTTCCGAGTGTTAGACTGCTTGACTGCTGTACATAAGATCTTAACTGCAATTACATTAAATATCTAGTTCTACAAAAGAGGAAAAATGTGAAGATACAATATAACAATTCATTTTACTGCTGACTATAAACCCAGAGAAAATAAAAGCACAGATACAAAAATAATTGGGGTATAATATTCATTCCACATTTACCCATGACAGCCAAAATTTGGAAATTAATCTTGTCTTTCGATAGGTAAATGAAGAAGGCAGCTATAAAGTAAAATACATATATGATATATACAACTTTAAGATGTTAAACATATTTAACTAAACTAGATAAAAAAGAACAAATTTAGTATGATGCATAAAAGTTATATGAGGTATAAAATTAGTGAATAAAAAGTAGAAATTCATAGTTACTATATTAGGGAATGAAAATTATCAATTAATAATTATAAATATTATACTTTATACTAAAAAGCTGTTAGAAAGAGTGGAGATTGTTATACACAGTATTAATGTTGTCAATGCTATTAGTTGTTACAGTTAAAAATATTACAATAGTAGATAGTCAACATGTAAAATAGTTAATAGCAAAGTTCTTACATTAGTTTTACATTTCTGTCCATATTTATCATTTTCTATACCATTTGGAAGTTTTTGTCACTTAATATGTTTTTAATATGTTTTCTAAAAGATATTCAAATAAATCAATTACTCAGAGAAATGAAGTACTAAGGACTGGTTGAAAATATCAGACAAGTTGTGTGTGAAGTTTTAAATGACAGCATCAACACTATTCCCATTTTTTCTCAACTATAACATTTGGATTATATTCCATCTGCACTACTTGCAATGAATATGTGAGTGTATAATGAGCTTATTTTGACTGCATATTTTTAGAGAACTCTGTGGAAGCAACTCTTTACCTACTCTGTATCTTGATAGAAAGTCCTAAAATGTCCATATAAATGAATACTAGAAAACATGTCATTTTAAAAGGTAGAGGGAAATTTACTTCTTAGAATTTATCTGAAATTATGGTATACAAGTTTATAAGAAAAAGTAATGTAAAGTCTGTGCATTCATGGACATAATCTCTTTGCAATTAAATCTAAATAGGAATTAAAGTAGAAACTGAATTTTCACCGGACATTAAAACTTTTAAAGCTTGAAAATTTCTACCCTTGGGAGACTTGAGGCCCCAGGGAGTGGGGAGGCCTGGTGGGGTGGGGTGGGGGATGGGAACATCCTCTTGGAGACAGGAGAGAGGAGAAATGGGATGAGGAACAATTGGAGGGAAGAACAGGAGGGGCATATGACTGGACAGTAAAAAAAAGATTAAAGAATACATATATATATAGTAGTAGTTCTGTGGAAAATCGTATGATGTGTTTTAGTAATACTTAGACCCAAGTTCTGTGGCTAATTCATCTAAGATCTACCACTACCTCATTAGCCACCATCCATACTTTCAACATTTTTAGAATTTTATTTAGTAAGCCCTTTACTACATGTTGTACTGCCTATATACAATGAGTTAGAGAATATTCAATGAAGTGTGCTTGATCTATCAGGAATATCTTGCTAACACAATTTCAGTCTGTGTGCTGTGATTACTTTTTAAAACACATTTGAAAGATAATTTCCATGTTATAACATCACATTAATGAATAATTGTGTGTTTCTGTCTTTAATTCTGGTGTACAATTTTAAGACTTTGAAACTGTAGATTTATCCTTAATTGCTGAATATTCATTAATTTGAAACTTATAATACAATGATGATTATCAGGATTACATTTTTTTATACTTTAGTTTCCTAGTAGCTTAATGTTTATATCTAAATAGCATTTCACAAAATAGTGAGCTTATTTTCAGATTAAAAGAAAGCTTTCAGGGCTGGAGTGATGGTTCAGCAGTTAAGAGCACTGACTGCTCTTTTGAAGGTCCTGAGTTCAAATCCCAGCAACCACATGGTGGCTCACAACTATCTATAATGAGATTTGATTTGGCGGGCTGGAGTGAATAGGGCCAGAGTGAGTGGGGCTGGGAGGGAAGAAAAAGTGTCTTAAGACAGCTACAGTGTACTTACATATAATAAATAAATAACTCATAAAAATAAAAAGAAAGCTTTCTATATTCCAACAACTTAGTAGTTGTGTGCAAATACATCTTCAATGATTTCTGATATCATTAAAATTTCAATTCATATGATCTTTTGTAAAGAACAATTTTTTATTTTAATAGCATAAGCTTTTGAGAGAAAAATCATTTTGAACAGTTTTCTATTGATCATTTCTGCTTGAAATTCAATTTTATAACAACAAATGTTTGATTAGAAATTTATAGGACCCATAAAAGAGATGGAGTTCATTTTTTTATATTAAATTAAGAAGTTAAAACTCAAAATGTTTTAAAGCATTTGGAAAAGAAAATCAGGTATTATCCATTCTTCTAATAGACTTTTTTTTTTTAATCTCTTATAACCTAAAATGTATTATTTTCTCTTTGGCAGGTAATATGAACATCAAATAAGATTTTCTGTTTCTGTATGGAGGTGTTTTAATTATATTAAGTATATATGTATATATATGGATGATAAACTAGATTTGTTTCTTATCACTGTCATAATTCCATTTTAAAAAGCACAGCTTTTAAACAAGAAACCATCTTATAGAAAAAGATCACTATATTAGCTTGTATTATAAATTTCTTCCATAGGTGCATATAATTCAATACTTGCTGGGTTTCAGGGAGGCTAAGTATCCATTAGGAAGTGGCATCTTGCTAAAGGAAGTATGTTACTGGAAGCAGGCTTTGAGAGTTTACTGTATTGTCTCACTTTCATTTCCTGCTCTCTACTCAAGTTATAATTAAAGATATTATCTCTCAGTTTCTTGCTCAAGCAACATGTTTCCATCTCTTCCCTGTCATTAGGGACTCCCTCTTTAGAACTGTAAGTTACATAAGTTCTTCCTTCTATAAATTGCCATTGGTCTTGGTGTTTTCTCACAACAAAACAAAATATATACTTGAAACAATTCCAAAAATAGTGATATTTACGTTTAAGAACTTGTTAAAATTTTTTCATATAGACTATCCAAAAATCTAATATTTGTGATAAAATGCTCTTAATGCCATTATTTATTTATGTATAAATCTGAAAAATGCAAATATTTAAAAAGAAATTACAGAGAGCAAACCATAGATAATAATAAATTACCTGATTTTTTTCAACTTAAGAATTGCATATATACATATATTTCTATATCTATATCTATATCCATCATTAATATTATAATATCATATATATATATAAACATATATATATATATTAAATTTTCATGGTATTGGAAAATAAGTCATCATAGAAACCTTAGAACACCTTACCATTGTGTAAAAGTGCTTTATTCAAACAACATACAACAAATGTGGGAGGGAGTGTGAGAAAAATAAGTCTCCAATAACTTTGATGGGACTGTAAAGTTTTCTAGTAACAGTGGAAATAAGTGTAGAGAACTTTCAAAATGCTAAACATAAATCGACCATATGACCTAACTCTATTAATTCTTGGCATATGCACAAAAGACTTAATACTTTATTCTACAAATATTTGATCAGCCATATCTGCTTGTGTTCTCTTCACAATAACTAGGAAATAAAAACAATGAAAATGTACTTACTCAGATAAATGAGTAATAAAAATGTGGTGCACATATACTACGCAATACTATTTCAAAGTAAAGTCCAATCATGAACCTTGTAGATAAATTGATAGAACTAGAAAAAGGACACTGAGAGAGATAACCCAGACATAGAAATATAAGCTTTTCATGTTTTCTCTCATTTGAGGCTCAGAGTTCTACATGGTATACAGAAGGAGAGAAGATTATAAAATAACCGAAAAAACTCTACAAATTCTTAATAAACCAGAATACTAAGCATCTACATAAAAATAAAATACAATGCCTTTGATTCTGTGTATAAGTATTCACAGACATATTGAAAGAAATGTTCCCATCTGGGCTGACAATGTGGCTCCAAGAGCCACAAAACATCTAACAAACCTCCCAATACCAGACATGAAAAGTCCTCTTTTGTGTTGCTGGAGATAGTTATCCAAAACAAACCTATAAATACAAATAGGAAACTGTGGGGCAGTAAAATGTGACAGACAGCCTGGCCCTCTGGTCAAGCACAGGCTTAACCACGGGCCACCCAGTAGGGTTTACCCTACAAGGGACTGGAAAATGTTTTGCCAATGCTCCCGGGAGGCATTTGACTTCTGTCAAACAGCTATAACCCCCACAGCCCCCTGTAGAGAGGTGTGTCATGTGAGGTCTGTCATGTGAGGTCTGTCACATAGGAGCAACACACCAAGCCCTCCTACATGCAGATAAGGTATCCTTAAACTCTCAGACCAAGCCCCTTCTCAGGTAGAGGCATAGCCATGCAGCCCCAAGCCACCCCCATATTAATGAGACACCTTAGAGACTTAGCCACACCCCTTCCCAGTTATTATATCTGCTTCACTCCTCCTGGAAGTTGTGGGGTATGATCTTACCCACACCACTCAACATAATGACAATAAATGTCTTGGAATTATGGACTGTCTCTATTCATCTTGATCTGCCTTGGGAAGCGAGGGATCTGGCCTTCAATTAAGGAGCCGCATGTCTAATCTCTCGCTGAGGGCAGATGGCACCCATTCACCCAAGCCAAAGCAGCTAGCCAGCACCCCAAGCAGCCTAACCTGGTCCCCGTGGCTGGATGCAAGCCATGCACCTGCTAGCTCGTCTGTGGTACCCAGCGGCGACTGTGGTGCCCTGGCTAGAGAACCCATGGAGACCTGACGCGCATTCCCCAGGAATGGCCACCTCTCCCCTACCCACTGGCTGTGTCTCCACAAAGGCTTCCCACAGCCTGAGTAACCCGTCGGACTGTGGGCAGAGGTGTGCAGCCACTCCCCACATGCGCTATCCTTCCCAGAGCCACAGCACCCAGGATGGACACGTGGGAGTTCATGTTCCACTATGCCAGTTTGGTCACACAGGAAACTGCTATTGTCCTTGGTTTCCTATCACCTCAAAAACTAGAAAGACAGACCCATGAGATGGATCTTATTTGAATGCCTTCCCTCACAGGACGATATTTTATATTATTTGAAGGTATCATACAAATTTCCAAGGAAGGAAAATATCCAATGCTTGTACCAAGTTACCGACAATGCACAATGACCAACACAGCATGATAATCCTTTGAGTGCACTAGTGGCATGAATACCTTGTTGAAAACTAACATTTCTATAACTGAACTAAAGACTTGCCCCATAAGAGGAAATTCTTGCTCAATTTTGCAAATCTAGTCGTTATTGACAGTACTACTGACACTGTGGAGTTTGGAGGAAAACCCAAAAAAAATTATTTACTAAACTATCATAACAACATTCTATAAATATTCATCCTTATATACATAGATAACGGTGATCTTCAACAATCTTCAAGACAATTTTGCAACAGAGACCATTACAGATAACCACAAACAAATGATATGCATAGTTTTGGAAAACAATTACAGTGAATGGATCTACAAAATAACTCCCATATCTAGTGCTTAGAGAAAATTAAAAGGTAAGGGGCAGAAAGATGGTAAAAGCCAGAGAATTCAGAGTTTACTGTGAGATTGTGTTTCATAGAAATGTCAAAAGCTATACCCATAAAGTCTCACAAATTTGACTGAACAAGGATGACAAATGGACAGGCCATAGAGGGTGAGGAAAGTCAATGAGCTATTAGGCTCATTCTCTTTGAAGTTTTAATTCTTACACCAATGAGATAGGTACTTAAATATTTATTTTTAAAATTAAAAAACACGCACAGTATATCCATTTGTTTTAAAATGTTTGGGGTATAACTATTTTTTTTTCATTTTATGGATAAGCTAATAAAAGTTCAGAAAGGTTAGCTTGTTTGTCCCCGACTACAATGTTATTAAGTAGAATAATGTCATCGAGGGCTCAAATTTCTTAAAATTATGCCAATGACTGTTTCATTGTATTGGATTTAAGTAACTCAGTTAACAATACATATTTATTAAATATTCATTTTGTGCCAATAGGGGACTAAATAGGAAATAAACAGCAGTGAATATGGTAGAATTACTTCCTTCAATAAAATCAAAGATAAGAATCAAAATCACATGAGTGTAAAATTATTGTGAAAAAAACAATATTTATGAAAATTAATAAGCATCTCTACTGGTTTGGGACTTGAAAATAAAAAATTCAAAAAATAATTCCTAGAGTAATACAGATACTTTTCTCGTTCTGTGAAAAAAAAGTCCAAGGAAAACCAGAGAAGGAAGGGTATATTTAGGCTTATGGGTCCAGAAGAATAATTCTCTGGTATATCATGGAGGCACAGCAATGAGTAGCAGGGATGGAAACAGGAATAAGAAGAGAGCTCAGAACTTAAAGTACAATAACAACGCAGAGAGTGGACTGGAAGTGCTGTGAAGACTTTCATCTCAGAGCCCATCAATAAATCTCTCCACACAGCTCTAGCAAGTGAGGACTAAATCTTCAAATAACTGAAGTAATTAGGGACATTAGTTATTCAAAGAACTACAAAAACTAATATTTAGAGGTAATTTGGAAACCAGTATATATTATCAGAAATGTGATATCTTTTACATCAGCACATGTAGGAATATTCTCTTAGGACTATCTGGAGCTCTGTGACAATTAAAAATAATGATCATAGAAATGTGACATAACAAATTCACAGAATTAAAATATGTTTTCCTGAAGCAATAAATTTCAACCAAGTAATATTCAAACCACAATTTTTTTCTAGTTTATTATCACTCAGAAAAATAGAGATTGCAATGAATGAATTTTGAAAGCTTATTAAAATTTTGCTGTTAAGTTCATCAAATTCATTACTAAGGTTTTGAATGGTTTTATATATGTTCTTCAGCAATATTATTTCACATTAATTCTAAAAACTAACATTTATTTTAGTGAATTGTGGCAGATTTGAACCAATAGGTCATTCAATAGATACTTTGTTAATTGCAATTATTTATTATATGTCTAAGTTTTCTCCTAAATAAAAACATAATTTTATTTAACATATAAATTATGAACTATATATTTTGAAGCAAAATATATGAATATGTCTTCATACTTTTATGTTGGTTTGGAAAACATTGCTTTTTAAAACCTTAAGTAAATTTATAATATGCTCATATTTGGCATATTAATCTGCAACTTAAGATAGGTCTTTGTATTTCACTTCTATTGTCTTTAAAATAGCAAAGTCAATTTTTTTTTAAAGTTCCTTGTGATTCCTTAGATTTTTTTTTACATTTATACTTTAAGTATCACTTTGACTGTTTTTACCTTAAAGATAATCACAAAAATGTTTAGTGCCTCACAAAGTTCTCCAAGGTCATCATAAAACATCTAATGTAATAAAAATTCTATTTCCTAATCCCAGTGAACTTGGATTGACTTGTGAATTCTTGAACTAATAGAATACTGCAGTTTTGATGATCTGTTCTAAATATAGATCACTAGAAAACTGAAAATACT
The DNA here is from genome assembly GCA_028551405.1 of Uromys caudimaculatus. NCBI lineage: Eukaryota > Metazoa > Chordata > Mammalia > Rodentia > Muridae > Uromys > Uromys caudimaculatus. The sequence continues at coordinate 63,213,363 of CM052722.1, forward strand.
TGATGGAGAAACCAAGACTCATATGGCAATATCATAGATACTAGTTCTTCATGAAAGTTTCATTCAACAAACATGATAGTAGATGATCCTTTGTATCAGGTCCATCCTGATCACTCTAGAAATTTACTTTCTTTATTGTTGGGTAACAAAGAACTTCCTTAAATACTAACTTAAAATTATATTGTATATTATCTCAAGAATACCTGGGTTTAATTTGGTATTCTTCAACATTTGATACTGGATATAACCTTATACTATATTGTTAATTGTCACTTGTCTTGACTAATCCTCTTTTTCTCCTTTTGATTACTCCAGTTTCATCTCTAATACAGAAAAAAAAACCTGTTCTTTCTATTCTCATATTGAACACAGGACTATTGCTACTATATTATGTCTGTGATTTATTTCTTTTAAACCAATTCCTAGAATACTACCCCACAGGTTAAAGTTCAGTCATACAAGACATCTTTTACTGATGTTAAATATAAGTAAGAGCTGAGGGTGGTTTACAAATAGATATTACCATACCCCTCAACTAAGATTCAAATTATTTGTTCAAGAAGTGCATAAAACTTTAGAACAGTGCTTAATATTTTAATAAATGATATGGTAAAGGATATATAGAAAGAAGCAGATAAATAGATATATAGTGCAATATCTGGAAACATCCTAAGCATGGACATTCTGTGCCTGTATAGGAGTTGTGCTATTATCCAGGCATGTGCATGCATTTAACAATTTAAATTTCTTTGAATAATGAAATTCATGATTACAAATGTTCATGTTTGTGTGAAAGACTTGTAATTAAATTAATGATAAATCCTAACACAATGATTCATCTATTAAAAAAATGAACTACTAACCCCCATCAAGAAGTTCAACAAGAATTATCTCCCTAGGAAATGCAAAACAAAACAACCCTAAGATTCCACCTCACACTAGTCAGAATGGCTAAGATCAAAAACTCAGGTGACAGCAGATGCTGGCAAGAATGTGGAAAAAGAGGAACACTCCTCTTGCTGGTGGGATTGAAAGCTGGTACAAGCAATCTGGACATCAGTCTTTCGGTTCCTCAGCAAATTGGACAGAGTATTACCTGAAGACCCAGCTATACCACTTCTGGGCATATACACAGAAGATTATCCAACATATACTAAGGACACATGCTCCACTATGTTCATAGCAGCTGTATTTATAATAGCCAGAAGCTGGAAAGAACCCAGATGTCCTTCAACAGAGGAATGGATACAGAAAATGTGGTACATTTACGCAATGGAGTACTACTCAGCTTTTAAAAACAATGACGTCATGAAATTCTTAGACAAATGGATGGAACTAGAAGATATCATCCTGATTGAGATAACCTAATTACAAAAGAACACACATGGTATGCACTCATTGATAAGTGGATATTAGTCAAAAGCTTCTAATACCCAAGATACAAATCAAAAACCACATGAAGCTCAAGAAGAAAGACCTAAGTATGGGTGCTTCGGTCCTTCTTAGAAAGGGGAACAAAATAGGTACAGGATCAAATACGGAGACAAAGTGTAGAACGGAGACTGAAGAAAAGCCCATCCAGAGACTGCCCCACCTGGGGACCCATTCTTTATACAGTCATCAAATCCAGACACTATTGTGGAAGCCAAGAAGTCCTTGCTGAAAGGAGCCTGATATAGCTGTCTGCCAGAGACTTATAAATACAGAGGCAGATGATTGAAGCCAACCATTGGACTGAGCACTGGGTCACCAATGGAGGTTTCAGAGAAAAGACTGAAGGAGCTGAAGGGGTTTGCTTCCCCATAGGAACAACAACAATATCAACCAACCAGACCCCCCAGAGCTCTCAGGGACTTAGCCACCCATGGCTCTAGGCCCATATGTAGCAGAGGGTGGCCTTGTCAGGCATCAATGGGAGGAGAGGTCCTTGGTCCTATGAAGGCTGGATAGATGCCCCAGTGTAGGGGAATTCGAGGGAGAGGAGGTGGAAGTGGGTGCGTGGTTGGAGGAATAACTTCATAGAAACAGGGGGGGTTGAATAAGGGGTTTTCGGGAGGAGGGGAAAACCAGGAAAGGGGATAACATTTGAAATAAATAACGAAAATATCCAATAAAAATACATAAATAAAAAAATGAAGATACACACATAGAGCAACTGGAAAATAAAGTTTGTCACTAATATTAAAATTATTTTTTAAAAAATCCTGAAAAATCAAAGGTATTGAAATCCTCATTTAGAAGTGGGCTCAAAAGCCACATATTAGAAGAAAATACCAGTTTATCATACTCAGTATTGAGAAAATTGCAAAGGTTTTAGGTGCCCTGTGTCAATAACTAGGAACAAAGATTTTATATGTGCTTTAGGAATAAAAATTCCAGCACTGGATGAGAAATCACTGGTAGTCAATTTCTGTTTGAATATTTATCACCTAAACAGATGACGCTGATTTTCAAATAATCACATATCCCTCCAAACAGAAGGGAACAATTAAATACAGCATTCTTGCAATGAATAGATGATCAAAATGATAAAAATAAAATAAAACTTTTAAACAAGTATGTAATTAAAATATTAAAAATATAATAACCATTTGATCATCCTAAAAAATATGTATTAATAAGTATGTATTTTATATCCTTATCATATAAACATTCAAATAATATTTGTGTACAATTCTGTGTGCAAAATTAAATTATGGAAAATATGTAGACTTTTTTTAGTAATATAACCATAAGGAAAATAAATGAATATTTATGAATGTATTTAAAAATCAAACAATAATTGTGACTATGTGCAAAATTAATGCATTTTTGTTCATAAAAATCATCAAAATTATTTGTCACACTGTTGATACATTAAAAAATACCTTACAAGCCAGGCAGTGGTGGCACAGGCTTTTAATCCCAGTACTCAGGAGGTAGAGGCAGGCGGATTTCTGAGTTCGAGGCCGGCCTGGTCTACAGAGTGAGTTCCAGGACAGCCAGGACTACACAGAGAAACCCTGTCTCGAAAAAACCAAAAAAAAAATAAAAATAAAAACTTACAAAATGTAGGCATATTGCTGAATAGTATTATCTGTAGGTTTGAAGAACATATATTTATTAAATTGCCTAAATTACACTAATTCAATATTTAAAATGTTATTTTTCAATAGTGTCATAATTCCACGAAGGTTTGATAAAATATGAATTATATTACCATAATAAATCTAAAGCCAACATTTTTAATGTATGCCTTTCATTTATGCTGTAATTTATTTCTAAGTATAGCATAACATCTGACATTAAATGAACAGTTATATGAATGTTTAGATACCATAATGTCAAACTTTCATCTTGCTTCAGAAACACACCAATTGACATTTATAATGGTTAGTAATCTGTGAAAAGAAAGATGAAATTTTATAACATGATTTTTCACTAGTTACAGTAGAGTATTTGATAAATTTATATAAAAAGAAAAGTGGCCTTTGAATATAACATCAAACATTTCTCTGTTAGGTCAAAAAATGGTTTTTTCTAATGTAATTAGTGTAGGTGCTATATTACAATTAATAAATGACAAATTACAATCTTTATCATCTTTATTATTATTACAGATTATGCCACATTGATAGAAATTTAAAAAGATGAGTATGTGGAGTGTAAAATTTGAATTCAATTTTACTGTAGTATACTAAAAACACAATTAGAGAATGCAATAATCATGCCAGGCAGTGGTGGCACATGCCTTTAATTCCAGCACTTGGGAGGCAGAGGCAGGTGGATTTCTGATTTCGAAAGCCAGCCTGGTCTACAGAGTGAGTTCCAGGACAGCCAGAGCTACACAGAGAAACCCTGTCTCAAAAAACCAAAAAAACCTGATTTCCAGAGTGGTTGTACCAGCTTACAGTCCCACCAACAGTGAAGGAGTGTTCCTCTTTCTCCACATCCTCGCCAGTATCTGCTGTCACCTGAGTTTTTGATCTTAGCCATTCTGACTGGTGTGAGGTGGAATCTCAGACTTGTTTTGATTTGCATTTCCCTGATGACTAGGGATGTTGAGCATTTCTTTAGGTGCTTCTCAGCCCTGCGAATTTCCTCAGGTGAGAATTCTCTGCTTAGCTCTGTTCCCTATTTTTTGATGGGGTTACTTGGTTTTTTGGAGTCTAATTTCTTGAGTTCTTTGTATATATTGGATATTAGCCCTCTATGGGACATAGGATTGGTTAAGATCTTTTCTCAATCTGTTAGTTGCCGTTTTGTCCTTTTGACAGTGTCCTTTGCCTTACAGAAGCTTTGCAATTTCATGAGGTCCCATTTGTCTATTCTAGAGCATAAGACACTGGTGTTCTGTTCAGGAACTTTTTCCCCGTACCCAGGTGTTCGAGAGTTTTCCCCACTTTCTCTTCTATTAGATTCAGTGTAACTGGTTTTATGTGGAGATCCTTGATCCACTTGGATTTGAGCTTTGTACAAGGAGATAGGAATGGATCAATTTGCATTCTTCTACATGTAGACCGCCAGTTGAACCAGCACCATTTGTTGAAAATGCTGTCTTTTTTTCCACTGAGGACCCAGC
>CM052722.1:63218423-63277977 GCA_028551405.1 Uromys caudimaculatus
TCTCAGAAAAGGAAACGCAAGGCCATCACTTCAAAAGACAATAACAAATCCTTGCGACCTGCAGTTGCTGAGTATATTGTACAGAAGGCTAAGCAAAGAATAGCTCTGCAGAGATGGCAAGATTACCTCAACAGGAGAAAGAACCACAAAGGAATGATATTTGTTGAAAATACTGTTGATTTGGAGGGCCCACCTTCAGACTTCTACTACATTAATGAATACAGACCAGCTCCTGGGATCAGCTTAAATAGTGAAGCTACCTTTGGATGTTCATGTACAGACTGCTTCTTTGAAAAGTGCTGTCCTGCTGAAGCTGGAGTTGTTTTGGCGTATAATAAGAACCAACAAATTAAAATCCAGCCGGGCACGCCCATCTACGAATGCAACTCAAGGTGCCGATGTGGACCTGATTGTCCCAATAGGATTGTACAAAAAGGCACACAATATTCACTGTGCATCTTTAGAACTAGCAATGGCTGTGGCTGGGGTGTAAAAACCCTTGTGAAGATTAAAAAAATGAGTTTTGTCATAGAATATGTTGGAGAGGTGATCACAAGTGAAGAGGCCAAGAGACAGGGACATCTCTATGACAACAAAGGGATCACCTACCTTTTTGATCTTGACTATGAGTCTGATGAGTTCACAGTGGATGCGGCTCGATATGGAAATGTATCTCATTTTGTGAATCATAGTTGTGACCCAAATCTTCAGGTATTTAGTGTTTTCATCGATAACCTTGATACTCGGCTGCCCAAGATAGCATTGTTCTCTACAAGAACCATAAAGGCTGGAGAAGAGCTGACTTTTGACTATCAGATGAAAGGTTCTGGAGAATATTCTTCAGACTCTATTGACCACAGCCCTGCCAAAAAAAAAAAAGGGTCAGAACCCAATGTAAATGTGGAGCTGAGACGTGCAGAGGTTACCTCAACTGAAATTTCAGGAAATGGAGCTCATGACATTTGTTTTTTGTTTTGTTTTTTTTTCTAACAACTGAAAAAGTATTTGGGACTCCTGTCTATTACCTTTGTATTGTATTTTATGATGTTAATGTACAATTCATGGCTCAAGATATTTGCCAAGTATATTACTATTGATTCTGAAAAGGACTGCAGGGCCACATAACCAGTAGATATTTGTGTTACACGGAAAGTGAACTATGTATAAATCGCCATTGGCTTACTTGAGAAGTTGGAATAGAACATTGTCCCCTTTAGTGTTTGAAAAATGAGGTGACAGCAGTTATGGGACCTTTTACCTTGACTCAGATAATTCAATTTAGGCAAATGTATACATTTTATTTTTTTATTATATTGTTTCTGTTTGATACTCACTGATCTTGTATCTGAGACAAATAAGTGACACTGAATTTTTTACTATATTTTTTACTTTTACATTAAAACATTGGCATCTTAATGATATATTTCAGGTGTAAAAAATGTGATTTACTTTTAGCTTGATCTTATTTTGAAGCAATAGCATTATAAAGGTTATATGTCTGAACCTGAAATTCTTAAAAAAATGTTTTAGTTGCATAAAAGAAAAGTCTCTAATCACCTTCTCTAGAAATCTATAGCAGCTGGCCATTGTGCTTCTTTGAACAGACAGACAGTGACTAAGAGGGCCCATTGGAGTGCCAAGCAGAGTAAAGGAGTGCATAGTGAGCCACTCAGCATGTATGAGGTCCACACTGAGTGTCTCATCTGAACAGCAGAGTGAGATCCCCAAGGGGCACAGGCCCCTGATGGCGGTGTAATTTAGATCACATACTGTCACTCCTAGGCAGTTTTAATTACTGTTCAGTAAATTTAAATACTTTTGTACTTCGTGCATGCCCTTGAAAAGAGCTATATTTGAACAGATACTTGTTTTATACAAGAATTTTTTTTTAGATAGGATAAAACTTAGCTTGGCCAGAGTTATGTCTGATTGAACTTTTATTAACATCTGGGGATTAGATGGGATTTTTCCCTGTGTAGTAAAATCCAATAAAGAAAAAACTTACATTCATCTTTCTGGGTCTGGGAATTCTAATCATGGTGTCCACTGTGAAGACAAAAACAAAATGCAGCAAATAATCCAAGCTTTTGGTACCCTAAGATTTTCCTCAGTTCACTGCTCCAGGCTTTAACAGACTATAATAAGCTTAAGTAAAATGAACTGAATTTAAGAACTCAGCATTTCCTTTATCTTCCTAACTCTTAGCCTGTTTTGAGAGAAGCTACAGTATTATTCAGAGTATTGCCTTCATGGGGCTACTTGTCCACCATACACGGTATACAGTGTTTGCATGTTTGGGGCCTCATAGTATGTCTGCTACCCAAAAATTTCATAATATGTCAAGAAAAAATATAATTTTAAATGGCATTTCTTTTGTTTTTCTTTGGGAATTTTAAAAGCATTACAGGTCTGTTTTTGTCCCCCACAGCAACCCACATGGCTCACTATAAATTAATCTCAGGTTTAATGATTAAAAAAAAAACATACAGAAGAATACAGATAAACAGGTAGAAGGCCTTAAAGAGGAAACACAAATATCACTTAAAGAATTACAGGAAAATACAACCAAACAGGTGAAGGAATTCAACAAAACCACCCAGGATCTAAAAAAGGAAAAAAGAAACAATAAAGAAATCATAAAAGGAGACAACCCTGGAGATAGAAAACCTAGGAAAGAGATCAGGAGTCATAGATGCAAGCATTACAAACAGAATACAAGAGATAGAAGAGAGAATCTCAGTTGCAGAAGACACCATAGAAAACACGGACATAACAGTCAAAGAAAATGCAAAATACAAAAAGCTCCTAACCCAAAACATCCAGGAAATCCAGGAAACAATGAGAAGACCAAACCCAAGGATAATAGGTATAGAAGAGAGTGAAGATTCCCACTTAAAGGGTTGGTAAATATCATCAACAAAATTATAAAAGAAAACTTTCCTAATCTAAAGAAAGAAATGAACATAAACATTCAAGAAGCCTACCAAACTCCAAATAGATTGGACCAGAAAAGAAATTCCTACTGTCTTATAATAGTCAAAACACCAAATGCACAAAACAAAGAAAGAATATTAAAAGCAGTAAGGGAAAAAAGTCAAGTAACATACAAAGGCGGATCTATCAGAATTACACCAGAATTCTCACCAGAGACCAAGAAAGCCAGAAGATTCTGAGCAGATGTCATACAGATCCTAAAAGAACACAAACACCAGCATAGGCTACTATACCCAGAAAAACTTTCAATTAGCATAGATGGAGAAAATAAGATATTGCATGACAAAACCAAATTTACACAATATCTTTTCACAAATCCAGCCCTACAAAGGATAATAGATGGAAAACACCAATACAAGGAGGGAAACTACACGTACGAAAAGCAAGAAAGTAAGCTTCTTTCAACAAACCCAAAAGAAGATAGCTATACAAACATAAAAATAACGTCAGAAATAACAGGAAGCAGCAATCATCATTCCTTAATATCTCTTAACACCAATGGACTCAATTCCCCAATTAAAAGACAGAGACTAACAGACTGGATATGTAAACAGGACACAGCATTTTGCTGCACACAGGAAATCCACCTCAGTGACAAAGGAAGACACTACTTCAGAGTAAAAGGATTGAAAACAATTTTCAAAGCAAATGGTCCATGAAAGTAGCTGGTGTAGCCATTATAATATTGAATAAAATTGTCTTTCAATCAAAAATTATTTAAAAAATAAGGAAGGACACATCATACTTATCAAAGGAAAAATCTACCAAGATGAACTCTCAATTCTGAACATTTATGCTCCAAATGCAAGGGCACCCATATTCATAAAAGAAACTTTACAAAAGCTCAAAGCACACATTATACCTCACACAATAATAGTGGGAGACTTTAATACTACACTCTGAGCAATAGACAGATCATGGAAACTGAAACTAAACAGAGACACAGTGAAACTAACAGAAGTTATGAACCAAATGTATTAACCAGATATTTATAGAACATTTAATCCTAAACAAAAGAATATGCATTCTTCTCAGCACCTCATGGTTCCTTCTCTATAACTGACTGTATTATTGGTCACAAAACAGGCCTTAACAGACATGAGAAGATTGAAATAATCCTATGTATCCTATCAGATCACCACAGACTAAGGCTAGTCTTCAATACCAACAGAAAAAACAGAAAGCCCACATACATATCGACACTGAACAATGCTCTACTCAATGATAACTTGGTCAAGGAAGAAATAAAGAAAGAAATAAAAGACTTTTTAGAATTTAATGAAAATTAAGGCACAGCATACAAAACTTATGGGACACAATGAATGCAGTGCTAAGAGGGAAACTCAGAGCTCTAAGTGCCTCCAAAAAGAAACTGGAGAGAGCATACATTAGCAGCTGGACAGCACACCTGAAAGCTCTAGAACAAAAGGAAGCAAATACACCCAAGAGGAGGAGAAAGCAGGAAATAATGAAACTCAGGGCTGAAGTCAACCAAATAGAAACTAAAAGAACTATATAAACAATCAACAAGACCAGGAGCTGGTTCTTTGAGAAAATCAACAGGATAGATAAACCCTTAGTCAGACTAAGTAAAGGGCACAGAGACAGTATCTAAATAAATAAAATCTGAAATGACAAGTGTAACATAACAACAGAAACCAAGGAAATTCAAAAAATCATCAGATCCTACTACAAAAGGCTATCTCCAAGAAAATTGGAAAATCTGCATTAAATGGACAATTTTCTAGACAGATACCAGGTGTGAAAGTTAAGTCAGGATTAGATAAACTAAACATTCCCATAATCACTAAAGAAATGGAAGCACTCATTAATAGTTTCCCAACCCCCACCCCCAAAAAAAGCCCAGGGCCAGGTGGGTTTAGTGAAGAATTCTATCAGACCTTCAAAGAAGACCTAATGCCAATACTCTTCAAACTATTCCACAAAATAGAAACAGAAGGAACACTACCCAATTCCTTCTATGAGGCCACAATTACACTGATACCAAAACCTCACAAAGACCCAACAAAGAAGGAAAACTTCAGACCAATTTCCCTTATGAATATCGATGCAAAAATACTCAATAAAATTCTGGCAAACAAAATCCTAGAACACATCAAAATGATCATTCACCACAATCAAGTAGACTTCATCCCAAGGATGCAGAGATGATTCAATATATGGAAATCCATCAATGTAATCCACTACAAAAACAAGCTCAAAAAAAATCACATGATCATTTCATTAGATACTGAATAATCATTTGTCAAAATTCAACATCCCTTGATGTTAAAAGTCTTGGAAAGATCAGGAATTCAAGGCACTGAAAAACTATTTGACAAAATTCAGCATCCCTTCATGGTAAAAGTCTTGGAAAGATCAGGAATTCAAGGCACATACCTAAACATAGTAAAAGCAATATACTGCAAACCAGTAGCAAACATCAAACTACATGGAATCAGGGACTAGACAAGTTTGTCCACTCTCCCCCTACCTATTCAATATAGTACTTGAAGTTCCAGCTAGAGCAATTAGACAACAAGAGGAAGTCAGATGATACAAACTAGAAAGGAAGAAGTCACAATAACAATATTTGCAGAGGATATGATACTATACTTAAGTGACACCAAAAATTCCACCAGAGAACTCTGAAAGCTGATAAATAACTACAGCAAAGTGGCTGGATATAAAATTAACTCAAAGAAATCAGTAGCGTTCCTCTACTCAGAGGATAAACAGGAGGAGAAAGAAATTAGGGAAACCACACATTTCTCAATAGTCACAAATAATATTAATATCTTGGTGTAACTCTAACCAAACAAGTGAAAGATCTGTAAGACAAGAACTTCAAGTCTCTGAAGAAAGAAATCGAAGAAGATCTCAGAAGATGGAAAGATCTCATATACTTGTGGATTAGCAGGGATAATATAGTAAAAATGGCCATTTTGCTGAAAGAAATCTATAGATTCACTGCAATCCCCATCAAAATTCCAACTCAGTTCTTCATAGAGATAGAAAGAGCAATTTAAAAATTCTTTTGGAATAACAAAAAACCCAGGATAACAAAAACTATTCTCAACAATAAAAGAACTTCTGGGGGAATCACCAGCCCTGACCTCAAGCTATATTACAGAGCAATAGTGATAAAACCTATACAGTATTTGTACAGAGAGGGGCAGAAAGATCAATACAATAGAACTGAAGACTCAGAAATGAACCCACACACCTATGGTCACTTGATCTTTGACAAAGGAGCTAAATCCATCCAGTGGGGAAAAAAGACAGCATTCTCAACAAATGGTGCTGGTTCAACTGGAGGTTGGCATGTAGAAGAATGCAAATTGACCCGTTCTTATCTCCTTGTACAAAGCTCAAATCCAATTGGATCATGGACCTCCACATAAAACCAGATACACTGAAACTTATAGAGGAGTAAGTGGGGAAGAGCCTCGAACACATGGGCACAAGCAAAATTTTCCTGAACGGAACACCTATGGCTTATGCTCTAAGATCAAGAATCAACAAAATTTAGGACTGCAGAAACAGCCACGAGGGCTATAGCCGCTCCCTGTGCAGCCGGAGTGGTGAGCACTGGAGGGTTGGGGAGATGGGGACCAGAGCATAGCCAAGCCCTGGGAAGAGAGACGCAAGTAGAGTAGCCTTTCCAGGGACCATGGAAGGATAACTCACTCCCCTTGTGAGGAACAGAGCAGGACCAAGGGTGGGGGACAACAGTCTGAGTGAGGCTTGGACCACACCCCTGAGCTTAGCCAAAAGGAGAACCACTCCAGTGAAGGGACCAAGGAGTCAGGCAGCAACTCCCTCAGCAACAGCAAACATGGTGCTGAGGAGAGGAGCCACATCACCACCACCATGAAGCTCCAGACTCTTACCATGGGAAAAAGATCATCGGACCATTGAGGCAGAGCCCAAGACTCTTGAAGAGCCAAAGCATGAGACCAAAAAGCTAAAGACTTTGTCAGAGTATGCCCAGACACTGCAGCTGGGCTGGAATGGGCTTCTAGTGTTGAAAAACAGTTGCTTGCCACCATCTATGCACATCCTTGAGGGGGACCTTGCCCAGCATATTTGACTGGATCAGCCCAAGCTGGATGAGGTCACTCCACCCGTTGCGTCAAGCAGGGGAGCCCTAATGGCTATGCTGTGCTCCTAGTCATCCAGTCAACCCCCAGTGGGCCTGGCGCTGAGGGGATGCCTGTGGTGGAGCCAGGCCCACAGAGGAGGCTTCTCAGGATCCTAGTCTCCTACTTGAAACAGAAGCAGGCTGCAGGGGTGATCAGCTTGCTGGTGGGTGGGTCTAAGGGCAGAGACAGCATGGGCGTGCTCTATGCCTTCTCGCCCTGAGACTTTTCATAGCAGTACCTCCAGTCAGCACTGTGGACACTGGGCAAGTTAGAGCAAGAACACGTGGTGATAGTTATAGTAAGAGACACCGCCTAGCTCACACCTGTGTTTTCCAGCTGTGTTTGTGTCACAGAAGCAGTTATATTAAAAACCTGCTCCTTCTCTACCTACCTTATCCCTTGGTTTGAATTCTCTGCTAGGTTTTTGTCATTCATTTGGTGGCATCCTGTTTACTGCTAAAAGTAAGTTCTTAGATTTTTGGGGGATTTTTGTTTTTTGTTTGTTTTTTGTTTTTTTTTTTTTTAATAAGAAGAAACTGTTATAGTTCCAGGGTATGAGATTCTGTCTGCTGTATTCTGTATTTTTTAGATATATATTTTATTTTTTTTGACTAACTATATGGAAAACTTTCAGTAAAGCCTTGGTCAGAGGATGAATTTTATTCCTGCCAGAGTCCTGGTTTAATCAGCTTTTTTTGTAAAGAATGGAAGGTTTCACTCAGTGCATGCCGTATGCTTCGAAAAGTTGTGCTGTGCTGGTCATGCTCAGCTCTGTGCTGTCAAGACCCTGCACGCACTTGTCAATCTTAGCTGCTGGCCAGTAGGCTTACAGGAGGCATGGGCCCTGTTATACTACCCTGAGCTGAGCCCATTCAGAGGAAAAACTGGGCCTAAGATCTGTGTCAACAGCTATGGGTAGTTTTGTTGTTTTCCCTGCCCTAGGTGTTCTTTAGTTTGAGCTACAGCTGTTAGACAAAGCACCCAGTTATAAAAGCCTGTTTGACAGAGGGTAGTTTTTAGTTGTGTCGTCTTGCTAATTTAGGGGGAGGAACAATGCAATATTGATGCAAAGGGCCCTGTGCATGATCTGCCAGGTTCCCTCTGGTTCTGTCTTTTAGTCTTACTGTAGTTTAGGGTCTCCCCTATCAGTCATCTGCCTGATTCCAGGGGGGTCTTGGAGGTAAAATTTTGGCATGCAGGGTGAGAGGCAGCCAGACTTGTTAATTCTTCAATGTGTTTCCTTTGCTCTCAGGACTGTGTCAGACCTCAAGCTGTGTGGCAAACATGCCCCCAACTACAGTGCTCAGTCTTCAAGGGAGTCAGTGCCAGGAAGATGCCCTTGGTGAATGACATAGTGTTCAATGTTGTGATCCAGACATGAGGTAAGGAAATAGTACTCCTTTGTGAGAAAGAAGTCACAGTTGTGTTGGAATCGAGCCCAAATCCACATCAACTTTGGTATGAAGGAAACAGATTGAGGAATCCTATGTCTGGAATGGGAAAGTGGTCTAAGGGATCTAGGCTCTGCCTTTGTTGTCTTAAGTAGAAAGCCAGATCAGGCAACAGTTGTCACAACAGATATCACAGTCAGACTTTGAATGTGGCAGCTTGGTAGTCCAAGCTAGTCAGACTGAGGAGAATGGAACCCTGGTTAGAGGTTCTGGCCAGGCTAGTACTTAGGGTCTGGCCTACTTCCTGAGCCAGTACCTGTGACCTCTTGGCTCTGAGATGGACTTTGAAGGTTGTATGGAGTTCATGCCTGTCTACAAGGACAGAAATTTAAGAGACTGAACAAGAACAGGGAATTTCCACTCACTGGACTTTGGCTGGTATTCATGAGAAACTAAACGTAGCTCTAAAACAGTGGTTTTCAACCTGTGGGTCACAACCCATTTGGCAAACCTCTATCCTCCAAAATATTTACATTGCAATTCATAACAGTGGCAAAATTACAGTTGTGAAGTATCAACAACATAATGTTATGGTGGGGGTCACCACAACATGAGGAAGTGTATTAAAGGGTTGCAGCAGTAGGAAGGCTGAGAAACTCTGCTATAAAGCGTTAACATGAGTGAGTGTTAATCTACCTATGTGTACTTGAGTGGGGGCCACTTTCTCCAGAGCTTGGAGCAAGTCAGTCGACCTGCTATCCTAGACTACTTCAGTGCTTTGTCATACCTGCAGAAACCAGAGCTAGTCTTGATGTACTGCTGCAGGGTTTTTTGTTTTGTTTTGTTTTGTTTTTTTGTAGATCCTAAACAATGTCACAAGACAGTTGTAGCACAGCTGGGTCCCTGTAACAAAACAGGTTTCATCCGTGTACCCTTCCCAGACAGAACCAGGTCACTTTATTAACCCCTCTTTGGAAAAGGGCACCATTTGGCTCTGGTGATAACCTGTTTCTTGGTGAAGAACCATACTCCACTGCAGCCTTCCTCCTTGGACCATCTTACCCACTTTCTTATAGTCCTTAAAATGTAACAGATTCTGTGAACTCTCAGCCAGCCCTGCTAGCACTAGAGGTGGGTCAGGTAGCCAAGACTTTGTTTGATCATAACATTTTCTCCATTGAGAAAGCTGACAGCAGGTACCCAGTGCCTGAGATGTTGCATCAAGGCAAAACACATGAGCAGACAAAAGCCCCTAATTGGTAGGTTTCATAGCCTGAGTCTTCTTAAGTGACTCAGGTTTTGAACTATAGTAAGAACATGGACGATCAATGTTTTCTTCTAGCCTCACAAGGCACATTCCTAAGGGAGTGTTGTCAAGTCACCCGAAATTGTGCTTTCCCATTAAATGTGCTCATCTCTACCTTGGGAGGCCTGTGGGTCCTCCTAAGAACCCCTGTCAGAGATGCACTAGTGACAGCACAGAGTTTTGACTATTTTCTCTTCAGCTGCATCCAGGACCAGCCATTGGGCTGCTTCTACTGGCTGGTGTCAGCTAACCATTTAATGACATGGCATGAAGCAAATGAGGAGCTTGAGGCCTTGGCTTTCTTAAAGGACCAGGATGTACTTTTGTGGGACAGGCCATTTCAGTGTGACAGGTTGCATGCTTGGTGTAACAGGCTCTACCTACCCCTGGAGAGTTTTCACTGTCTTGTGTTGCTTGTTTACTTTATAGCCAGTGCACCCTTCTCTCAGCAAAGGGAGAAGTGTTTCTGTGGCTGTGTAATGTCTTTGTAACAGAAACAGAAGCTACAATTTGGGCAAAGTCAGAGAGAAAATTAACATTTGTATTTATTGTGGGAAGGAGAGAAGCAGGATGAGCAAAGCAAGAACCCCTGATGCTTTGCCAGTTTTAGACCTTGTGAGTTTTTCTCAAAATCCAGCCTAACAAAGCCTCAAGTACCCCTCAACTTTTATGACTGAAAAACTGTTCAAGTCCCCCCAATCCCAACCAAGGGGTGCCCAGAATGCTCCTTAAAGGTCCCATACATGGGGATAGAGATGTACTCTCCTAGCACCAACCCCTTCGGCCCCCTTGTTATCCTCACAAAGCCTTCAGCAACTTCATGCCAGACTCAAGTGACTGAGCCAATGTCTGTCCCGGTGGTTTGCTGTGGTAAGGCTGTGTTCTCTCACTGTAGAGGGCTCTGCCTTCCTTACAAGTCCTCTGTGGTCTGGCCAGAAGTGAGAGGAGGAAAGGGAAACCCCACTTTGGCAAAAGAAAACAAGGAAAGGCCATAAACAAAGACAGACTTATAGTTTATTTTGTATTACTTTTTAATAAATACACTTTACATTTAAAAAAAAATAATCGACAAATGAGACCTCATAATTTTGCAAAGCTTCTATAAGGCAAAGGACACTGTCAATAAGACAAAACAGCAACCAACAGATTAGGGCAAGATCTTTACCAATCCTACATCCGATAGAAGGCTAATATCCAATATATTCAAAGAACTCAAGAAGCTGGACTCCAGAGAATAAAATAACCCTATTAAAAAATGGAGTACAGAGCTAAAAAAAAAAAAAAAGAATTTTCAAAAGAAGAATATTGAATGGCTAAGAAGCACCTAAAGAAATGTTCTACCTTCTTAGTCATCAGGGAAATGCAAATCAATACAACCCCGAGATTCTACCTCATACCAGTCAGAATGGCTAAGATCAAAAACTCAGGTGACAGCAGATGTTGACGAGAATGTGGAGAAAGAAGAACACTCCTCCACTGTTGGTGGGACTGCAAGCTGGTACAACCACTCTGGAAATCAGTTTGGTGGACCCTCAGAAAAATGGACATAGTACTACCTGAGGACCCAGCTATACCACTCCTGGGCATATACCCAGAAGATGCTCCAACATGTAATAAGGACACATGCTCCACTATGTTCATAGCAGCCTTATTTATAATAGCCAAAAGCTGGAAAGAACCCTGATGTCCTACATCAAAGGAATGGATACAGATTATGTAGTACATTTACACAATTGAGGAACTATTAAGTTATTAAAAACCATGACTTCATGAAATTCTTTGGTAAATGGTTGGAACTAGAAAGTAACATCCTGAATGAGATAACCCAATCACAAAAGAACACATACTCACTGATAAGTGGATATTTTCCAAAAAGCTCCAAATACCCAAGATACGATTCACAGACTACATGAAGCTCAAGAAAAAGGAAGACCAAAGTGTGAGTGCTTTGGTCCTTCTTAGAAAGGGGAACAAAATACTCATGGCAGCAAATACGGAGACAAAATGTGGAGCAGAGACTGAAGGAAAGGCCATCCAGAGACTGCCTCACCTGGGGATCCATCCTATATATAGTCATCAAACCCAGACACTATTTTGGATGCCAAGAAGTGCTTCCTGAAAGTAGCCTGCTATAGCTGTCTCTTGAGAGGCTCTGCCAAAGCCTGGAAAATACAGAGGAGGATGTTCTCAGCCAACCATTGGAGTAAGCACAGGGTCCCCAGTAGAGGAGTTAGAGAAAAGACTGAAGGAGCTGAAGAGATTTGCAACCCCATTGGAAGAACAACAATATCAACCAACCAGACCCCCTTAGAGCTCCCAGGGACTAAGGCACCAACCAAAGAATACACATGGAGGGACCCATGACTCCAGCTGCATATGTAGCAGAGGACAGCCTTATCAGGCATCAATGGGAGGAGAGTCCCTTAGTCCTGTGAAGGCTTGATGGATGCCCCAGTGTATTAGGTTTTGAGAGCGGGGAGGCTTGAGTGGGTATGTGGGTGGGGGAACACCCTTATAGAAGCATGGAGCAGGGGGGTGGGATAGGAGGTTTCAGGGGGATGAGGAATGGGGATAACATTTGAAATGTAAAAAAAAAATCCAATTTTTAAAAAAAGAAATAATTTTGTGAAATATATTATAGTATTTCAACTTCACCTACTATATGATTTGGATGCTACTGTAATAGGAAGCATAGTTCAGAAAATGACTGATTTAAGGTATAAAATAGTTCACTTGCTTCCTGAATCAGAATTATCTTCCTGACTGGCTTTGTATCAATGTAAGATCAATTAATGAACTCTGTAACAACCCAAACTGTTTAGAGTGTGCCCATTAAAATGATCAGGCAAATAATGTCATTCTGACACCATGTGCTTGTTATGTGTTAAATCTTTATAAATGTTGTTTTAGATTATGAAAAAAAAAAAAAAGAAGAAGAAGAAGAACCAGACAGTTGTAGCTGAGTTACATTTTATTTAAAATTTTACCATTTCTGCATTTGAGTTCTAGGCTTATATATTCACTCAAATAATTTTATCTATATGATAGATAGCTTTTCATCTGTAAAGTAGCACCCCAAAAGAAAGAACATCACTCTTCAAAAGTCCTCTGTACGACTGTATCCAGTTTAATTTGGGCCATAGTCATATCTCCCAGAAACTGATTCTGATTAGTAGATCAATGGTCAAATGTCTAGCACCACAATGGTAAATAAACATAGTTCCATTTGAGAAGCAACTAGGATTTTTTAGTTTGTATCTGAAAGAACAACAAATATATGTTTCTTAGATTGGAAATAGTCAGGCAGGAAGTTTACATTCGTAGCATGTCTTGCCAATGAATTGGTTTGTTTTGTAGCCAAGACTGTCTGCAAACTTGTTATGTGCTCACATTGACTTTAATTTCTTTATCCATCTGCGAATATCTCTCAAGTTCTGAAGTTCAGATGCATGGTACACCAAGTTGGTATCAAGGAATTTACCATTTTTTAATTTTTAAATTTTTGATGTTGTAATTGACATATTTCTGTTTCCCTTTCTTCCCTACAAATCCTCTGACATACCTCTCCATGCTCTTTTTCAAATTTGAGGAATTTTTTTTCTTAACTGCTATTTCATGCTTGCATTCATACATAGTATATACACTCCTAACTATAGCCTGCTCAGTCTTTATAAAGATATAATGTTACTTGAACATTTATTTTAATTTAATATTGAATCCAAATTGTGCCTGAAGACCTTAAAATCCCTGATGAAATGTTTCTGGTTTATTTGCCATGTGTTCTGTGAGTTTTTCTCCAATGTACTTTCTTTTTTCCTAAACTGTTCTTGGAGGCTTAGTTAATCTTGAACATTATTGTGAATAGTTCTGTTTTGCAGTATTACATGTCATGTGAAATTTACCTAACCATATATAATAAAAGAACTTAAATTGTCTCTCTGAAGACAGATTTATTTACTTATTTTTTGAGAAAGGTTTTCTCTTTTCTTCAGGTTTGAAAGGTTGGGTTTATTAAACCAAGCTTTTATACTATATATCCACCTACAGTTAGTAAACAAATGCAGTACATATGGAAGCAGGAGGCCAGCCAATCAGAAGTGACAGAGAAACAATTCTGTTTAGAAACTGCAATCTCACCACAGCACCCACCTTAGGCCAGCTATTAAAACACTAGAAGGCAGGCTTAGGCCCCAGGGGTGGATTTCCAGAGATTTGTCCAAAACTGCAGTGGAGAGTAGCAAGGCAATAATTTAGCTTTACATTCACGGATGTTTCTAATCTAGATGTCTCTGATCCTATTACCACAAGAAGCATTAATTAGCAGGTGGTTACAAAAAATAGATAACTCACAGAGTAACAATCAGAGCACAAACAAGAAATTTACCTGTTTCCAACATGTGTGGATTATTGATAAGCACATCATCTGACTTCAGGATGACATCATTCAGTTAAGGGGCATTCATGAGGGAAGGAAGGACCCCGAAATACAAGGCCAGAGAGAAGGTGAACGTAAATGAGGATGCAAAACACAAATATCAACAATTCTGCTCTGTCCTACTTTGTAGACACCACGTTAGCTCTCAACCCTTTGGATATCTTAAAAAGTAACTTGTTACATAGGCACGGGTTTAATGAATGACTTATCAGGAGACAAGAAAAAAATTGATTGACAGCATCATTATGAAAAATGAAATATTCGGCCTGCTGTGTGCTTTAGGGATGGGGCTTTACAATGCTCCAAAAGTCTTCTTGGATGGTTTTAAAAATTCCCATAAAAAATGTAGTTTACAATTATTTTCAGTTATATAAGGGATATAAAGTAAGTTGGGTGTGGGATACCAAAGCCAGGGTAAGGGAGAGGAAAGGAAATTGTCACAAGCTAAAAGCACAGGACGATGGCATCTGTGCATCTTCCCACCCCCATGGGGAACCTGGTTTGTAAATAAAGATAAAATCATTCTCCTTCTAATTCTAGCATTGAACGCATGCACTCCATATAGTGTGTGTTTCAGTGAGGTAGACATCTACTTGTCTATGCCTGGCCCTGTCTTCTGAAAGCTTCCTCAGAGATTCAGAAAGGTCAAAAACTGCAAAACCCAGTCCACTCAGGAAACAGAGGCAAAAATGTGACAAATTCAAGGCCAACCCAGGCTACATAGAACAAACTCTCACAGAAAGTTGGTCTTCCTGATTTCCTGTGCAGAGTGAGGGTCACCTCACTCTATAGCAGTATTCTCTAAAACTTTCGGTTAATATTCTAGTGAAAAAAAAAGCTCTCATAGTCTAATGTGTTTGGGATTTATCTTAACAGGTCCCTAGCATCCAGGATACACCCCCCCCTGGAAAGTGTGAAGAGGAAGGCAACTGGAATAACCAAACTCACCTGGCCATTCCAGGGTCCACCTGGCACAGCCAGGAGACTCCAGGACACTTGTCTCTTATAGAACATTGTTTGGCAAAGGCTGTAAATTCTCTAATGTGGTGGTTCTCAAACTGTAGTGAGCATCAGAATTGCATGGGAGGAACACAGGGGCCATTTTTGAAGCCTGGGAACCCTCTTTCTTAAGACCCTGCTGATTGGGGACATCACTTAGAGTGGTAACTTTCTGACACTTTGCCACACAAATTCCCAAGGAATTTGGAAGGAAGCCCTCCTGTGGCCTCAGGAAAGGCTGCACACATCATTCCTACCAACGGCCTGGTAAGAGAGGCCCAGTGACATCCTAGCAGGTCCCATCCTGACGGGATGGAGGAATGTGTCCATGTCCCTGGGTGACCAGGTACAGCTATGGCTTCTTCATGAGAAGTGACAGTGACCCCCTCAGGGTTCCACGAGCCTGAAGAAACACAGCTACAGAAAAGTCCCACCTAGCAAAGAGCAGGATAAACTATCCCCAGGAGGAAATGTCAGTCACTGAAGGAATGACTTCTTCCTCTACCTTGCTGGATCTGTAGAAAAGCCCATTCTAGCAGTGAATGAAGAGGAAAGAGGTGAGAAATGTGGTGTCTGTATCAAGAAGAAATGTGTAAGTGGAGTATCTAATTAAAAAATCTGATTGTTGAGCCATCAATTCACAATCCAAGGAGCTGTTGCTGCTGGTTCTGAGATGCTGTCCAAAGCTAAAGTGTGGTGGTCTTCAAACACACATGTATGCATACCTTTTTAACGTTGGATAACTGTTTCAGAGAGGGGAAAAAAACAGGTCTTCCCTTCACTCGAATATAAATGAGTCACAGCCATAAAATTTATCCGAGTGAGTTCTAATCTCACAAGCTGCCCTGGAGGGGAAATTTAAAATGTGATCATTAAAATAGATACCTGATTTGGGTTCGGAGAAACACTCACAGAATGAGAACGGTCCACACTTGTACACACACACACACACACACACACACACACACACACACTCACACACTCACAAACTCACTCGTGCGTATGTGTCTGTAGCTATTACCTGACACATCTGAGCCAGTGGAGTGCCTCTCCTGGCACAGAGACAATGCTGTAGGAATTTGTATGTTCAGATCAGAGGACAGTTCAGCAGGGTCTCACTGCCAAGCCTTGTTTTTCTGAGTGGTCCTACAATGGGCATGGCAGAGATGTTTCTGATGGCTGCCTGATTTCCTTCAGATGTGCGCTGGCTGGCTCTGCAGGCAGGACAGCGTCTGCATGACAGGCTTGCCTTCACAGCAAATCTGATACACTGCAGTGAAGAGAGGAAACTTGTCCAGCAGCCCCTTCTGCTTGAGGACAAGGTACACCGCCACAGGTGTACAAGCACCACCTTGGAGCTTCTGCCCATTCAGCAGTTCCTTCTCCAGCTCTTTGATGGTCTTCTAGGTCCTGGTGAAGGCCTCTGCCATGTTGTGGTTCCGCCCTATGTAGCAAGTGATGATGAAGTCAGCTACCCTGCAGCTCTCCAAGAAGGTGGCCGTAGACACATGGCCCTTACCAAAGATCTTGGCGAAAGCGATCATTTTCATGAGGCCCAGGTGGGAGACGGCCACCTTGGTGGTGTCCCCACAGTGGAGGCCATTACAGAAGCCAGTTCCCACAGCAACAATGTTCTTAAAAGCTCCACAGTGTCCGCAAAGTCTACCACAGTGATTCGGAAGTTGGGCGTCTGCACCAACTCTTTGAAGAGAAGACTGTTCTGTATCATTTTGCTGCCAATGGTGGTCTCAAAGAACTTCTCCGCAGCAACCTAACTGGTGATGTTGGCCCCCATCAGCACACTGATGTCAATTCCCATCTTCTTTCTGATGATGTCGGAGATGAGCTTCAGCCTTTTGGGGCCCCCATGTATGCTCTTGATGAGGGTTAGCCCAGGGCCTTCTTGGGCACCCTGCCCTTGATTTCATTGCAGATCTTGTGAATGAACTGGTGAGATTTGGGACAACGACCACATTTTCTGGCAGCTTGTGTCCTGGGAGATATTTGACAGTTTCATGGTCACTGTTGATGATGTCTGTCAGCTTTCTCCCATTCATGGTCTCTTCGGAGACCCACATCTTGATGGTGGACGAGAACTTCTGCGGGTTCTTCACATTGCTTTTGATTTTTGCAACACCTCATCCCCAGTTCTCTGAGCCCAAAACGCACACTTTCAGAGGCACTGCTGCCATGGCCAAGCCGTATCGATGCTGCACACAACCTAACTCCCAGGGCCAAGCAGGATCACTGTACCTCCCAGGCCAGCTGCTCACCTCTGGAGAAAGGTTTTCTTTACCATGGACTTGCTAGCCTGAATTCACTAGAGAGTCCAGGATGGTCTCACCCCCACCCCACCCCCCAATTTCTTCCTTATGCCTCCAGAGTAAGCACTCTCCTCCCAATTTATTAAGTTACTGCCTGGTTTTGCTTACTTTTTAAACATTTTTCCTGTTTTTAAATATTATTTGTGAATTGAAAGTTATTCTGTTTTGTTTAATAAAGCAGTTGGGGAATTTTTATGTAGACAAGATAATTATACAGTAGATAAGGGTGAAACCAAAATATACTCATAGTTAATTGTGCATAATGCATTGTTTTAACTTCCTATGATAATTCACTGAGTTTGAATTATCTTTCATGTAATTTTGGAGTTGGTAGATCAGTGTAGCCAGTGGTTTGGCAAAATGAGCGCAACACACAAGGGAAACTTCAGATGCAGAATAGGGATCAGTGTGAAAACTTTGAAAGTATGTAATAACAAACTCACAAAATCCTGTTGAGTAGGCAGAGAGTTCATTTTGCATCACACATTTCTACAGATGTCATTCCTTCAATAGCAGCTTGAACATTCTGTGATAATTTATTCTTTGCTTCATTTTGTTTATATGAACACGTGGGAAACTTTTGTAAATAACAGGGAAACAGATGTCAAGTTTATGTATTCAGAATCTCCAATAAGGTTGGAATAATTGCAGCAGAGCTACATACAAGCAATTCAAATTAGCAAAGGATCTTATTTATGCAATTATGCTTTCTCAAAGGAAAAAAACCATCCCTAGATCATGTTGCTCCCTTACCACCAGATAACTCAGGTAATAATTTAGTGAGATAACAAATTATGTCCACTATTTTTCTTACTTTTTTTTCAATTTGTACTAATTTATTTCTTTACATTCTAGTCGTTACAACCCCTGTCTCAGTATACCCCCCTGCCACTGTTCCTCGTCTCATTCCTCCTCCCCCTTGCCTCTGAGAGGGTGGTCCCCACCAGGCAGCCCTTTTCCCTGGGGCCTCAAGTCTCTCAAAGATTGATCTCATCTTCTCCCCCTAAGGCCTGGCAAGGCAGACCTCTGCTATATTTGTGCCAGGGGCCTCTGAATGACCCCTGTATGCTTCCAGTTGGTAGCTCAGTCTCTGGAAGCACCCTGGGGTCTGGGTAAGTTGAGACTGCTGGTATTCCTATGGGGTCTCTCTTCCCTTCAACTTCTTCATTCCTTCCCCTAATTCAACCATAGGGATCCCAGACATCAGTTAAATGATTAGGTGTAAGTATCTGCTTCTGTCTCAGTCAGCTGCTGTTAGGGTCTCGCAGAGGACAGCCATGCCAGGCTCCCATCTGTAAGCACATCATACTTCAGTAATAGTGTCAGGCCTTGGTGCCCTCACATGAAATGGATGTCATTTTGGGTCAGAGTTAGCTCCCTCAGGATGATATTTTCTTGTTCCATCCATTTGCCTTCAAATTTCATTATGTCCTCAATTTTAATAGTTGAATAGTATTCCACTGTGTAAATGAACCACACTTTTTCTATCCATTCTTCTATTGAGGGACATCTGGGTTGTTTCCAGCTACTGGCTGTTACATATAAGGCTACTATGAACATGGTATAGAGCACGTGTCCTTGTGGTATGGTGGAGCATGTTTTGAGTATATGTCTAAGAGTGGTATAGCTTGGTCTTCAGGTAGAACTATTTCCAATTTTCTGAGAAACTGCCAGATTGATTTCCAGAGTGATTGTACCAGTGCGAAATCCCACCAGCAATAAAGCAGTGCTTCCCTTTCCCCACATCCTCACCAGCTTGTGCCTTCACTTGTGAGGTGGAATCTCAAGGTCATTTTGATTTGCATTTCTCTAATGACTAAGGACTTTGAATATTTCTTTAAGTCCTTCTCTGCCATTTGCGAGTCTTCTGTTGTGAATTCTCTGTTTAGCTCTGTACTCCATTTTTTAATTGAGTCATTTGGTTTTTTGGTGGTTAACTTCCTGACTTCTTTATATATTTGGATATCAGCCCTATGTCAAATGTTGGGTTAGTGAAGTTTTTTTTTTTTTTTTTTTCCCAAATCTGTATGTTGCCAATTTGTCCTATTGATGGTGTCTTTTGCTTTACAGAAGTTTTTTAGCTTCATGAGGTCTCATTTATCAACTATTGATTTTAGAGCCTGAGCCACTGGTGTTCTGTTCAGGAAATTTCCCCCTGTGCCAATGAGATCGAGAATTTTTCCCACTTTCTCTTATATTAGATTAAGGTTATCTGGTCTATGTTGAAGTCCTTGATCTGCTTGGACATGAGCTTTGTGGAGGGTGATAAATATGGTTCTATTTTCATTCTCCTACATACAGGACACCAGTTAGACCAGCACCATTATTGAAGATGCTTTCTTTTATCCACTGTATATATTTGGCTTCTTTGTCAAAGATCAAGTGCCCATTGGTGTGTGTATTTACTTCTAGGTCTTCTATTCAGTTGATCAACCAGTATCATACAACATGCGATACAAACAGCATGTGGTTTTATCATTATTGCTTGTACAGTCTTGTCACTGAATTTAGTGGGATTCCTTTTAGTTTCTCTTCATTTAATTTGATGTTGGTGGTTGGATTGTTATATATCACTTTTATTAAGTTTAGATATGTACAATGAATTCCTTAGCTCTCCAATACTTTCAACATGAAAGTGTGACATAATTTGTCAAAGGCTTTTTAGCATCTAATAAGATAATAATGTGGCTGTTTCCTTTGAGTTTGTTTATATAGTGGATTACGTTGATGGATTTCCTTATATTGAACCATTCTTGCACCCCTTGAATGAACCCTACTTGATCGTGGTGAATAATGGTTTTGATGTGTTTTTAGATTCAGTTTACAAAAATTTTACTGAGTATTTTTGCATTGATATTTATAAGTGAGATTGGTTTAAAGTAACTGTGGTGCCATAGAATGAATTAGGTAGTGTTCCTTCTGTCTTTGTAGAATAGTTTGAGGAGTATTGGTATTAGCTCTTCTTTGAAGGTCTGGTAGAATTCTGCATAAAAGCGATCTTACCCTGGGCTTTTTTGTTTTTTTGTTTGTTTGTTTGTTTGTTTAGGAGGTTTTTGATGACTCTTTCTATTTACTTACATCTTATGGGACTGTTTAAATAGTTTACCTGATCTTGATTTATCTTTGGTATATGGAATCTGTGTGGAAAATTATCCATTTCATTTAGATTTTCCAGTTTTGTAGAACAAAGACTTTTCCAATAGGTTCTGATGATTTCTTTTTAATTTCCTCAGTTTCTTCTGTGATGTCTCACTTTTCATTTCTGATCTTGTTAATTTGGATACTTTCTCTGTGCCCTTTAGTTAGTTTGGCTAAGATTTATATATCTTGTTGAGATTTTCAAATAACCAGCTATTGGTTTTGTTGATTCTTTTTATTGTTCTCTTTGTTTCTACCTAGTTGATTTCATCTATGAACACAACTATTTCTTTCAGTCTACTCCCCTTTGGTGTTTTTGCTTCTTTAAGTTCTAGAGCATTCAGATGTGCTGTTAAGTTGCTTGTATGGGATCGCTCCAATTTTTTTTTTTTTTTTTTATGAAGGCACTTAGCGCTATGAATCTTTCTCTTAATATTGCTTTCATTATGCCACATAAGTTCGGGTATGATGTGTTTTCATGGTAATTGAATTCTATAAAGTCTTTGATTCTTTATTTCTTCCCTCACTATGTTACAATTGAGCAGAGAGTTGTATAGTTTCCATGAGTGTGTGGGCTTTCTCTTGTTTTGTTGTTATTGAAGTCTAGTCTTACTTCAACCTGATCTGATAGGAGGCATCCAATTACTTCAATCTTCATTTCAATCTTCAGGTATCTGTTAAGGTTCATTTTATGCCTGATTATATGGTTAATTTTGAAGAAGATTCCATGAGGTGCTGAGAACAGGGTATATTATCTTGTTTTGTAGTGGTGAATTGTTCTATAGATATCTGTTAAATCCAGTTGGTTCATAACTTCTATTAGTGTCTCTGTTGAGTTTCTGTTTTAATGACCTGTCCATTGGTGAGAATGGGGTGTTGAAGTCTCCCACTATTAATGTGTGAGGTTCAATGTGTGTTTTGATCTTAAGTAAAGTTTCTTTGACAAATGTGGGTATCTTTGCATTTGGGGCATATATGTTCAGAATTGAAACTTCCTGTTGGTAGATTTTTTTTTCTTTGATGTCTTCCCGATCTCTTTGCATAAATTTTGGTTGAAAGTCTTTTATATTTGATATTAGAATGGCAACTCCTGCTTGGTTCTTGTGATCAGTTGTTTAGAAAACTTTTTTCCAGACCTTTACTTTGAGTAAGTGTTTGTCTTTGTCACTGACGTTTGTTTCTTATATGCAGAAAAATGTTGGATCCTGTTTAGATATACAGTCTGTTAGCCTGTATCTTTTTATTTGGGAGTTGAGTCCATTGATGTTGAGAGATGTTAAAGATAGATAATTGATTGTTCCTGTTATTTTTGTTGCTAGTGATGATATTGTGTGTGTGTGTGTGTGTGTGTGTGTGTGTGTGTGTGTGTGTGTGTGTGTAATTCTCTTCTTCTGAGTTTATTGTGAGATGTTTAATTTCTTGTGTCTTATTGGGTGTAGTTACCCTCCTTGTGCTGGAGTTTACCTTTCAGTATCCACTTTTCAGTATCTGGCTAGATTAGTGAGAAGATATTGTTTAATTTTTTTTTTCATGGAATATTTTGGTTTCTCCGTTTATGGTGATTGAGAGTTTTGTTGGGTATAGTATCCTGGGTTGGCATTTGTATCCCCTTAGTGTTTGGATGACAGCTGTTTAGAATCTTCCGGCCTTTAGAGTCTCTGTTAAGAAGTCTGGTTTAATTCTGATAGGTCTGCCTTTATATGTTACCTGGCCTTTTTCCCTTACAGCTTTTAATATTCTTTCTTTGTTCTGTCCACTTAGTGTTTTGATTATTATGTAATGAGAGGGTTTTCTTTTCTGGCCCAATCTATTTGGCATTATGTAGGCTTCTTGTATGCTTATAGGCATCTCTTTCTTTATTTTAGGGAAGTTTTCATCTATGATTTTGTTGAGGATGTTTTCTGGCCCTTTGAACTGGCACTCTTTACTCTCTTCCATTGATATTATTCTTAGTTTTAATCTTTTAATTGTGTTTTGAGCTTCATGGATATTTTGCGTTAGGAACTTTTTACACTTTTATTTTCTTTGATTGATGTGTCAATATTTTCTATATTATCTTCTATCCCTGAGGTTTTTGCCTTCTATCTCTTGTATTCTGTTGGTGATTCTTGCATCTGTAGCTCCTGATCTCTTTCCTAAGGTGCCCATCTCCAGGGTTGCCTCCCTTTGTGTTTTGTTTATTATTTCTATTTCCATTTGTAATTCTTGGACTGTTTTGTTCAGTTCCTTCACTGTTTGATTGTATTGTCCTGTATTTTTGAGGCATTTATTGGTTTCCTCTTTAAATTCTTCTACCTGTTTACCTGTGTTTTTCTATATTCCTTTAAGGGAGTTCTTTATATCTTCCTTAAAGGCCTCTACTATCTTTATAAGATGGGATTTTAAGTCATTATCTTGCTTTTCAGGCATGTTTGGTATCCAGCCAGTGCTTGCTGTGGTTGGAGAATGTGGTTCTCATGGTGCAGGATTGCTCTGGATTTTGTTGCTTATCATCCTGCACTTGCCTCTGGCTATCTGGTTATATCTGATATTAATTGGCCTGTGTGTTTCTGACTAGAGCTGGCCTCCTTGGAGGCAGGCAATGTTCTCTTTGGTTAGGGTGGGCCTCTTGTGTCTCTAGTTAGAGCAGGCCTCCTGTGTCACTGGTTACTGTGGACTTCCTGGGATGTAGGCACGATGTGTCCCTGGTTACTTTGAGCCCCCTGGGAGGCAGACAGGTTTTATGGTGTGGAAGGGTATCAGGCCCACTAATTTGGCCTTGGTAGAGAAGCAGACCAGAATGAAGGTAGTGCTCAGGAGGGTGGGTGGTCCTTTTATTAGCTGGGCTCTGTGTCTTTTGTGGACCTCCTAGGAGGCAAGCAAACTATTGTGTATGATTGGGTATCTGGCCACTGATCTGGCTCGGGAAGAAAGCAGGCCAGAAGAAAGGTGGAGCTTGGGAGGTGGTGGTGGTGGGTGGGTCCTGTGTCAGCTGAGACCCATGGTTGTCCCAGCTGGCATAGATATTTGGGTGAAATTCTCACCTATGTTTTTGATTACTGCAGACATCCTGGAAGGCATGCAAGCTGTATGTGTGGGCAGGTATCTGGTCACTGGTATGGCCTAGGTAGGAAGCAGGCTGGAAGAATGGTGGGGTCAGGAGGTGACAGTGGGAGAGTTGGGTCCCCCATCAGCTGGGCACCTGTGGTTGTCCCAGCTGGCATGGATATTTGGGTGAGATTCTCACATGTGTCTTTGATTTCTGTGGACCTACTGGGACATATGCAAGCTATCTAGCCACTGATCTGACCCGGGTAAGAAGTGGACCAATATACTATGTCCACTGTTAACAGAGGATCACATAGTGAAATCATGCTATAGAATCTTTCCAAGTTATGTTTTTCCCTATGATTTCCTCATTTGTTGTTAATGTTTTCTACTAATGTTACTATGTTTTGATCACAGAGTATGCTTTCTCTAGTACAGAGTCATTTTTTTCTTATATTTTAATATATTGGGTTTCATTATGGGATTTTTCCATTAATTAATTTATTCATTCATTTTGCATTCTGATCAGTGAACTACTCCCAGTTTCCCCCTCACATTGTTATTCTCCCTATCGCCTCATTTTCTTTTCCTCTGAGACGGTACCCCCTGGGCATTCTTCAATTCTGGCATATCAAGTATCTGCAAGACTAGGCATATCCTCTCCCACAGAAGCCAGACATGTCAACCCAGGGGAATTGATTCCACAGACAGGTAACACCTTTAGAGAAAGCCCCAGATCTAGTTGTTGGGGCACACATATGAAGACTTACCTGTACATCTGCTAAATATGTGAGGGGGCCTATGTATAGACCCTGTATGCTCCTTTATTGGTGGTTCAGTCTTTGAGAGCCCCCAAGGGTCCAGGTTAGTTGATGCCGCTGGTCTTCCTGTAGAGTTCCTATCTCTTTCAGGGCCCTCAATCCTTACCCATAACTCTTCCTCAAGACTCTCTGAGCTCTACCTAATGTTTGGCTGTGCATTTTCACAGCTACTGGGTGGAGTCTCCTAGAAGACAGCCATGCTAGGCTCATGTTTAAAACCATAACAGAGTATCATCAACAGTGTCAGAGATTGGTGCTTGCCCATGGGATGGGTCTCAAGTTGGATCAGTCACTGGTGGGCCATTCCCTCAGTTTCTGTTCCATCTTTGTCCCTGAATTTCTTGTAAACAGGACAATATGTGGGACAAAAAATGTGAGTGCATTTGTGTCATTATCCCTCTACTGGGGGTCCTGTCTGGCTACAGGAGGTGGCCACTTCAGGATCCATATTATCCCCTCAGACTCCAGGGAGTCTGCTCCCATATTAGGTCTCTGGCACTTCCTAGAGATGCCCCCAACCCCTCCACTTCTGTCATGTACATTTCCATTCTTTCTTCTGGCTCTTTCTCCTATCTCTCCCCATACCTGATCCTTTACCACCACCACCACCCCAAATCCCCTCACCATCCCCTATCCTATCCAGTTTCTCTATCCTTCTGCTTCCTATGGCTATTGTATTTCCCCTTCCAAGTGAGATTCAAATATCCTTGCTTTATCCTTCCCTCTTCTTTGGGTTTGTGGAATGTAGCATGGGTAATATCCACAAATAAGTGAATACATACCATGCATTTCTTTTGATCCTCACTCAGGATAATATTTTCTAGTTCCTTCCTTTGCCTGCCAAATTCATGATATCCTGGTTTTTAATAGCTAAATGATATTCCATTGTGTAAAAAAAACCACATTTTCTCTGTCCATTCTTTGGTTGAAGAGCATCTGGGTTGTTTCCAGTTTCTGGTTATTATGGATAAACCTGCTATGAACATAATGGAGCACATGTCCTTGTGCTATATGATGGAGCACCTTTTGAGTACATGCTAAAAAACAGTATACCTGGGTCTTTAGTTAGAACTATTTCCAATTTTCTGAAAAACCTCCAGATTGAATTTCAGCATGGTTGCACTCCCAACAATGGAGGAGTGTTCCCTTTTCTCCACATCCTCACCACAATGTGATCTCCTTTGTTTTTAATCTTAGCCATCCTAATGGGTGTAAGATTGAATCTCAGAGGTGTTTTGATTTGCCTTTCCCTGATGATAAGGATATTGAACACTCCTTTAAGTGTTTATCAGTTATTCAAGATTCTTATATTGAGAATACTGTTTAGCTTTCTACTTCATTTTGGGTTATTTGTTTATTGGTATCTAACTTCTTGAGCTCTTCATATTTTAAATATTAGTCATCTATGGGATGTAGGGTTGGTGAAGATCATTTCTTATTTTGCAGGCTGCCATTTTGTTCTATTGACAGGGTCCTTCACCATACAGAAGCTTTTCACTTTCCTTAAGTCCTATTTACCAATAGTAGGTCTTAGAGCCTTAGCCTTTGGTGTTCTGTTTGGGATATTGTCTTCTGTAACAATGCATTAAAGGCTATTTTCCACTTTCTCTTCAATGAGATTTAGTGCATTTGGTTTTATGTTCAGTTTTTTGAAACATTTGCCCTTGGGATTTCTTTGGAATGATAAAAATGGATCTATTTGCATTCTTCTACATGCAGGCATCCAGTTGGACCAGCATCATTTGTTCTACATGGAGTCTTTGTTCCAATGCATGGTTTTGGCTTTTTGACAACAATCAAGTGTCTTTAGGTGTGTGGGTTTATTTTGGGGTCTTCTATATGATTCCATTCACTAACCTGTCTGTATCTATACACATAAAATGCAGTTTATATTAGTATTTCTCTGTAACACAGCTTAAGCTCAGAGAGGTGATACCTCCAGAAGATCTTTTATTTTACACAATTGTTTTAGCTATCATGGATTATTTTTTTTTCATATGATATTGAGAATTGCTCTTTCAAGGTCTGTCAAAAATATTTGGAATTTTGATGGGAATTACATTGAATCTGTACATTGATTTTCATAAGATGGCCAGTTTCACAATGTTAATTCTACTGATCCATGAGATGAGAGATATTTCTATTTTCAGAAATCTTCTTCAACTTCTTTTTACAGAGTTTTGAAGTTCTTGTCATACAGGTCTTTCACTTTATTGGTTAGAAATACACCAAGGTATTTTATATTATTTGTGGCTATTGTGAAGGGTGTTGCGTCCTTAATTTCATTTTTAGCCCATTTCTAATTTGTATAAAGGAGGGCTACTGATTTTTTTTTTGAGATAATTTTGTATCCAGCCACTTTACTAAGTGTGTTTTATCAGCTGAAGGTGATCTCTGGTAGAGTCTTTGGGGTTGCTTACGTATAATATCATAACATTTGTGAATAATGATTCCTTAAAATCTTCCTTTTTCAACTTGTACCCACATGATCTCCTTTAGTTGTATTATTGCTCTAGATAAATTTCTACATTGAAATGATAGGGATATAATGGACAGTCTTTATTTGTCCCTTATTTTAGTGGGTTTCACATTTCTCTCCATTTAATCTGATATTGGTTATTGGCTCACTGTATATTACTTTTGTTATATTTAGGTAATGTGTCTTGTATCACTGATCTCTCCAGGATTTTTAACATGAAGGAGTCGTAGATTTTGTCAAAGGATTTTTGGAATCTAGTGAGATGATTGTGTGACTTTTCATTTGGATTCTTTTTATAAGTTGTATTATGTTTATGGATTTTCATGTATTGAACCATTCATGCATCGTTGGGATGAAACCTACTTGATCATGGTGAATGATGCTTTTTGATTTCTTTTTTTTTTATTCAGTTTCTAGGTATTTTATTGAGCATTTTTGCAAACAATTTTCATTTTTTAAAAAATTTATTTACATTTCAAATGTTATCCCCTTTCCCAGTTTCCCCTCTGCAATCCCCCCTATCCCATCAAGCAATTTTCATTAGAGAAATTGGACTAAAATTCTCTTTGTTGAGTCTTTTGCATGATTTAGGTTTCAAGGTGACTGTACCTCATAGAATGTGTTTGGCAATGTCCCGTCTGTTTGTACTTTGTGGCATAAATTGAAACATATTGATATTAGCTGTTCTTTAAAAGTCCATTAGTATTCTGCACAAAACAAAACAAAACAAAACAAAACAAAACAAAAAAAAAAAAAAAAAAAAAAAAAAACATCTGGACCAGGGCTTTTGTTTGTAATAGCAGAATGTAATGACTATTTCTCCTTCTTTAGTGGTTATGCGACTGTTTAGATAGCTTACCTGATCTTGATTTAACTTTAGTAAGAGATATCTATCTAGAAAACTACCCATTTCACTTACATTTTCCAATTGTGTGGAATACAAACTTTTGAAGCAAGACTTACTGAACTTTTGAATTTCCTTGGTATCTGTTATGTTTCCTTTTCATTTTTGGTTTTGTTGATTAGGATACTGATTCTCTGCTTTTTAGTTTGGCTAAGCGTTTGTCTATCTTGATTTTCTTAAATTACCAGCTCTTAATTTTGATGATTCCTTGTATTGTTCAATTTGTTTCTAATCGATTGATTTCAGCCCTGACTTTGACTATTTCCTGCTGTCTTCTCCTCTTGGATGTGTTCAGTTCTTTTTGTTTTTGAGCTTTTAGGTATGCTGTTAAGTTGCTAGTATGAGATCTTTCCAACTTCTTCATGAAGGCACTTACTGCTATGACCTTTTTTTCATAGCACTTCTTTCATTGTGACCCATAAGTTTGGGTATGCAGTGCCTCAATTTTCACTGAATTCTGGAAAGTTGTTTATTTCTATCTTTATTTCTTCTTTGACCCAGGGGTCATTAAGTGTACATTTGATCAGCTTCTGTGAATTTGTAGGCTTTCTCTTGTTTATGTTCTTGTTGAAGTTCATCTTTAATCAATGGTGATTTGATAAGATGCAAGATGTTATTTCAATCTTGTATCTGTTGAGGCTTGGTTTGTGACTGTGTAGATGAACAATTTTGGAGAAGGTTCTATAAGGTACTGAGAATAAGATACATTCTTTTGTGTTTGGGTGAAGACTTCTGTAGATATCTGTTAAGTCTATTTGTTTAATAGCAACTTTTACTTTCATTATTTCTCTGTTTTGATGACCTGCCCATTGGTGACAGTAGGATGTTGGAATCTACCACTATTAATATGTGGGATGAGATGTTTGATGTAGGTAGGCTTTAATAATATTTCTTTTATGAATGTGGATGTTCTTGTGTTTGTGGCATAGATGTTCAGAACTGAGATGTCATGTTAGTAGATTTTTTCCTTTATTGAGTATGAACTGTTCTACCTTATTTTGTTTACTTTTGGTATAAATCTATTTTATTAGATCTTAAAATCACTTTTATAACCTGTTTCCTGGGTCCATTTGTTTTGTAAACCTTTTCCAGTCCTTTACTCTGAGGTAGTATTTATCTTTGTTGCTAGAGTATATTTCTTATATGTGGCAGAAAGATGGATCATGTTTATACATCTACTCTGTTATTCAGTGTTATTGCTGAATTGAGTACATTGATGCTCAGAGATATTAATGACCAATAACGGTTAGTCCTCATTATTTTGATGTTGGTGCAGTTGCTGTGTGTGTGTGTGTGTGTGTGTGTGTGTGCGCACATGTGTACACGTGCATGCACACGCATGTGTTTCTTTCTTTTTGGTTTTGCTCTGAGATGACTAATTTATTGTGTTTTCTTGGTTGCAGTTAACATTAGGTTGGGGTTTTCCTTCAAGTATTTTCTGTAGGATTGAATTTGTGGATAGCTACTGTTCAGTTTTGGTTTTATAATATAATACCTTTTTTTCTCCAACTATGGTGCTAGAAATATTTGCTAGGTATAGTCTGAGCTTGCATCTTGGATCTCTTAGGGTCTGCAAGACATCTGTCCAGGCCCTTTTGTCTTTAGAGTCTCAGTTGAGAAGTGATGTATAATTCTTATTGGTTTGCCTTTATATGTTACTTGATCTATTTCCCTTGCAATTTTAATATTTGTTGTTTGTTCTGTAGATATGGTGTTTTAATTATTATATGGAAGAAAGAATTTATTTTCTGGTTCATTTTATTTGTTGTTCTGTAAGCTTCTTGTATATTTATAGACATCTCTTTCTTTAGGTTTGGTAGTTTTCTTCTATGATTTTGTTGAAGATAATTTCTGGCACTTTGAGCAGGGAATGTTCTTCTACTTCTATTCCTATTATTCTTAGATTTGATCTTTCATAGGATTCCAAATTTCCTGGATGTTTTATGTTAATTTTTTTTTCAGTTTTGGCATTTTCTTTGACAGGTGTATCTGTTTCTTTTATTGTATCTTCTATACCTGAGATTCTCTCTTATATCTCTTGCATTATGTTGGTGATGTTTGGATCTATAATTTCTATTCTCTTACTTAGGTTTCCCATCAACAAGTATGCTTCCATTTGTGTATTCTTTATTGAGTCTATTTGCATTTTCAGGCCTTCAACAGTTTTATTTGTTTCCATAACCTGTTTGATTGCATTTCCCTGTATATCTTTATTGGATTTATTTGTTTCATCTTCAAAGCCACCTATCATTTTTATAAGATGAGATTCAAGTCTTAGTCTTACGCTTCATGTTTGTTACAGTATCCATGGCTTGATTCAGTAGGATACCTGGGTTCTAACAGTGCCATATTGCACTGCTTTTTTTTTATTATTATTATGTTCTGGGGCTTGCATTTAGCCATCTAGTTATCTCTGATGTTGGCTGGCCTTGCAGTCTCCAGTAGTAGCAGGCCTCTGGTTAGAGCTGGTATTCCTATTTGTCTCAGTTGGCAGCAGGTCTCCTGGGAGGCTGGCAGAACTATGGCTCATGAAGTAGAGTGAGGATCTCTGATTTCAGGTAGTGATGGGGACCAGAAGATGGAGCACAGAAAAGAAGGGGCAGACATCAGGGCTGATAGGCTTGCCATGTACCTAAAAGGTAGGGCATTGTGGCATGTGTATCTAACATGTTGTTTAGGTTGGCAGCAGGCCTCCTGGGAGAGAAGCAGAGCTATGATCACAAGGAGGAATGTGCAGATCGAAGATTTCAGGTAGAGGTGTGATCATTCATATTTTGTTGTTATATGCCCCCCTTTAAAACTTCTGTCTCTCTTTTTCTAGTTTCCTTTCTACACCAAAGTTATCTTTCTACTGACATGTTCCAGGTATTTTATATGTAACCAAGATATCATTTATACTGTCCCTTCTGCCTTTCATAATCCATTTTCTAATTACTAGACATTCACCTACATTCACATGCACAGACATGTGAATATTAATAAACACCAAGGTCTAGGCTCCACACATGAGAAAACATATAGTACTAGTTTTTCTGACACTGGGTGATACTTACCATCTCAATCAATTTTCTTGGAAACATTATAATTATTATTACGGGAATGAATTAACCCATTTGCATATAGTAATTTTATTCATTTATCTGTTGATGGATATATAAACTGTTCTATTTCTTAGGTACTGTGAATAGAGCAACAATTAGAAGTAGCAATACCTCTGTGGTAAGACGTAAAATTTCTTTAGATATTTATCCAGGAATATTTTTTCTGTGTAGAAAGAATTCTCATGTCTAATGATTTCTTGTATAATTCACAAATTTTAACATTTTACCTTATTGGTAAATATGAATGAAAATAAAGAAAGCTATAATTCTATCCTTGAAATAGTTCTTTTTATTTAATTAATTTATTTGTTTACTTTACAACCCAATATCAGCCCCTCTTCTCTTCAACGTACCCCCTCTTATAAGTCCTCCTCCCATTCTACCATTCCCTTCATTTTTGAGAAGGAAACTCCACTCTGTGTGTCAAGTCCTGACTAATACCCTTGCCTTGCACATCCAATCTCTGCTCTACTAGGAGCATCCTCTTCCACTGGGACGAGGTAAGAATGTCCAATTAGGGGTGTAAAACTCACAGGCAGGCAGGTAGGCTGGCAACATGCTCAGAGACATCCCTTGTTTAATTGTTGGGGAAAATGCATGAAGACCAAGCTGCTCATCTACTACATAAGTGCAGGGGCTCTAGGTCCAGTCCATGATCATCCTTTGGCTGGTGAGTCAGTCTGGCAGCTACCATGTGTCCAGATTAGTTGACTCTATTGGTCTTCCTGTGCAGTCCGTGTCCTCTGTGGGTCCCTAAATAGGACTCTTAACTCATCAGCAAGACTCTCTGAGCTCCATTTAACATATAATTGTTAGTCTCTGCATATCCCCCAATTCCAGATTTCTGGCACTTCATAGAGATTGCCAATAACCCACACACACACACACACATACCTCTGATCTACCCTCCCTTCTCTCCCTGTTTCTCTCCCTAAATATGTCCTTACCTCCTCAAACCTAATACCTTCCCCAACCCCTATTCCACCCAGTTTCCTCCTCCCATCAACTTCTGATGTCTATTTTGTTTCCTCTTTTGAGAAAGATTCAACTGTCTTCCCTTGGGTCTTCCTTGTTATTTTGCTTTTTTTGGTCTGTTGATTTTAACATCATTTCCTTGTATTTTATAGCTAATATGCACTTATAAATGAGTACCTACCACACAAGTCTTTTTGCATTTGGGTTACCTCACTCAGGATGATATTTTCTAGTTTCATCCATTTGCTTGTAAAATTCATGATGTCCATGTTTTTAATGACTGAATAGTATTCCATCATGTAGATATATCACATTTTCTGTATCCATTCTTCTGTTGAAAGACATCTAGGTTGCTTCCAGTTTCTGGATATTACAAATAAAGCTGCTATGAACATAGTTGAGCAAGTGTCCTTCTTGAATGTTAGAACATCTTTTGGTTATATTCCCAGGAGTGGTATAGTACTTGAGATAGAAATATTCTCAATTTCCTGAGAAACAGTCAAATTGATTTTCAGAGTGGTTGTATAAGTTTGCTTTCCCAATAGCAGTAAAGGAGTGCTCTCCTTCCTCCACAACCTCACCAGCATGTGCTGTCCTTTGTGTTTTTGACCTTAGTCATTCCTGTTGGTATAAGGTAGAATCTCAGAGCCATTTTGATTTATATTCTCTTGATGAATAAAAGATGTTTAGTATTTCTTTAGGTATTTCTTGACCATTTG
Source organism: Uromys caudimaculatus (assembly GCA_028551405.1). Lineage (NCBI taxonomy): Eukaryota > Metazoa > Chordata > Mammalia > Rodentia > Muridae > Uromys > Uromys caudimaculatus. Next base: position 63,251,182 of record CM052722.1, read on the forward strand.
AGATTGCTCTGTTGTTAATTCTCTGCTTAGCTCTGAGGCCTATTTATTATTTGTGTTATTTGGACTGTTGATGTCTAACTTCTAACTTCAAATAATTTTAATGTAAGCAAATGAATAAATGAAACATATAGTAAATATTAATCACCTACTTAAAAGATTATCCAAAATTGATAATATGAGATTATTCATAGTAATATAGCAATATATTTACTTGGAGTCAATCATCATTTTATAGAGTATTTGTTATGAGGGATACACAGTTTTCCAATTCATTTAGTTCAAAAGATATAATTTAGTATAAAAAATTTTTCCTCATCTCAAAAAATTGAAAATGGCTGCTAAATAATTTTCTGGTTAATAGCATAATACTTCACATATTCTTAAATATTATGCCTGAAAACCTTAAAGAACTGTTAATGGTTGAATGATAGTTATCCCAAATTTTGATTGACCTAAAGAGTAGATTTTCAATGTCATTTACTACATGAAACTGCACACAGAAGCCAGGCAGTGGTGGCGCACGCCTTTAATCCAAGCACTTGGGAGGCAGAGGCAGGCAGATTTCTGAGTTCGAGGCCAGCCTGGTCTACAGAGTGAGTTCCAGGACAGCCAGGGCTATACAGAGAAACCCTGTCTCAAAAAACCAAAAAGAAAAAAAAAAAAAGAAACTGCACACAGAAAATAATTTTAAGATCAGACCCTTCCCTCCATCTGATATCATCCCTCCTATGGCATATCTAAAATTTTATCAACCAAGTCATAAACATTTTGTACCATAGCCATCCACCTTATTCTCTTCATGTTAGATCATGAAATCTAATGTGAGGTCTAATCTAAGCACCTTATTCGATTTTATGATGCAGTATCAGGCTTTGTTTAAGGCTCCTGTCCCACAATTTGCAGGCTAAGGACAAAAGACACATACTAGTCACCAGTCTAGACTCATGTAAATGTCTCAATTCATTCCACTCTCAGCACTTCCAAGCACCAAATCCAGCCTGGTCCATACATAATATTTTAAATACTTTTCTATTGCCATGATAAAACACTATAACCAAGGCAACATTTAAAATAAATAATTTAGTTTGGGGTTCATAGTTCCAGAAGTTTGTAAGGTCTATGAACATAATGGCAGGAAGCATGACCACAGATAGGTAGGTATGGTGCTAAAGCAGCAGATGAGAACTTATATTTAAAGACAATCACAATGACAGCGAGAGAGACATTGGAAAATGAGATAGAATTTTGAAACCTCAAAGCCCTTTATCAGTGACATACCTCCTCCAACAAGGACACATCTTCTAATCACTCCTAAACAGTTTTACCAACTACAGACCAAACATTCAAATATATAAACCTATGGGACCCCTGCTAATTCAAACCATCATATTTTACTTTCTGCCCCTCATAAGCCAGTAGACATATCATAAGGTAAAATGAGTTTAATTTGACTTCAAAAATCCCCATCGTATTTCATAGTCATGATACAGGTCAAACATTCATATTCTAAAATATCTTTTAAAACTCATGGAAATCTTTTAAGAGTAAACTTCCATAAAATTAAAATGCAAAAAATAGATACAAAATCAGAGCCTCACAAATCCCGATTGTATAGTTGATGAGCATTCAGATGAAACAATTAGCTCCTAAATGAAACACCTTGTATTCTTTTAGTAATCCCTAAAGCATTTGCTATTATCACACACACACAAAAAAAAAATAATGACAATTTAAAGACTGTAGAGGTTGCAGTGTATACACTGGCACTGACAATGGAGCTTTGGGAATGTTTCATAACAAATTGCTCACTATCAGCTATTAGTGTGTTTGCTCTGTAGAGGTCCTGGCATTTTTCTTGGCAGTTAAAATTATTAATCAGAGATGCCATTATGAACCCCTGATAGATATAATAGCTTCATGATGTATCATTAACTCTGCCAGACTTAAAATACATCTATTTTCTTGGCATTAAGAACCTATTTCAGTTCTAGGTATCTCAGATCAGTCTATAAGTATTTTTAACAGCCAACCATTGCACTGAGCCCAGGGACCCCAATGGAAAAGCTAAGGGAAGGACTGAAGGAGCTGAAGGAGATTGCAACCCCATAAGTAGAAAAATATAAACTAACTGGACCACCCAGAGTTCCGAGGGAGGCATCCATGGTTTCAGTTGCATATGTAGCAGAGGATGGCCTTATCTGGCATCAATCAGAGGGGAGGGAGGCTTGATGCCCCAGCATAGGGGGATGTTAAATGCATGATGCAGGAGTGGGTGAGTGGGTGGAGGAGCACCTTCATAGATGAAAGGGTAGGGTGGAAAGGAGAATGGTATTGGGGGTTTGTAGAAAGCTAACATGGTAGGGGGATATCATTTGAAATGTAAATGAATATAATGACTAATAAAAAATTATAATGCATTCCATTTCAATTAGAACTTACATAATAATGGCCCCAATTTTTGTTTTTGTATACATAACCTATGACAAGGTTTTCTTGATTCCCTAAACACATATCTTGTTTCATACGTTAATTTTTAATTTTAAAAATTACATATGGATATATGGATCAATTTCAAAGCAACAGGTACAAATATCCTTCTATTTCTCCATTTACAAATGTCTGTATGTGATTATGTTATCTGTGGTTTTACTATAGATTATAATGCTCTATTTTAATAAATAATTAGTTAAAAGTTTAGATTAAAATTATTCTCTCAAAATAATATTAACCTAGATATTTTAAGCTCTCAATACGTCAGCAGTCTTTAATAAATAGTATTATTGGTCTAGTTAAGCAGACACATCTCTTAGAATTAATCATAAATTTATAAGTAAAACTTTTCTCTCTTAAATGTTTCATCATAAAAATATGTTTGATATAAAAACAACAAATTAAATACAAATAAATAGGGTAAGTATTTATAAATATATGCAATAATACGTCATTTTATTGGACATTAACTCTTTCTCTAACCATTGGAATCTTTACAAAGTTAATATAAATGATGTATATTCACTATATGTAGGTCATTTCTAAGGGATACCAAAGATCATTTATTAATTTTAAATTAAACTTTTAAATGGTATAAAAATTAAGTGTTCTTATTTTCATGCACAAACATCTTATTTGAGTTTAAATATTATTTTATAAGAACATATAGATCAAATTTTTATAAAATTATGTAATTAAAATAATGCTAGATTATTATTACTAAGAATTAAAATTGCTTTAATACAAGATGACTAAAGTTAGGAGAATATATTTTTATGCAAATTTAGCACTGTTTTGACAGGTCATCATTTTGTATAAAAGCATTTTAGCCTCAAATTTTTTGTGTAGCCCAGGCTGGCTACAAGTTACTCTGCTCTTAGCCCTACTCTCCAATTTCAGGGTGTACAAATGTGTATTACCGTATCTGGTGTGGTAGTTTGAGTGAAAATGGCCCCATAGGCTCATAGAGAGTGGCATTATTCAGAGATGTAGTCTTGTTGGACGAAGTATGTCACTAGAGGTGCATTTTAAAGTCTCAGATGTTCAAGGCTGGCCTAGTGTGACTATTCCTTCCTGCTGCCTGCTGATTCAGATGTAGAAGGCTCAGCTACTTCTCTAGCACCATATCTGCCTATATGTCACCATGCTTCCTGCCATGTTGATAATGAACTAAGCCTAAGAAACTCTAAGCCAGCCCCAATTATTTATTTTGTAAGAGTTGATGTGTTCCTCGCTCATTTGTGAAAACACTCAGCAGCCAAGAGGTATGCCCAGATATTCTATGCTCATGCCCTAAGGGCAGGCTCACCTGCAACCTCTACATCCAGGACAAGCTCTACTGTGCTGCCCAGGCAAGTTACAGGATCCACTCTCCTTAGTGTGTCAGCAAATGGAGAGCAGGACTAGCTTTCCTACACTTATAACCCCAGGGCCAGCTCACCTTCCTGCCTTAGGTGGCAGGAGACGAGAGTGGTAGAGATCATCTTTCTCTCAACTATGCCACTACACGTTGAGAAGCAGGGCTAGCTCTCCTATGCTCACACCTTTGGGTCCAGCTCACCTGTACCCACTCCATTATGTTCAGTTCCCTCATCCCTCACTATCTATGGCAGATAGTAGAGCTGTCTCCAGGATTATGAGAGTGGAAAGTTCCCTATGTCCCTCATTAGCTAAAACACTCCAGAGTAGACACTTTATCTCTACTAAGCAGCATGGTAGAGCTCGTCCTGGTTGCAGGGTTAGTCAACGGGCTGAAGATCCTCAATACCTCTCAGGCCCAAGTCCAGGGCTTTGAGTTGGCCTACCCCAGCATCTACCTCATTGATGAACTGTTGAAGTGCATAAAGGGGTTGATTCTACACATCCAAAGCTACAGGATCTCTATGACACAGAGCAACAACAGTATACCCTAGGAGAGTCCCTGTGAGATTCCAGTATTGTTCAGATAGTAGAATCCGAGTCCTCACAACAGACCAATGACTCATTGAAATGAACATTTGCAAGAAAAGAAATGTAGGCAAGAGGCAATACTATGGGACACACTGTGACACACTGTAGCTTCCACAACTAGATTTTTTTTTCTGTGTCAGTAGGATGCTGGGTTATAGTGCAGGTTCAAGGTGAGGGAGAGATGAGTGGGATTGGTGTGCATGATGTGAAATTTACAAAGAACCAATCAAAATTTTAAAGCAAGTGTTGTTATGGTCATGGTGTCTTTTCACAGCAATAAAACCCAAGCTCAGACACCTAACATGAATATTGATTGTTGTTTACCTTGTGAGAAAAACAAATCTCTTAAATTACCATTGTTAAATAATAATACTGAGATTGTATCTGTAAGAAGGATTTAAAGAGAAGCTATATTAGTTTTTTAACTGGTATTTTAATTTTTATATATTCAGGAGAGATGTGATTGATATTGGTAATTTAGGACAGTCTGAAGCTCAATTAAATAAACATGTTTCAGCAGAGTTGGTTGTATTTTCTGACTTTCAGTGAATCATTGTCAACAGTTCCTTTTAAGTCACTAAATAAATTCTAAAAATTAAAAAAATATATTGATACAAATCTCCTTTGATTTCTATGTCTAGAACTACTGATATGTTCTAGATTGGAAATTATTAAGTTCTTTCTTCACTGTTTATCTTATTGCAAAAAGAAAAAGAAAAAGAAAAACAAACAAACAAACAAAAGACAAACGAGCAGAAAAACACACAAAATGCCCAAAACAAGCAAACAAAAAAGCCTATACAATTTTTTGTTTTATTCTTCAACATTTCTTATCAGTTTGCTTTACTTTTTAATGGTCATATTTTATTTAGTGTAGTAACTCTTTGAAATGTTGAAATTCTACCCTGAATCAAACGCTAAACTTTATTTTACTTTGGTGTGTATGAAAACCAAGATTTCCATAGGGCTTGTGAACATCTGAAAGAAACACATTAGGTCTATGTTTAATTAAAATGACACGACCAAATAAAAATTATATTTAGCCACCTTTAAACTATGTGTAAATAAATGTGGTTTTTTTCTGTTTTATTTATTTTTTACCTGTATTGCCATTGGATATATATTTTTCTCTACCATGTAGCTACAGCTGTGTCAACCAGTGAAGTGCTATTAAAAATATTACCCCTTTGTAAGGAACTCTCTTTGATCTACATAATGACCATGGACCTTGTTTATGGGAAATATAATTAAGTCATTCCCAAAATGTGGAACCTAATCCAATATTTCTTTTGTGTATATAATTCTAAATTCTCATGATTAGTGGGATTCTCTAAAGAAGTTATAAATCCTTAGCAGGCTAATAATCTAATATAAAACACGTTATTTGCCAACATATCTGTAAATCTCAGAATTAAGGAAGAGGATGTTTAAGGTAGAAAAAACAAGAGTCTAAAGCCAGCTTGGTTTATATTATAGATTGTGTCACAAGGAACAACAAATAAATAAGCCAAAGAAACAAGAAACTCATTTATCAACTTTATTATTTTTACAAATAAACTAATATTTTAAGTCATTATGTTATATTTTCTCCTCTTATTATATCAATTTATTTTTTCTTGTACTGATTGTATTATCTATTGGGTCTGGTATGTATTTGGTTTGTATTCATTAATTTACAAATTCGATGTCTGAGATATTTACCAAGAGAGATTGCCAGATACAATGCAGGATGCCTAGTTAAATTTGAATTTCATATATACAATGAATATATTTAATTAAAAATGTGTCCCAAAATACAATGCTGTTTATCTGAACTTCAAAGTGTATCACATATCTGCTCCTGTATTTACCAATTCTGTCGACATATGATACAATTTCTAGTTGAAGGACTTTTAATGCCAATAGTTTTGTTAACAATACAGTTCATTTGATGAGACTTATATTTTTCATTCTTTTTAGTTGTAGTTTTATGTTTTGTTTCTTCTATTGTTCTGCCTTTTTGGCTTACTAATTATAAAATGTACATTCTTAAGGACAAGGACAATCTCAGTAATTTTTTTTTCCTTGTGGGATCTTGACCTTAAAACTTCTCATTAACTTTTAAACTTTACGATGTAATTTAGTAGAAATCATCTCCATTGTGTCATTTTTCTATAGTTATTAGTGAGACATGCTATAAAGCAATCTATGAAGTGGATATTTCTGTTTTGTTTTTGTTTTATTTTTTTTGAAGACTCAGTTTTGTAATGTAATGTTTTTTCTGGAAGCTGTCATATGAAAGGATGTTTTGCTGAAGCCAACAGGTGGAAAGATGTTTTGCTGTGGACAAACATGTGGCATTTTTAAAGGGCATATAATACTTTGCTAAAGCAGATGCTTGTGAGAACAAACAATGTTTTGAAAGGCTATAAATATAGCCCAACAGACAGTGGATGATGCTGCATGACATTTGTTCACCTTGCCACTCTTAGTTGATCTTTGTTGGGCTTGGCTGTCTCTGGTCTTTGATGAGTCTGTGGCATTTGTTCACTTTGTTGCTCTTTGCTGACCATTCTTTGTAGTGACTTAATAGGGAGAAACACACCAAAGAACTTTTTGTGATATTCTTGTGTCTTCTTGGTTCTTCCACAGACTTAGGCAGATTGGAAGAGTCTTGTGATTTCTTCTTGATCAAACTGCCATTGCTAATTCATGAATAGTGTTAGTGAGTAGACTGAACTACTGCTGCTATTCCATGTGAACTGAATTGCTGAAACCCTGAAAATGAAGATAGGAATTGCCCAAAAGAATTATTTCTAAACAGGTTCACAACCTCTTTTGCCCTATTAACCTCTCCTTTTTACTACCACTGGTATGTGCTGGGTGAGAAGGGAGGTTAAAGCATTTAAGAACACTTATTAAAGTAAGTTTTGAAAAGTCTAAACCTAAAATTCTACATTCCCAGCATTAAAATAGAACAACTATTTCTTAGAATCTTATCAGAATGCACTAGTAAAATCATTTAGGCTTGGATTTTCTTTGATAAAAGGTTTATATCTTTGTATGGTTTATTTTAATAGATTCTTAAGCATTTTAAAGTGTATTTTTTCTCAAAATAGGCACAAGATTTAATAAACATTTTTCAACTTCTATGAAATCAGCCTTTCAAATATTCTAGTAATGTGTAAGATGATGGGGTGATTGTTTTTCTCTGTCTGCTTTTCTTTATCTTCTCTCTTTATTTCATTTTTTTATTTGACATAATGTTCTCTTCCTTTATCAATTCTGTCACAGAGAACATATTTTATCCAATTATGGTTAGATAGCTGTGTGTTCTACTTTCATTCACTATATGCTACATTTATTTTTATTTATATATCCAAAAATGGCTGTTTGATATCCTGTGTATTGTGAGTAGTGTTACAAAAAAAATTAGAAGTATAGGTGACTCATAAATACTATGATTTCATTTGATGGAAGTTTTGATTTTACTGGTTTGAACATTGTCTATAGTGTTTACCATTAGGTCTGTTGTGACTGACATTCTCATTCAGAGCACACTAGAGTTCTCTTTACAATGTCCTTGTCAGTACTTATGATTTCAAAATATAATTTAAGAATATAGTTCAATTGTCATATGACCAGATACATGTATACTAAAATATTTTTACTTAAAATATTTTTCAATGTGCTTTCCATGTACTTTGAGAACAATACATTCTTAACTTTTGGTATAGCTGCATATAGTTATTATATAATATTTATCTATTTAAAATATCTCAAAATAGTGCAGGGAAAGAGCTACCCTCCCAGGAGTGTGGACAAGCCTGTGATTGGGGGTAAGGCCAAGACCTCTGCTCAGAGGGACCTGCATGGAATCCCCAGGACACAGGGACATACAAGCAGCCTGGGACAGGAACCTTCTGGTTTCCTTCTGGGGTCAGGACCTCAGTCTGTGCCACAGAGCTCCATAACCAAATAGCACTGGGAGAAAGCTAGCATCCCAGGAGTGTGGACAAGCCCTTGAGTAGAAGTAAGACAGCACCACTGCTCAGCAGGCCCTGCCTGGAATCTACAGGACATAGGGACAGAGGAACAGCCTGGGACAGGAGCCTTCCGGTTTATGCCTGTGGTCTGTGCCACGCTCCATACCCAAATAGCACAGGGAAAGAGCTACCCTCCTAGGAGTGTAGACAAGCTTGTGAGCAGGGAAGGCGAGGTAAGGCCAGCACCTCTGCTCAGCTGGACCCGACCAGAACCCTCAGGACACAGGGACTGAGGAGTGGCCTTCTGGTTTCCTTCTGCAGCCAGGGAGCTGATACTGTGACACAGGGCTCCATACTCAGTGCCAGGAAAGAGCTGGGCTCCCAGGAGTGCCAACACACGTTCGAACACAGGAAGACCACCACTTCTGTTTAAATTCCTCTATCAAGAGGGACCCTCACAGAACCATCAGGACACAGGAACCAAGGAACAGCTAGGGACAGGTGTGGAAACAAATGGAGCAGTGGAGAGAAGCCCCACATAGCCGTTGTGCATGCTGCAGCTCTGGATGGGATGGGACACACAGGGAAGTGGCCGCGTAACTCCGCTCACAGTTCAACAGGCAGGTCAGGCTGTGGGAAGCCTTTGAGGAGACCTACCTGTGGTTGGGAGAGGGGGCCATCCCGGGGAATGCTGCAGCAGCTCTGGAGTTTCCAGGCACTGGAAACGAACGAGCCACAGAGCACAGCTGGAGTCCCACTGTGGGACCCAGGTTTCAGCTGGTTTCAGTTGCTTGTGGCAAGGGCTAGCTACTTAGGCTTGGGTGAATGGATACCATCTAGAAGCACTGAGATGCAGGACACCCTCAGGAAGAGATTAGATGTGGCTCCTTAATCGAAGGTCAGGTCCCTCCTTTCCCACTGCAGGTCAAGATGAATAGACAGTTCATAATTCTAAGACATTTATTGACATCTGTGATGAGTGGCATGAATGAAATCATATCCCCAATCTCTGGGATGGGTGAGGCAGATATAGTAACTGGGAAGGAGCATGGCTAAGTCTCTAGGTGTCTCATTAACATGGGAATGGTGTGGGGCTTGACCACACCTCTACCTGAGGAGGGGCTGGGGGCATGACACATTTTTATGTGACCAAATGTCACAGATCTATGGAGAGATGTAGCCACATGTTAGAAGCTGTGTTCTAGGAGCTTAGACAAACGGTTGCCATCCCCTATGGGCTGAGGATCAAACCTTAGCTTGATGAGAAACACAGACTTCCAACCACAGCCCGACAGACAGGATCCTTCTGGTTTCTGTCTGTACCCCAGAGCTGACCCTGTACCACAGCTCTCCAAACCCAAATTCCTCTCAGAGAGAGCTGGTCTCCAAGGAGTACTGACACAAGGGATTTCAGGAGGGACAAGCAACAGTCAGAGAGAGCAAGACCAGCTAACACCAGAGATAACCAGATGGAGAAAGGCAAGGGCAAGAACATAAGGAACAGAGACCAAGACAACTTGGCATCATCGGAACCCAGTTTTCCCACCACAGCGAGCCCAGGATACTCCAAGCACCAGAAAAGCAAGACTCAGATTTAAAATCACTTCTCATAATGATGATAGAAGACTTTAAGAAGGAAATAAATAACTCCCTTAAAAAAATACAAGAGAACACAGGTAAACAGCTAGAAACCCTTAAAGAAGAAATACAGGAAAACACAATTAAACAGATGAAGGAAGTGAATAAAACAATCCAAGATCTAAAAATGGAAATAGAAACAATAAAGAAATCACAAAGGGAGACAACCCTGGAGATGGAAAACCTAGGAAAGAGATCAAGAGTCATAGATGCAAGCATCACCAACAGAATACAAGAGATAGAAGAGAGAATCTCAGGCGCAGAAGACATCATAGAAAATATTGACACAACAGTCAAAGAAAATGCAAAATACAAAAAGCTCCTAACCTAAAACATCCAGGAAATCCAGGACACAATGAGAAGACCAAACTTAAGGATAATAGTTATAGAAGAGAGTTAAGATTCCCAACTTAAAGTGCCAGTAAATATCTTCAACAAAATTATAGAAGAAAACTTCCCTAACCTAAAGAAAGAGATGAACATAAACATTCAAAAAGCCTATAGAATTCCAAATAGATTAGACCAAAAACGAAATTCCTCCTGTCATATAATAGTCAAAATAACAAAAGCACAAAACAAGGAAAGAGTATTAAAAGCAGTAAGGGAAAAAGGTCAAGTCACATATAAAGGCAAATCTATCAGAATTACACCAGAATTATCACCGGAGACTATGAAAGCTAGAAGATCCTGGACCCTAAGAGAACAAAACTGCCAACACTGGCTGCAATACCCAGCAAAACTCTCAATTACCGTAGATGGTGAAATCAAGATATCCCCTGACAAAACCAAATTTGCACAATATCTTTCCACAAACCCAGCCCTACAAAGGATAATAGATGGAAAACGGCAACACAAGGAGGGAAACTATGCCCTAGAAAAAGCAAAAAAGTAATCTTTCAACAAACAAAAAATGAGATAGCCACACAAATATAAAAATAAAATCGAAAATAACAGAAAGCAACAATCACTATTCCTTAAAATCTCTTATCATCAATGGACTCAATTACCCCAATAAAAAGACATAGGCTAACAGACTGGATACATAAACAGGACCCAGGATTTTGCTGCATACAGGAAATGTACCTCAGTGTTAAAGACAAACACTACCTCAGAGTAAAGGGCTGGAAAACAATTTTCCAGGCAAATGGTACCAAGAAACAGGCAGGAGTAGCCATTCTAATATCGGATAAAATCAAATTTCAACCAAAAGTCATCAAAAAAGATAAGGAAGGACACTTCATACTCATCAAAGGAAAAATCTACCAAGAACTCTCAATTTTGAAGATCTATGCTCCAAATGCAAGGGCACCCACATTCATAAAAGAAACCTTACTAAAGCTCAAAGCACACATTGCACCTCACACAATAATAGTGCAAGACTTCAATACTCCAATCTCCTCAACAGACAGATCTTGGAAACACAAACTAAACAGAGACATAGTGAAACTATCAGAAGTTATGAACCAAATTGATTTAACATATCTATGGAGCATTTCATCCTAAATCAAAAGAATATACTACCTTCTCAGCACCTCATGGTACTTTCTTGAAAACTGACAATGGAATTGGTCAGAAAAACACTCTCAGCAGATATAAGAAAATGGAAATAATCCTATGCATCCTATCAGATCACTACAGATTAATGCTGGTATTCAATGACAACAAAAACAACCAAAAGCCCACATACAAATGGAAGCTGAACAACTATCTACTCAATGATAACTTGGTCAAGGAAGAAATAAAGAAAGAAATTAAAGACTTCCTTGAATTTAATGAAAATGAAAGTACAACACACCCAAACTCATGGGACACAATGAAAGCAGTGTTAAGAGGAAAACTCATAGCTTTGAGTGCCTCCAAAAAGAAACTGGAAAGAGCATACACTAGCAGTTTAACAGCACAACTGAAAGCTCTAGAATAAAAAGAAGTTAATACACTCAGGAGGATTAGAAGGCAAGAAATAATCAAAGTCAGAGCTGAAATCAACCAAGTAGAAACAAAAAGAACTATACAAAGAATCAACAAAACCAGGAGATGGTTCTTTGATAAAATCAACAAGATAGATAAACCCTTAGCCAGACTAATGAGAGGGCACAGAGACAGTATCCATATTAACAAAATCAGAAATGAAAAGAGAGAAATAACAACAGAATCTGAGGAAATTAAAAAAAATCATCAGATCCTACTACAAAAGTCTATACTCAACAAAATTGGAAAATCTGGATGAAATGGACAAGTCTCTAAACAGACACCAAATACGAAAGTTAAGTCAGAATCAGATAAACAATCTAAACACTACCATAACCCCTAAAGAAATAGAAGCAGTAATTAAAAGTCTCTCAACCAAAAAGAGCCCAGGACCAGATGGGTTTAGTGCAGACTTCTATCGGACCTTCAAAGAAGACCTAATACCAATATTCTTCAAACTATTCCACAAAATAGAAACAGAAGGAATACTATCCAATTCATTCTATGAGGCCACAGTTACACTGATACCAAAACCTCACAAAGATCCAACAATAAAAGAAAACTTCAGACCAATTTTTCTTATGAGTATTGATGCAAAAATACTCAACAAAATTCTCACAAACCGAATCCAAGAACACATCAAAACAATCATTCAACATGATCAAGTAGGCTTCATCCCAGGGATGCAGGGATGGTTCAATAACTGGAAATCCAGCAATGTAATCCACTATATAAACAAAATCAAAGAAAAAACCACATGATCATTTCATTAGATGCTGAAAAAGCATTTGACAAAATTCAACAACCCATCATGATAAAAGTCTTGCGAAGATCAGGAACTCAGGGCCCATACCTAAACATAGTAAAAGCAATATACAGCAAACCAGTGGCCAATATCAAACTAAATGGAGAGAAACTTGAAGCATTCCCACTAAAATCATAGGCTAGACAAGGTTGTCCACTCTCTCCTTATCTATTCAATATAGTACTTGAAGTTCCAGCTAGAGCGATTATACAACAAAAAGAGGTCAAAGGGATACAAATTGGAAAGGAAGAAAACAAAATATCACTATTTTCAGGTGATATGATCATATACTTAAGTGACCCAAAAAACTCCACCAGAGAACTGCTACAGCTGATAAACAACTTCAGCAAAGTGGTCGGATATGAAATTAACTCAAACAAACACGTAGTCTTCCTATACTCGAAGGATAAACAAGATGAGAATGAAATTAGGGAAATGGCACCCTTCACAATTGTCACAAACAATATAAAGTATCTTGGTGTGACTCTAACCAAGCAAGTGAAAGATCTGTATGACAAGAACTTCAAGTCTCTGAAGAAAGAAATCGAAGAAGACCTCAGAAGATGGAAAGATCTCCCATGCTCATGGATTGGCAGGATTAACATAGTAAAAGTGGCCATCTTGCTAAAAGCAATCTACAGATTCAATGCAATTCCCATCAAAATTCCAACTCAATTCTTCATAGATTTAGAAAGAGCAATTTTCAAATTCATTTGGAATAACAAAAAACCCAGGATAGCAAAAAGTATTCTCAGCAATAAAAGAACTTCTGGGGCAATCAGCATCCCTGACCTCAAGCTGTACTACAGAGCAGTAGTGATAAAAACTGCATGATATTGGTACAGTAACAGGCACGTAGATCAGTGGAATAGAACTGAAGACCCAGAAATGAACTCACACACATATAGTCACTTGATCTTTGACAAAGGAACTAAAACCATCCAGTGAAAAAAAACAGCATTTTCAACAAATAGTGTTGGCTCAACTGGAGGGCAACATATAGAAGAATGCAAATTTAGCCATTCCTATCTCCCTGTACAAAGCTCAAGTCCAAGTGGATCAAGGACCTCCACATAAAACCAGATATACTGAATCTGGGGAAATGTCTCAAACACATGGGCACAGGAGAAAATTTCCTGAACAAAACAGCAATGTCTCATGCTCTAGGATCAAGAATCAGCAAATGGGACCTCGTAAAATTGCATAGCTTCTGTAAGGCAAAGGATACTGTCAATAGAACAAAACAGCAGCCAACAGATTGGAGAAAAGATCTTTACCAAGGGACCTCATAAAATTGCAAAGTTTCTGTAAGGCAAAGGATACTGTCAATAGAACAAAACAGCAACCAACAGATTGGGGAAAAGATCTTTACCAATCCTACATCCGATAGAGGGCTAATATCCAATATATAAAAAGAACTCAAGAAGTTAGACTCCAGAGAACCAAAAAACCCTATCAAAAAGTGGGGAACAGACCTAAACAGAGAATTCTCAACTGTGAAAACTCGAAGGGCTGAGAAGCACCTAAAGAATTGTTCAACATCCTTAGTCATCAGGGAAATGCAAATCAAAACAACCCTGAGATTCTACCTCACATCAGTCAGAATGGCTAAGATTAAAAACTCAGGGGACAACAGATGCTGGTGAGGATGTGGAGAAAGAGGAACACTCCTCTACTGCTGGTGGGATTGCAAGCTGCTACAACCACTCTGTATATCAGTTTGGCATACCCTCAGAAAATTGGACACAATAGTACCTGAGGGCCCAGCTTTATCACTCCTGGGCATATACCCAGAGGATGCTCCAACATTTAATAAGGACACAGGCTCCACTATGTTCATAGCAGCCTTATTTATAATAGCCAGAAGCTGGAAATAACCCAAATGTCCTTCAACAGAAGAATGGATACAGAAAATATGGCACATTTACAGAATGTAATACTACTCAGCCATTAAAAACAATGACTTCATGAAATTCGCAGGCAAACGAATAGAACTTGAAAATATCATCCTGAGTGAGGTAACTCAATCACAAAAGAACAAACATGGTATGTACTTACTGTTAAGTGGATATTACCTCAAAAGTTCGGCACGCTCATGATTCAATTCACAGCAACTGTTGGACTAAGCATGTGGTCCCAGAGGGAGGAGTTGGAGAAGGGACTGAAGGAGTTGAGGGAGTTTGCAACCCCATGGGGAGGGAGCACCAGTGTCAACTGATCAGGTGCCCAGTGCTCCCAGAGACCGGACCACCAGCCAAAGAATGCATATGGAGGGACCCATGGTGCTGGCCACATATGTGGCAGAGGAGGGCCTTGTTGGCCATCAGTGGGAGGAGAGGCCCTTGGGTCTGAGAGTGCTAGATTCCCCAGTATAGAGGAATGCCAGGGAGGGAAGATGGGAGTGAGTGGGTGGGTGGGTGGTTTGGGGAATACCCTCATAGAGTCAGGGGGAGGGGGGATGGGATAGGGAGTTTTCAAAGGGGAGACCTGGAAAGGGGAAAACATGTAAATAAAGTATGAAAATAAAAAAAGAAACAGAAAACAAAAAAATCTCAAACTTTCAATTCATATATGTATATGAATCAATATTCAAATGCAATCTGCAGAGTCCACTAATTTTGTGTACATATTCTAGAGATGAATTATTGATAATGGATAACCAATCAGGGAGCATAAATATGACTAATCCTCCTTCTATTTGCCTATTGTTTATTTCCTATAGTTATCTCTTCATCCAGGCCCTAGATTCTAAGTGCAGTAAGCTCATTGCATAACATATAATTGTACAAAAAAAAACAAAAACAAAAACAAAAAAATCCAAAACAAAACCAGGAAAGAAGCAACTGAGTTTCTTTCATTAACATAGGAATTGTTTTCTATAGCTGAATGAAGCATCACTTTTTCTGCAGTGATCTGCAATACTGCCATTATCTGACTGCCTTTGTCGCAGTACTATAGTGCAACAGCTTTATATAGTAGAGCTTCTTTTATTATTTGCTTTTCAGCTATTAACTATAGTGGTTTATATTTTCAATTTCAGTGGATTTATGTATATGGTTTATCTTTAAATAACAGAATAATAAAATAGTAGCAAAGCCATTAATAATATCCCTTTAATGAAATAGAAGATAGGAATAATAGTGCAGGTACCGGAGAAGAAGGCATGAGAGATGGATAAATCTAAATACGTTTAGCAAAGTGATAATGATGATATTATACTATATTTACCTAAAATAGATATACCACGTGAAAATGTGTGTGTGTGTGTATATATATATATATATAATTAATTTAGTTTATTAAAGGTGATAATGATCCACCCAAGAGCAAATAGACTATCTTGTCATGCCAGTACAAGACAAGAGAAAGATGTTTTTCAGTAGGATTAAATAGATTTTGCAACAATAAAGGTGGTGTTGATTGCCAATGGTTGCCTCACAAGAGTTAAGTCATTTATGCTAAAGACACCATCCATTTCAGACATAGAAATCAGAATCAAGATGGATATTATTAATTGAAGACTTCTTTCCTTGATGTTTTAATTTCATTTTAATGGGCAATTAATGAATGCTGAGAGAGGAATAATAAGTTTCCCTTAGGGATGAGCTGCTTAACTTGTCATTGACAAATGATCAGCAGCCTGGCAGTGGTGGTGCACGTCTTTAATCCCAGCACTTGGGAGGCAGAGGCAGGTGGATTTCTGAGTTCGAGGCCAGCCTGGTCTACAGAGTGAGTTCCAGGACAGCCAGGGCTACACAGAGAAACCCTGTCTCGGAAAACCAAAAAAAAAAAAAAAAAAAAAAACAAGGACAAATGATCAGCAACATATATATATATACAAGCTATACTAACAGGAATCAGTATGTTGTATTTTTTATTATTTTATACAAACTAATATAACATGAAATATATTTACAAAATATAATTAAATTTTATATTAATTTTATTGTTATATTAAAAGTAATATGGCCAATTTATGATTAAAGTTAAATGGCAAGATTCTAGTCCTAAAATGAGAATTAGATACAAAGAATATCTCTAAGAGTTATGAAATACAGGCCAAGAGTGAAATCCAAATGTACTTAAGGAAGTTGCGTTTGATTATTGTAACTGAATCTGGGAAAATCTATTGATAGAAGATAGAACAAGTTTGTGTTATATACATAGAAAAACTCAAACATAAATATATATGTGTGTGTGTGTGTGTGTGTGTGTGTACTTTTGATAGCTTAGCACATATACACTATTAATAGCTTGAGTGTTCTTATTTAACTATCTAACACAGTTGCACTTGGAGAAGTACATGAATGATATGAGCAAATACTAATGAAGCTCACTATTCCAAGAAAGTCCTGACACCAGAAGTCCAGTGAATGAAAACAGGGTGTATGGGATAATAGAGAAACAAAGAAACCACAAGTCTCAGAAGTGCGGCATGTTACCTGATCAAAGAGAAAAGACTAAGCTCTGAATAATTGATTGTCTTTTGTTTTGTTTTGTTCTGTTCTGTTTTTTCCAGTCTACTAAGTCTGATAGCTAGGAAGACAGGGAAGGTAGGTTTTCAGGAACTTACTTTCTGCCTTTGCAGATCAATAGGTCTTTGAATAAACCACACCTGAAAGATTCAGTTCCTGTGTCTGTTCACTTGTATTTGTATTGACAGGTATAGCACTTTCCAGTGATACAATTAGATCAGCAATCTAATTTGTATCTTTCAGTAACAGTATTCCAGGTTGTTTTGCAATATAACTTAGAGGAAAAAATTATTTGCATATAACTACTACTGTTCCTATCACCAAAAACACAGATTATCTATTTATGTAAACGTATGTGAATACATAGTTTGGATTGATGGCAAACCACATGTACATAACAAGGATATCTACCAAGGGACACCTATCCAAGCAGAGGTCAAAACATGAAATTGTTTCAATGGAAATATTAAATTTGGTATTTTCTTTTTTTTTTTTTTTTCATCTGAAGTGATTTTACTTTTATTTCCTTCACTTTAAGCCAATCATTACATTTCACAGTGATTTCTGGAGTGGGGCAGAAGGAAGGTGTCATTCATAATGGAGGCCATGGCTCGGTTGGCCTCATTGGGGAAGCTGGAGGAGCACCGACTGGCCCGCTTGCAGGTAGGTGATGTTCCGAGAGCAGGAGAGCTGGTAGGTGATGTCCTCAGCAGCTTCTAGCTTCCGCAGCTCAATCATGCCATCGCAGGCTGTGGCCAGCAAGTTGGCGATCAGCTATACTGCCTTGGAGTCAACCTCAGCAGCGAAGATGGCTGCCTCTTCTGCTGCTCAGCCTTTTCCACCACAAGTCTGGCTCTCTCCGCTTCCTGCTGAACCACTTGTTTGGTTTCTACTGCCTATGTGAACTCCTTCCCCAAGGTCAGATGTGTCAGAGACATGTCATCCAGGATGAGCCCTAATGTTGCTGCTTGCTCTGTGAGGTCATTGCTTACCTGCCTGGAGACCGACTTGAGGATCTCTGTGGTGATAGACAGCAGCACCTGCTCATCATAGTCCTCGCCAATGCTGGTGTAGATACAAGGAAGCTGGCTGGTCACTGGCCGGAAGAGGATGCGGAGTGTGATGTTGACGTTCTGCAAGTCTTTGCTACCAGTGATAACGGGTACATTTCCTGGTCGAGAGCGGCAAAGATAATTGGCTTCTGTACTCAAGGGATGAGAAAGTGAGTCCCTTCCCCTACCACAATGTCCTATACTCCATGGAATCGATCAAAGATGACAACTCTGTGTCCAACATCCACATTATATAAAGCGGAGTTCAGCACACCTCCTGCAACTGCTAATGTCAGGCCGAACTTTCCGATGGACTCAAACAGTTTGGCAGCCATGACTCCTTCTGTTGCTTCCACTCACACCTGCTTTCGTTCTGACCACCACATCTAGAATTTTCTTAAGGATAACCTGAGTTACTAAGCTGGAAGTCACAGGTTGGAACCACAAGAAAAAGAGCATGGAGGAGAAGAAGAAGAGAACATGAGGGACCAGCAGTCCGTGCCAGAGTTAAATGTTTTCCCAAGAAGCCAGCGTACTGGAGTAGAAATAATCTAGAACATTTCAAACAGCAAGTATTTAGGGAGCAGAATTGGGCTAGTAGCCAGGCTAGCATTAGAGATTTAGATTGGGGATAATCCTCCAGTAATTGCACAGAGTCCAATAAATAAAATTCATAGTTTGAAACTCATTTATTTGAGACTAGATGGGGAGAAATATAATTGAATTAATTTACAACTGATACTTTGGAAATAAATATGGCAATTTTTCAGAAACTGGGGAATCTGTCTACCTCAAACCTAGCTATGTCACTCCTGGGCATATACCCAAAGGATGCTAGATATAAGGGGTGGTGCTAAGGTATAGTTCCCTAATTCGTTCTTGATTTGTCAAATAAGACAAAACAGCAAAACATAGTTTGGGAAAAGATCTACATCCATCTGATATAAGGCTAATATCCAAAATATACAAAGAACTAAAAAAAAAAAAAAAAAAATTAGACCCCACAGAACCAAACAACCCTATTAAAAATAGTATACAGAGCTAAGCAGAATTCTCAACTGAGTAATCTCACATGGCTGAGAAGCACTTAAAGAGCTGTTCAACTTCTTTAGTCAACAAGGAAATGCAAATCAAAAGCTATCCTGAGATTCCACCTCACACCAGTCAAATTGGCTGAGATCAAAAACTCAGTTGACAGCAGATGCTGGCAAGGATGTGGAGAAAGAAGAACATTCCTCCATTGCTGGTGGGATTGCAAGCTGGTACAACCACTCTGGAAATCAGTTTGGCATTCCTCAGAAAATTAAACATAGTACTACCTGAGGACCCATCTATATCATTCATTGACATATACCCAAAAGATGCTTCAACATATGAAAAGGACACATGTTCCACTATGTTCATAGCAGCCATATTTATAATAGCCAGAAGCTGGAAACAACCCAGATGTCCCTCATCAGAGGAATGGATACAGAAAATGTGGTACATTTACACAATGGAGTACTACTAAGCTATTAAAAACAATGACTTCATGAAGTTCGCAGGCAAATTGATGAAACTTGAAAATATCATCCTGAGTGAGGTAACTCAGTCACAAAAGAACACACATGGTATGCACTCACTGATAAGTGGATATTAGGGGAAAAAACTCGGAATACCCACAATACAACTTACAGACTATATAAAGGTCAAGAAGAAGGAAGACCAAAATGTGGTTGTCTCAGTCCTACTTGTAAGGGGAACAAAATAATCATGGGAGGTAGAGGGTGGGCAGGATTTGGGAGGAAGAGAGGAGAGGGAGATGAAAAGGGGGTATGATTGGGTGTGGGAGGAGCAGGGGGAGATGTACAGAGATTCAGTAAGTTGAACAGAGGTGTGTAGCAATGAGGGATGGAGAACTGGGGGTAGCCAACACAAAGTTGTTGTTCTTGTGAAGACTTGATGCCCCAGCCTAGAGGAATGCTAGAGCAGTGGGGCAAGAGTAGGTGTTTGAGTCGGGGAGCACCCTCATAGTGGCAGGAGGTAGGTTGGGGGGTTTTGAGAGAGAGGGATAACAATTGAAATATAAATAAACAAAATAATCAATAAAAATTTTTAAAAAGCTATATGGTATAGCTGCATCCTACCACAAAACCACTTGCTCAACTATGTTCACAACAGCTTTATTCATAATATCCAGAAACTGAAAGCAACCTAGATGTCCCTCAACAGAAAAATGGATAAAGAAAATGTGCATTTACACAATGGGATAATACTCAGCTGTTTAAAAAAATTTTCAATAAATAGTATTGAGTTAACCTTTGATTATAGAAAGATATTATAGACCATGGCAAAGATTCATTTATGAAATACCTTTCATATAAATTATATTTGAGAGCAATTAGGGTTCAGAAATGTAAAGCAGATGTTGGAGAGATGGCTTAGCATTTAATACATCCTGTTCTTATAA
This sequence comes from Uromys caudimaculatus, assembly GCA_028551405.1. Classification (NCBI taxonomy): domain Eukaryota; kingdom Metazoa; phylum Chordata; class Mammalia; order Rodentia; family Muridae; genus Uromys; species Uromys caudimaculatus. The sequence goes on from CM052722.1 coordinate 63,271,974, forward strand.
AGGATCTAATTTGAGTTCTCAGCACCATCAGGTGGCTCACAACTGCATGTAACTTCAGCTTCAGAGGATAAGATGCCTCTACCCTGTATAAACACAGTTGCATGCATATACCCACACTGACATAGGCATATACATATAATTAAAAATAAAATAAACCATTTATAAAATGATAGAAAAATTCAGCTGGCTGCTAGTGGTGCTTTAAACCCAGTACCCAGGATGCAGAGTCAGGCAGCTCTCTGAGAGTTCAAGGCCAGCCTGGTTTACAGAATGAGTTTCAGGACAGCCAGTGCAATACATAAAAAACCTGTCTCAAAAAACAAACAAACAAACCAACAAACAACAACAACAACAAAAAGCACATCCTGTAGTTTTAACCATAGGCCAAATGAATAAAAGATACTCCAACAAAAATTTTGGTTCAGGAACAAAGTTTAAACTCATCAGGAATCAGATAATGATTAAGTTCTTAGCATATAAACATCATCACCCTTTATTTATATATGCAGTGTAGATAAACACAGTTTTAACAGTTTAATAGATGGTCACACATATTATACCAATTTACTATTTCTATAGAAAAACCTCTTTACAGATTGACATATGTACAGATACATGTTTTACAAACTATTTTCAAATGAACTACAAGGAGATATTCAAAGTCTCAGAAACCAGTTGATTCATTGACAGTATTATTTTGATCTGATATTCTTAAATTTATGTATGTTTATCCTCTGTTATTATATGATACCCCTTTACTTATTCCTTCTTTTTCATAAAAATTATTATATTAGTGTGTGTGCATATGTGTGGGGGGGGTGTACGTGCATGCTACGAGAAGAGGTCAGAGGATAACTAACTTTGGGATATCAAGTTTCTTATTTTATCTTATGCGTTCCAGTTATTGAACACAGATCATCACACTTACAAATGAGCATATTTACCTGATGTTCAATCTTACAGGTCCTATTCATTTTTTCTTTTTATTATAGAGACATGTTTATTTTTCAAATTATTTAAAGATTGCAAAAAAAGAAAAAAGAAAAAAAATGGCTGCCACATGCTACTCTTGAATATCAACTTGACTACATCTGAAAGCAGTTAAAACTCAAGAAGCTAACCATGCCCTTGACTGGGTTTTTCTTGAATGGATCATTTAAGGTGAGAAGACACAACATTAAACGAGCCCATTCCTTCTGATGTCAGCACAGATGAATGGATATAGGAGAAAAAAAAACTGCTACTATTTGCCTGCTTTCCCTCATTCTCACCAGCAATTTCATCTGTCTTGTTGCTGAGGTATTGAAGAATCTACTTCTTCAGGATTCCAGAGTAGATTAAATGATCAAGGGAGACACCCGGACTTGTGGACTAAACAGCACATGGATCCTTGGCCTTACTTTGAGAGACAGCCATTTTTGGAGTAGCCAGACAATTGCCTGTATACCACTTTACTAATCTTATCCTTTAATAATGGTTTATTATGTCAGTTAAAAAAAAAACTGATAACATGAGAATATTAATGACAGGGAAGAAAGGAACAGATAAGCCAAAGTATAAAGCATGTGACAAAATAAGTATGCAATTATAGGTCAAAACACTGGATTTTCTGAGAGGAAATAAGATGAGGTTTCTGTCCACTAATAATGAAGATGTTAGCATAGTGGACAAAAATATGCATTATGTTATGTATAGGTTGAGCAAATGAAGAGTTTTGCCCTCGGAGAGCTTAATTATAGGCAACTTAGTTGAAAAGATCATAAAGAAATTTTGGAGAAAAATTTTAATTATTTAAAAATATGATCTAGATAGTATGAATTAAGTAACCAATTTACTTCAGGTTGTCCTAAAGGCCACAATTGAGATGTTTGTTGCTGGGCACTTACTGGATGAGCAGAAGAATCTGTTAATCTTGTTGAAATTTTAAACAAAAATAATTGAAAAGGTAAATACCTGAGTAGGAAACACAAACTCTGATATAGAGAAGGAAGGAGAAAAAATAAGAAAACAAGATCTTAGAAAATTTAGATGTTTTCTTAAAGATTGCACACCTATTAAGTGTTACAGACATATTGCACAGAGGACATTGTTCAAGTTTCATTATCTATATGCAATTGATATATCAAGACCAAAGTAAAATTTCAAGTTTCAAAAGTTATCAATATATTGGAATATTTTATGTAAAATGTCACAAAAATGGAGAGTAAAGAGCAGTATATCCAAAGACTCTGTCAAGAGGTTTGTAGAAAGATGGCATCTGTGTAAGATGCTTTGGAGTCAGAAGAAACATTTGTCCCTCTGTCAAAGACAAGTGATTTGGGGATTTCTAAAAGTCTCATTTTTTCCTTTATGTGGTTTTTCTAATAAAAAGAGTTATCTATGACCTATGGAAGGCCATAAAATCTTCTCTCCAGTGGAGACTCACCTAAGAGCAACTCGGGCAACTGGAAAGTTGAATAAATATTAAGTTTTCACCTTCTATGCACTTCCTGGGAATTTTGTAACAGTAACATATATTAACCAGATGTAATTGTTATTTTGGAGGCTTACTGCTGAATACGTTCACTGTTTCTAGTGCCGCCTTACTCTAGCTGGCTGGTTCAACTTAGCTCTTTTGGACCAAGATCATCTCCAAGCTGACTGATTAAATCCAGCTTCCCTCAGCTTCTCATTGAACTGCTCTGCCTGGTATGAAACTAATTCTGGTAATTTGTTCTAATCTTCCAGGTACTTCTAATTCTCTGACTTCAACTGCCTATCCATGAACTCAAGAAGGAACTTAAATACATTAACTGTACTCAGTGCACTGACTCCCAACTGAATGAACTGATTCTCTCTGCATTACTCTTGAATAGACTTTCTCCTGAGAGTTGGGAATTTCCTATCTTTCACATATTCAGTCAACTCTTTCTCTGATTTTTCACATTCCCCTGTGGGGTAAGGGTCTGTGGCAGGCAATCTGGCACCCGGTTGAGCACAGGCTGAAAACTCTGGGAGACCAAGCGGAGCAATTCGATAGGGACTGAAAAACTTTTTTTGCCAACGCTCCTGGAAAGCTCTTGTCAGACAGCTACAACCTCCACAGCCCCCTGTAGAGAGGCTTGTCATGTGAGATTTGTCACGTAGGAGCAACACCAAGCCCTCCCACATGCAAGTAAGGTACCCTTAAGCTCTCAGACCAAGCCAATGGGAAGTACCTGTTGTCAGACCCCTGACCCATCCCAAACAGTATATTAGCCCATCCCAACCTGTATAGGAGAGATCCCCATTCAGAAGAGATAAAGGTGTGAGAACTACTCAGTCATCTGAGAGCTTCTATCATAAGGGCTGTAACACTGCTGCTTGGGAAGAGGTCTGCTCTCCCGGATGCCACCAGAAGCTTCCCACACTTATCGCCAGCTAGTCAGGCTCTCGTGGGCTCAGCCCAGGTCTGACTCAGTGCAGGGCGGTGGGTGCAGTGTCTTGGAGCAACCGAGGCGGCAATTGTGGAGACCGAGGTAGAGGAGACTCCATCCCTGCTTGTGCTCTCCCCTTTGCCTGAACCCTCATATTTGGCCGGCCAGAGATTCCTGAGGAAAGTTCCCAGCATGAAGGCCCACATCTGGCAACCAACGTGGGGCTCAAATGGCAACATGACTGCATTGAACAGATACCTTGGGAAGGTGATCCCCCACAAATAAGGAGACAGGATATCTGTACTTTCTTGCTGTGCTTTCAGTCAGTGCCATCGTGTGGATTTAGACAAGCTGAAGTGGCAACTGATGCTTTCTGGCCAGAGCTACTCTCTGGTGTTGGCTGAAGGTACCTCTAGCTTCTGTCGGAATCCCGACAGCCCGCAACAGGCATTGGCACAGACTCTCTATCTAACTTCTCCTAAAAACAAAAGAAAAACTGGTAAAGCAGCAGCCACTGAAAAGCCACAGGGCAGCTGCCAGTTCTTAAATCTGCAGGAAGGCTTAGCGTTTTGGACCTCTGTGGAATCCTCCAAAGCCAATAAGCCAAGGGAACCTTCCCATTGGACAAAGCATTTCTTCCCTTTTCTGTCATGGGCACCTCACAATCATGCAAAAAATCTCCCCAGACCAGGGAAATATGAGCTCTTCTAAAATCCCATGGAATAAAAATAGCCAGAAAACAAGCCTCCTGGTTTCGGGAGGAAGTCCTTAAGATAGCACCAAGCATGGCCAATGATAACATTTATAGCCCAGACTCATGACCTGAGTAGCTTCTCTCATCAAAAACAGAGATACCCAAGAAGGAAAAATACCCTCCTATGATTTTCTGCCAATCTTAGCTGCAATTCGGCAATGCATAGGTCCATCATCTAAAGTAGGACAGGCTGATAGCAACACAGCTCCTGAGCCTCCTCAGTCAGATGAACCCAAAAATTAAGGACCTAACAGCCGACCTATTTCAGATCTCGAAGTACTTACCCAACTGATAAGGGAAATAAAATCCGTTTACCCACCCCTCCCCCCTTATGCCCTGGAGGAAACACTAAAGGAACCTTCTGCTCCTCCTGCCCCCCCCTCTTTCACTCAAGGGAAAGGCGCCATTAGCAAAACAAAGGAGCTTCTACCTGCCTCTCCCCCTACTGCATCTCACCTGATCCAAACAGAGATAGATATCTCTCCTTCCCCTTCTCCAAGCTGGAAAAGCAAAAGACCTGTAAAATTCGTAATCTCCTACCCTCAGACTTCTACCCCCCAATAGCTTTGTAATTTCAGAGACTCTCTTGCAGAAACTAACCCCACCTCCCATGCTGATACAGAGTTAGAAACGCAGAATGCTCAAGCATTCCTGGTTAATATCAACCCCAGTCAAACTAAACCACTCAATTGGCACCCATTCCAAGCCTCAGACTTAAAAGAATTCAGGCAAGCAGTGAAGGAAGAGGACATCCACACACCCTGGACAAAATCTCTCCTACAGAGCCATATTGCCAACTTAAACACCCCCCAAGATTGGAGGGATAATTGTCGTTCTTCCCTTCATGGCCCAATGTTTTTGGAGTGGGAAGCCTTATTTAGAGATGAATGCTGTAAACAAGTCAGGCAAAACCGGGACAGAGGCAATACCCCATGGGGTTTTAATGAACTCTTTGGCCAGGAAGAATTTTCTACTGGGGCACAGCAGGCAACTCAGCCAGCAGGATACTATGAACAGGTAAAACTGTGCAAACCAAGCTTGGGATAGGCCTACCCCACCCTCAGGATCACAAGATCCAGCCTCCTCCCTGCTCTCTCTCCATCAAAAGCTGGGAGAACCTCTATCTGATTTTATTCCTAGATCTAAAATGAGCCTAGAAAGAAAATTTCCCAACCCCACAGCCAGAGATCTCCATCTTAAAGCCATTGTATGGGAAAGAAGGAATTCTGAATCTAGGCTATCTTTCCAGGGTCTCTGGTAGGAGCATCATGATAGGTGGATTGTGGCTACTCGAGATATAGGGACAGCATCACGCCAGATTACATCCATGGTTCAGGCATTTGTAGCAGCAGTAAAAACAGAAGGTATCTGCTTCAAATGTGGAGAGGTAGGGCATTGGAGGAATGAATGCCCACAGAACTCTCCCCCCATAACAGACTCTAACACCCATAAGTATATCTGTCCCCACTGCAGAAAAGGTTTCCACTGGAGGCAACACTGTACTGTTGCATATGATAAGGATGGTAAGCCACTAAAGCCTTTAAACTTCAGATGGGTGTTGGGAGCCACCACCCCCCAGATGCTGAGATCTCTATAGGTCATGAGAAAATGAAGCCAAGAAGAACTAGAAAATATTATGACTACTCCAAAGCTGAATATGAAACCACAAAGATCAAGGATACTCTGTTGTCGTAAAAGAACAACTGAGTCACTGTGACTGAATATGAAACCACAAAGATCAAGGATACCCTGTTGTCGTAAAAGTACAACTGAGTCACTGTGACTGAATATGAAACCACAAAGATCAAGGATACTCTGTTGTCGCAAAAGAACAACTGAGTCACTGTGACTGAAT
>CM052722.1:63293860-63341710 GCA_028551405.1 Uromys caudimaculatus
GGTCAGACCAGTTGACACTGTTGCTCCCTCCATGGCTGTAAACTCCCTCAGCTCCTTCAGTCCCTTCTCCCACTCCTCCATCTGGGACCTCACTCTCAGTCCAGCAGTTACTGTAAAGTGAAACTTGGATATTCCGAACTTTTGGGCTAATATCCACTTATCAGTGAGTACATACCATGTTCGTTCTTCTGTGACTGAGTTACCTTAAAGACAGATTTTAAAACCTGTAATCCACTAAATTGAAAATGTAAAAGAAATGGACAATTTTTTTCAGTAAGTGCCACTTACAAAAGTTAGGTCAAAATCAGATAAGCAGTTTAAACACACATATAACCATTACTGAAATAAAAGTAGTAATTAAAAATCTCCTAAACATAAATATATAAATTGAGCACACTAGGGCCAGTTGGTTTTAGCAAAAAATTCAGCCAGATTCAGAAAGAAAAAGTAATGCCAATATTCCTCAAATTATTCCAAAAATATAAACATGTTCCTTATATGAGGCCACAGTTACAAACAATATAAAGAGCCAACAATGAAAGAGAATTTTATACCCATTTCCCTTATGAACATTGTTGTAAAAATACCCAATAAAATACTTTCAAAGTTAATCTAAGAACATATCAAAAAATTATTCATCATGATCTCAGAGATTCATAGATGGTTCCACATACATAAATAAAAAAAAATGTAATCTAGCATATAACAAACTGAAATACACACATACACACATCTCATTAGATTCAGGAAAGGCCTTTGAGAACATCTAGCATCCCTTAATGAAAGTCCTGAGGAGGTTAGAGATACAAGACTCATATCTAAACCTATCATAGATGTTTAATAGCCAACATCACCTTAAATGGTGTGAAACTAAAAGAAACTCTACTAAAATCAAGGAAAATATGGTTGTCCTCTTTCTCCATACTTAGAGCAATAGGACAACTGAAGATCAAACAATTGAAAAGAGAAAAAAATTAAGGTATCTTTATTTGCAGGTGATATGAGAGTATAAATAAGTGACCCTAAAATTCCACCAGGGAACTCTATAAGCTATAAAACACTTTCAACAAAGTAGCTGGATATAAAATAAACTAAAAAACCAGTGACACTCCTATATACAACTAACAAAAAGACTTAGAAAAAAGCATGAAAACAACATTTTTTCTTATGAAATATTTTGGGCTAACTCTAACCAAGCAAGAAAATAGACTTTTATGAAGAAAGTTAAGAGATTGAAAAAAGAGAAAGTAAAATAAATCTGAAGACAGAAACATTCCCTTTCTCATGGATCTTTAGAATTAATGTAGTAAATAATGTCCATTCTACCAAAAGAACTCTATAGATTCAATGTAATCCCTATAAAATTCACCTCATTTTTGATAAAGAAATAGTCATTGGAAAAGATATAGCATCCTAAACAAATGTTAATGATGGAACTAGATGGCTACATTTAGAACAATCCAAATAGGTCCAAATTCATCACTCTGCTCAAAACTCAAGATACATCAAAGACCTCTGTTTAAACAAGGTACATTGTACCTGATAGAATAGACAGTGAGAAATACCTTCAAATTATAGGCATAAGGAAAGTGTTTATGGACATAACACCTTTAGAGTAGGTAGTAAAATTAACACTTAATAAACAGGACCTCAAAGTGAGAGGCTTCTGAATGATTTGACAGTTACAAGATGGGAAAGTGTTTTTTACCAACTACACATCTGATAGAGGACTAATAATTCATTATATAAAAAACTAAGGCAACTAGATATCAAGAAAACAAGCCAATTAAAATAGGGTACAGAAGTAATCATAATTCTCATTACAGGAAACTCAAATGACTGAAAAGCATTTAAAGAAATGTTGAGCATTCTAAGCCATCAAGACTACTTTGATGACACTTTGTCTTAGTCAGGGTTTCTATTCCTGCACAAACATCATGAACAAGAAGCAAGTTGGGGAGAAAAGGGTTTATTCAGCTTACACTTTCACTTTGCTGTTAATCACCAAAGGAAGTCAGGACTGGAACTCACACAGGGCAGGAATCAGGAGCTGATGCAGAGGCCATGGAGGGATGTTACTTACTGGCTTGCTCAGCTTGCTCTCTTATAGAACCCGAAACTACCAGCCCAGCAATGGTACCACCCACAATGGGCCCTTCCCCCTTGATCACTAATTGAGAAATGCCTTACAGCGGGATCTCATGGAGGCATTTTCTCAACTGAAACTCCTTTCTCTGTGATAATTCCAGCTTGTATCAAGTTGACACACAAAACCAGCCAGTACAATTGACCCCTGGTCAAATTGACACACAAACACATCACCATTAAGCCTCAATCCACACTTTCTTATTCATCCCCAAGATCTAAATAATTGTAAAAGTCCCACTGTCTTGCATATTAAAAGTTCAATCCCTTTAAAGTATCCATTATCTTTTAAAATTCAAGTTCTTTTAAAAATCCAAAGTCTCTTAAAAATGGGCTCCACTAAAATACCTTCTTTCTTCAAGAGAGAAAAATATCAGGGCACAGTCACAACCAAAAGCAAAACCAAATTCCAGTCATCCAATATCTGGGATCCACTCACAATCTTTTGGCTTCCTCCAAGGGCTTGGCTCACTTCTCCAGGTCTGCCCTTTGTAGCACACACTTTAACTTCTACACTCTAGCTGTCTGTACTCCACTGTTGCTGCCATTCTTGGTGATCATCTCATGGTACTGGCATCTCCAATCCACTACTGTCTTCCACTGTAACAAGGCTTCACCAATAGCCTCTCATAGGCTCTGTTCATGGTGCCAAGCCTCAACTCCTTTGCATGACCCCTTCAATCCTGAGCCATCAATTGCAACTGAGGCTGCACCTTCACCAATGGCCTTCCGTGGCCTCACAGTGTTGAGCCTCAGCTAGTCTCCATGACCCCTTCAGGCCTTCAAAACCAGTACCACCTGGGTGACTCTTACACATTACCAAGTCTAGCTGCAGCACAAGGTACAACCTTGGCCTATCTCTGGAACACAGCCTCTGTGCTCTCAGAAAACACTTCCCAGAAGATTTCACCTTAAAGATGCTTGTCTCTTCTTAATCATTGCTAATTTCTTAACTCCAGCTAACCAGCATCATTAGTTACAGTAATGCAAAGTTTTTGCTTTAGTAGTTCTGGTATCTTGGTGATTACACAGTTGAATTTTCAGCCTCAGCTAACCAAAACCACAGAATCTTCACAATCAAAATAGCAATGGCCCTGATAAAAGTCTTTAATCTTCCCCCTGAAATTTCACAAGCCAGGCCTCCATCTTCTGCACTGTTCTCAACATTATCTTCCAAACTCCTACACAACATCCCACAGAGCTCTTAACACCAAATGGATCTTCTAGCCCAAAGATTCAAAGTCCTTCCACAGTCCTCCCCAAAACATGGTCAGGTTGTCACAGGAATACTCCATCTTGCTGGTACCAATTTTTCTTACTCAGGATTTCTATTCCTGCACAGACATCATGAACAAGAAGCAAGTTGGGAAGAAAAGGGTTTATTCAGCTTACACTTTCACTTTGCTATTAATCACCAAAGGAAGTCAGGACTGGAATTCACACAGGGTAGGAAGCAGGAGCTGATGCAGAGGCCATGGCAGGATGTTATTTACTGGCTTGCTTCCCCTGGATTGTTCAGCTTTCTCTCTTATAGAACCCAAGACTACCAGCCCAGGAATGGCACCACCCACAATGGGCCCTTCCCCCTTTATCACTAATGGAGAAAATGCCTCACAGCTGGATCTCATGGAGGCATTTCCTCACCTGAAGCTCCTTTCTCTGTGATAACTCCAGCTTGTGTCAAGTTGACACACAAAACCAGCCAGTACACTGCTCATGATGACAAGGATGAGGAACACTGTAACATTTCTAGTTGGAGTGCAAATTCATAGAGCCACAATAGAAATCAATTTGTTAGTTCGTAAGAAGATAAGAATTGATCTACCTTGAGATCCAGTGATAACACTCTTGAGCATGTATACAAAGTACTTACATCATACTAGAGACACTTGTTTAACCTTATTGTTTCTCTAGTCTTGATAGCCAGGAATTAGAAACATGCATGCCTGAGAAGCACTTAAAGAAATTTTCAACATCCTTAGCCATCAGGACAAAGCAAATTGAAACAACCTAGATGTCACTTGTGATTGTTTGCATATGCTCAGCCTAGAGAGTGGCACTATTAGAAAGTATGGCCTTGTTTGAGTAGGGGTTGCCTTGTTGTAGTATGTATATCACTGTTGGTGTGGGCTTTAAGACCCTCATCCTAGTTGCCTGGATCCAGTATTCTGCTAGCAGGCTTCAGATGAAGATGTAGAACTCTCGATTTCTCCTGCACCATGTCTGCCTGAATGTCACCATGTTGCCACCTTGATGATAATATACTGAACCTCCAAACCTGTGTCAGCCCCAATTAGATGTTGTCCTTATGAGTTGCCTTGGTCATGGTGTATGTTCACAGGAGTAAAACCCTAACTAAGACAGAAGTTGGTACCAGGACTGGGATATGGCTATGATAGGCCTGACTATGCTTTTGTTTGGAAAAATATAGATTTTGAGACTTTGGATTTATAAAGCAGTAGTATCTTTAAATAGGTCTTAATGGGCCATCCTAGTAGGAATATGGAAGTCTTTGTTATTGAGAATGATTTGAGTTTTGCAGACCCAGCCCAAGAGATTTCAGTGAATAATTTCTGTATGTAGCCTAGAAACTAGGTTTTGTGGTATTTTGGTGAAGAATGTGGCTACTTTTTGCCCTTGTCTGACAAATCTTCTAGAGGCAAAAGTGAAGAGACTGAGATTAGTTGCATTGATAAAGGAAGTCTCCAAAAAGCCCAGAAGAGACTTTGTTCTCTGCTTAAGTCTCAGGAAGAGCATTTTGAACAAGTGAATCAAGCTTAGAAAGCAAAAATATAAAATATATTGTTCAAGTATTAAAGGGCACCAGGAAGTGAAATGGAACTGAAACCTATGTTCTAAAAGATAACAGATTAAGGGATTTGGGGGCAAGATCCTACTCAGCTAAATTTAGATTCAGGCATGGTGGTATACACCTTTAATTCCAAGAGACAAAGCCAAACAGATCTCTGAGTTGAAGGCCAGCCTGGGACAAATCAGGTTCTGGGTGAAGAAAAGCTTAAATAAAAGCATGTGATATATACCTTTAATCTCAGCATTACAGGAGACAGTGCTATGCAGATCTCTGAGTTCAAGGTCAGTCTAAAGATCAAGTTCCAGAAAAGCCAATCTTAGGCAGAGAGGGAGACAGAAAAAAGAAAACTGGTAACAGAATAAGGGGGACCATGTTCCATTCCCCAGAAAGCAACAAAACAAGGCAGCTTCAGCCATGTGGCTCTGACCTTAGAGTGAAAAATAGAAGAGACTACTGGGAAAATTGATGCTGGTTAGCTGGAACTAAGATGTTAGCACCATGTGTTTCATTATGTTCATAGTGGCCTTATTTGTGATAACCAGAAGCCAGACACAACCCAGATGTCTCAAAAACAAAGAATGGATACAGAAAAGGTGGTTCATTTACACAGTGGAATACTACTCAGCTATTAAGAATAAGGGCATCACGAGTTTTGCACCAAATGGATGAAACTAGAACATATCATCCTGAGTGAGGTAACTCAGACCCAAAAGGACATACATAGTATGTACTAACTAATAAGTGGATATTAGCCCAAAATGTACAGAATACCCAAGATACAACTCACAGAAATCAAGAAGGTTAACAAGCTGAAGGGCCCAAGTGAGAATGCCTCAATCCCACATGGGAGGGAGAAAAAGGCAATCTTTGGGGCGGAGGGAGGGAGGGAGAGAGGGAGGGACCTGGGTAAGAAAGGGGAGAGGGAGGGGAATAGGGGAGCATTATCATGTAGTGGGAGGGGGCAGGACTGAATCCCTGAGGGCCAGCACAAAGAATGGAAACAGGCAGCCTCTTGAAGTAGGAAGACAGGGAACCTCTAGAATGTACCAGAGACCTGGGAGGTAAGAGACTCTTAGGACTCAAAGGGAGGGATCTCAAATGAAATTCTCTACAGTGGGGAGAGGGAACTTGTAGACTCTACATCCAGTAGAAAGACAGGACATCAAGTGGAGAGATGAGGTTGCCATCCCACAGTCAAACATTCTGACCCAGAATTTTTCCTGTCTGAAAGAACTGCAGGGAGAAAACTGGAGAAGAGCCTGAGGAAAGGAAGTCCAGTGACAGGCCCAAATTGGGATCGAGCTCAAGGGGAGGCCCCAAGACCTGACACTATTACTGATGGTATGGTGTGCTTGCAGACAGTAGCCTAGCATGGCTGTCCTCTGAGAGGCCCAATAAGCAGCTGACTGAGACAGACACAGATGGTTACACCCAACCAATGCACAGAAGCTGGGGACCCCTGTGGTTGAATTAGGGAAATGCTGGAAGAAGTTGAGGAGGAGGGCGACCCTATAGGAAGACCAACAGTCTCAACTAACCTGGACTCTTGAGATCTCTCAGACAATGAGCCACCAACCAAGCAGCATACCCCAGCAGATATGAGGCACCTGACATATATATATATCTGAGGACTGCCTAGACTGGCCCAGACTGGCCTCAGTCAGAGAAGATGCACCTAACCCTCCAGAGACTTGAGGCCCAGGAAGTGGGGAGGTCTGGATAGGTAGGGGTGTGGAGGGTGGTGATAGCCCTTTGGAGATGAGGGGAGAGGTGTGAGATGAGGAACAGTCAGAGGGCAGATGGGGACGAGGATAAAGACCAGACTGTATAAAAAAGGTTAAAGAATTTTAAAAAAATTAAAAATTAAAAATAAAACGTAGAGACCAGCATCAATGAGGTGAAATCTTCTGGGAAGTGTTTCCTGAGAGCAGAAAGAAGTTGTGTTCCAGAGAGTGCCAAGGTAGTACCTCATGCTGAAGCTGTATTTGGTAATGTGTAAGAGTCACCCAGGTGGTACTTGTTTGAAGGCATGAAAGGGTTATGAAGAGCAGCTGAGGCTTAGCACTGAGAGAAGTCATGGAAGGCCATTGGTGAAGGTACAGTCTCAGTTGCAGTTGATTGCCTAAGACTGAAGGGGCCATGCAAAGGAGTTGAGGCTGAGCACCATGAAGAGAGCCTATGAGCATCTATTTTGAAGCCTAGTTGCAGCAGAAGACCCCAGTGTATTAGAGATGCCAGTACCATGGAATGGTCACCAAGAACAGCAGCAGCAGCAGTGGAGTTAAGCAACCTGAGCTTAGAGTGCTACCGAGGGCAGAGCTGGAGAAGTGACACCAGCCTTTTGGAGGAGCCCAGAAGATTATGTATGGGTCCCAGACATTGAAACAAGTTATAACATTGAAGTTGCCTTGGAGACCTCAACATGTTAAAGATGCCAGAGCTCTAGGCTATCTGCTGAGGAAAGCTGCTAACAGGAAGTGGAACAAGCCCAAGAGAAAAGTTTTTGCAGTCAACAAAGATGAAAAGGAGTTGGAGATCTGAAGACTGCTTTGACATCAGACATAGAGATGCAGAGATTGGAGTTTGCCCAGCTGGTTTCCTGTCTTGCTTTGGGAATTATAGTTAAGTGATTGGATGAATCTCAGAAGAGACTTTGAACTTTTAACATTGTTGAAAATGCTATAGACTACGGGGACTTTGGAAGTTGGACTAAATGTATTTTGAATTATGCTATGTTTACGTATGTCCCCCAAAGACTCATATGTTTGAACAAGCCTATGGGGGCCAGGGAGTGGAATGTGATATTTTGTATATGCTTGGCCCAGGGAGTGGCACTATTAGAAGGTGTGGCCCTGTTGCAGTAGCTGGGGCCTTGTCATAGTAGGTGTGTCACTGTGGGTGTGTGATTTAAGACACTCATCCTAGCTGTCTCGAAGCAAGTATTCTACTAGCAGCCTACAGATGAAGATGTAGAACTCTCAGCTCCTCCTGCCCCATGTCTGCCTGAGTGCTGCCATGATCCTGACTTGGTGTTAATGGACTAAACTTCTGAACCTGTAAGCCAGCCCCAATTAAATGTTGTCTTTTTATGTGTTGCCTTGGTCATGGTGTCTGTTCACAGCAGTAAAACCCTAACTAAGACACCACCACTCAACAGAAGGAAAAATAAGGCGGTAAATTTACACAACAGAGAACTTCTCAGCCACTAAAAAATAAAATCATGAAATTTTTTGGCAAATTAATGGAATTTGAAAAATTATCCTGAGTGAGGTATCCCAGACCCTGAAAAAGAAATATGGTGTGTATTCACTTATATGTGGCTATTAGCTGTTAAATTAATGATAATAAACTTCAATACACAAAACTCTAGAGGGTAGGTATACTGTACAAGAGTAAAGGGAACCTATAGATACCATTAGGAAAGTGAAATATAATAGATAGTTATAGAGGGAATTTGTCCTGGAATGAGAGGATCATGATGGAGGTATTTAAGAAGAAATAAGGGGAGAGATAGGGGGAGAGACAGACAAAATTAAGCAAGATTTGATGGAGTATGGAAAATAGAAATTTCTTAAAATATACACATATATGAGGTTATTTAAATTTGCCATCAAACAAAGATTCCCGTACAAAGATTGGACTATATCTAATTCAATTATTAGCAAAAGGGGACCCATGGGAATCTCAAGCAACCAAAGCTATTGCTAATATAAACTGTCAGCAAGGCTACATTGATGAAGATGACATTCATGCAACTCATTGAACATGGAGATATTGATATGGTGACTACATTAAACTTTCATTTCTACATTCCAGTGTCCTTGATTTTCAAAGGTACTTTGCACAATGTGAAAAAAGAAACATAAATACCAACCCTACTGGAAATTACTTGATGAGCAATGCTACACTACCTGCAAGATCTGTAAGTCAGTGGTGGCATAAGATTGTGGGAGTAATTAACCAAGGTCTGAAATAGAACCCATATCCAATACTGCTTATGTGACCAAGAACATAAAACTTGATATAGCCCAGGGATATAGGGAATATCAAACAATACTTGTTTAAGAAAGTGAAAAAATGTGCTGATAAGATGACTACTAATGATATTCTGCTATACTCAAAGATTTATGCCTTGTTCAGCCATCATCAGT
Source organism: Uromys caudimaculatus (assembly GCA_028551405.1). Taxonomy (NCBI): domain Eukaryota; kingdom Metazoa; phylum Chordata; class Mammalia; order Rodentia; family Muridae; genus Uromys; species Uromys caudimaculatus. The sequence continues at coordinate 63,302,969 of CM052722.1, forward strand.
AACTTATTCCTGCAGTATATAGTAATAATTATAGAGATTGACAGAAGACATTGCACATAAAGAAAAAGTCCTTGGAACTCTCAGCTCCAAATAAGATGGCTCTATCAAATCTTAGTCATGTAAACTCAGGGAACATCCTGGAAAGGAGGCAGAAAGAATTGAGAACCAGAAAGGGATACTGGACACCAAGAAAGAAAGGATCTCTAAAACAACATGAGCAAAGTTCTCAACTCACAGAGACCTAAGCAGAGATCTAAGCAATTTGTATGGGTCCTGTGCAGATACAGATACTCTACCAGATACTCTGTACTTACATTATGCCTTCTAGTATAGTGTTTTGTTTTGTTTTGTTTTGTTTTCTGATTCTTGATGTGCTGACAAGAAAGTCTCTGTTTTTTGTGCCTCATTTTAGGCCCTTTTTCTTCTGTTGGCATCTTTTCCACTTTTGAGGTGATAGTTTCTACTTTATCTTATTGTATTTTATTTTATTCTATTTTAAAAATCAATGGATGGATGGATGAATGAATGAATGAAAACCTAGCCTCTAGGCTAAAGATTAAAACCTTAACTGTTATTATATATCTGCTGGGAGCTGAAAAGAACAATTGTTTCCAAAAGAATGACACTGGATATATCAATAATTCCAGGGCAGGTCACATGCTCAGGAGTTGGCCAACGTTTAATGAACTCCATTTTTGTTGTTGTTTTGTTTTGTTTTTGTTTTGTGTATGTGTAATTTTACTTGGTTATTATTTGATGTTCTTTTGGTTTGTTTCCTTAGGGTTTTTTCTTAAATTTGATATTTTCTTTATTTACATTTCAAATGTTATCCCCTTTCCATGTTCCCCCCGAAACCCCCTATCACATCCCCCCTCCCTTGCTTCCATGAGGGTGTTCCCCCAGCCACCCACCCACTCCCATTTAGGGAATTCTTTAAGGAGTGAGGTTTTATTTTGCTTTCTTCATCTTGAAAGTGTTTTATTGTTGTACTGGGATATATTTGTTTTTGGAAAAAGTGTTTACAGTTGGGTTGGTAGGAAGAGGAATAGAATATGAAAGTACTTCTGGGATAGAGAGAATATGATGAAAATAACTTTAAATGTAAAAATTAGTTTAAAGAAATGTTATTTTAAAAATAAAGAAGGTATTAAACTTGTCATTTTTATTTTCTTTTTTAAAGTTTCAACTAAACTTATACTTCAGTAATTTGTTGGGTAAAAATCTTCTATGATATCCAACAAACAAAACATAAAATGACAATGCTTTATGTGTCTATTATATAAACAAGTACTATATCCATCTAAAATGTAATTCCTGGTAACATGATAGTGAATAAATAGTAATATAAGTCTCCAACTTATATTGTACCACCCAAACTCAGCACAAATCCTTTGTTTTTATCCAGGACTCAATAAATACTTAAGAAAAGCTATATATATATATATATATATATATATATATATATATATATAATAGATATAATCAAATTCAAAACATTAGGCATTGAAACTGTAAACATAATTTAATAAATTCTACTTGAAAGCTAAAGTCAACTATGTTTGTATATCTCAGGTAGGAGAGATAGAAATGCTACAAATATCTTATTTTAAAAATAAAGACAATATTTTCTGAAGCAAATTGTTACCAATACAGAAGGACCTCTGAATTTGTAGTAACAATGCTGATATTTAGAAGCAAAAACATATTTAAAACATTTGAAAAGGATACAAATCCAAAAAGAAAAAGAAAAATGAAAAAAGAAAAAAAACACTGAGTGAATTTTTTGTTCATCAATGTATATATTCATTTAAATTTATTATTTTCCATTTCATCACTGAAATACACAAACTTCTTTTTAATATGTATTTATTTTCTGTGTATAAGTGTTTTTCCTGTATGTATCTTTGTGTGCCACATAAATGTAAAAATGGAAGACAGAAAGAGTTAAGGATCCCATGGAACTGCAGTCAAAAATGGTTGTAAATACAGATGTCTAAACCTAAATTTAGGTACCCTAAAAGAGCAACAAGCATCCTAAATCATGGATCAATATCTCCAAATCCACAAATCACCATCTTACCCCAAATTAGTAAATAAAGAGTACTTTAAAATTGATGACTACTTCAAAAAAAATTATGTATTTCCTAATTTTGTCTAAAGCCAAAAAGATTTGTTTGCATTGTGACACTGAATTCCTCATATCTATAAGCTAATTGTATTACTGACTTTAAGTCCAAGCTTTATGAAGTGTATTTTATGTGTGACTTATGGATCACTTGGTCAGTGTATTCAGAGGACAGGTAATAACTGATTGCAAATTATTGCAACTTAAAATTTTTCAGTTAGTAATTTTTCTCCTAGTAATACATTATAATGATGGAGTAGCTTCAGAGCAGGGACAAATTAGACACTTTCCTAATAATACAGTTTACCTAAGTACAACTGAATTTTAGCTGGGAACAGAGCCTAGGCAGAGCCAACACAGCCCACAACCCAGTTGCAGCTTGACTCCCCAGGTATTCTGACACATCCAGGATCACAGGATGACAGGATCATAGGCTTACAGGCTCACAGAATAAACAGGCTCCAGTCAGAGACATGGAGACTAGATAACACCAGAGACAACCAGATGGCAATAGGCAAACATAAGAACATAAACAACAGAAGCCAACTTGACTTGGCAACATCAGAACCCAGTTCTCTTACCACAGCAAGTCCTGGATACCCCAACACACCTACATAGCAAGATTAAGATCTATATTCTCATTTCATGAAGATGAAAGAGGACTTGATAAGAAAATTAAAAAAAAAAAAAAAAAACTCCCTTAAAGAAATACAGGAGAACACAAGTAAGCAAGTAGAAACCCTTAAAGAGAAAACACATAAATCCCTTAAACAAATATAGGAGAACACAATCAGAGAGGTGTAGGAATTGAACAAAACCATTCAGGATCTAAAACTGGAAATTGAAATATTTAAAAAACACAAAATGAGACAGCCCCAGAGATGGAAAACCTAAGAAAGAGAACAGGAGCAAGTACAACCAACAAAATACAAGAGATAGAAGAAAGAATCTCAGCAGTAAAAGATACCATAGTAGGCATCAACAGAACAGTTAAGGAAAATACAAAAAGCTCCTATCTGAAAACAATCAAGAAAACCAGGACACAATGAAAAGACAGAACCTGAAAGTAATAGATATAGAAGAGAGTGAAGATTCCCAACTCAAAGGGCCAGTAAAAATCATCAATGAAATCATAGAAGAAAACTTCCCTAACCTAAAGAAAGCAATGCCCATATATATACAAGAAGACTACAGAAAACTGAACAGATGGGACCAGAAAAAGAAATTCCTCACGTCAAAAAATAATTAAACCACCAAATGCACAGAACAAAGAAAGGATATTGCAAGCAGTAATGAGAAAAGGTCAAGTAACATATAAAGGCAAACCTATCAGAATTACACCAGACTTCTAAACTGAGCCTCTAAAAGTCCTGGGCAGATGTCTTACATACCCTTAGAGAACAAAAATGCCAGCCAAGGTTTCTATACCCAGCAAAATTTGCATTTACCGTAGATGGAGAAACCAAGGTATTCCAAAAAAAAAAAAAAACAAATTTAAACAATATCTTTCCACTATTCCAGCCCTACAGGGGATAATAGAAGGAAAAATTCAACACAAGGTGGGAAAGTACACCCAAGAAAAAGCAAGAAATTAATATTTTCAAAACAAACCCAAAAGAAGAGAAACACACAAACATTTCACCTCTAACCACAAAAAATAACAGAAAGCAACAATAATTGGTACCTATTATCTCTCAACATCAGTGGTCTCAACAGACTGGATACATAAACAGGATCCAGCATTTTGATACATAAAGGAAATACACCTCAAAGACAAAGAGAGACACTACCTAAAAGGGTGGGAAAAATTTTTACAAGCAAATGGTCCCAAGAAACAAGCTGGAGTATCCATTCTAATATTGAATACAATTTACTTTCTACAAAAACTTAACAAAAAGATGGGGAAGGACACTACATAGTCATGAAAGGAAAAAAAAAAAAACCACAAAGATGATCTCTCAATTCTGAACATCTATGCCCCAAGTGCAAGGACACCCACACTTGTAACAGAAATGTTACTGAAGCTCAAAGCACACATTGACCTTCAAACAATAATAGCAGGAGATTTCAACACCCCACTCTCACCAATAGACAGATCATGGAAACAGAAACTAAACAGAGACACAAAGAAACTAAAAGAAGTTATGAAACAAATGGATTGAACAGATATCTACATAATATTTCACCCTAAAACAACACCAAAAATATAACTTCTTCTCAGCACCTTGTGGTACCTTATCAAAAAATGACCATATAGTCAGATACAAAACAAACCTCAACAGATACAAGCACATTGAATTATACTCATGTATTCTATCAGACCACCATGGACTAAGGTTTGCCTTCAGTAGCAACAAAAACAAAAAGCCCTCATACACGTGGAAGCTGAACAACTATATACTCAATGATAACTTGGTCAGGGAAGAAATAACAAAAGAAATAAAAATGATGGTACAGCATACCCAAACTTATGGGACACAATGGAAGCAGTGCTAAGAGGAAAACTCATAGCACTGAGTGTCTTCATAAAGAAATTTGAAAGATCATACACTAGCAGCTTAACAGATCATTTAAAAGCTCCAAAACAAAATGAAGCAAATACACATAAGAGGATTAGATGGCAGGAAATATTCATACTCAGGGCTGAAATCAACCAAGTAGAAACAAAGAGAACTATACAAAGAATAAAAAAAAACTAGGAGCTGGTACTTTGACAAAATCAACAAGATAGATAAACTCTTAACCAGTCTAACCAGAGGGAACAGAGACAGTATCCAAATTAACAGAATTGGAAATGAAAAGGGAGAGATAACAACAGAATCTGAGGAAATTCAAAAAATAACCAGATCCTACTACAAAAGTCTATAATCAACTAAACTAGAAAACATGGATGAAATGGATGATTTTCTAGACAGATACCAAGTACAAAATTAATCAGGATCAAATAAAACATCTAAACAGTTCCATAACACCCAAGAAAATGGAAGCATTCATTAGAAGTCTCCCAACCAAAAAATGCTGAGGGCCAAATGGTTTTAGTGAAGAATTCTATCAGACCTTCAAAGAAATTCTAATTCCAATACTTCTTAAACTACTCCACAAAATAGAAACAGAAAGAACACTACCCAATTCTTTCTATAAAGCTACAGCTATACTGATACCTAAATCACAGAAAGACCCAATAAAGAAAGAGAACTACAAAGCAATCTCCCTTATGTATATTGATGTAAAACTACTCAATAAAATTCTAAAAAATTAAATCCAAGAACACATCAAGACGATCATCCACCATGATCAAGTAGACTCCATACCATGAATGTCGGGATGGTTCAATGTACAGAAGTCTATCAATGTAATCCACTATATAAACAAACTTAAAGAAAAAAAAGCATATGATCATCTCACTAGGTGCTGAAAAGCCTTTGACAAAATACAATCCCTATTCATGCTAAAAGTATTGGAGAAATCCCAGGAGTTCAAGATTCATAGCAAAATAGAATAAAAGGAATATACAGAAAACCAATAGCCAACATCAAACTAAATGGAGAGAAACTCAAAGAAATCCCATTAAAATCAGGGACAAGACAAGACTGCCCACTCTCTCCCTACCTATTCAATGGAGTACTCGAAGTTCTACCTAGAGAAATAAGACAACAAAAGGAGACCAAAGGAATACAAATGAGAAGGGAGGAAGTAAATATATCACTATTTGAAAACGATATGATAGTATACATAAGTGACCCCAAAAATTCTACAAGAGAGCTCCTACAACTGATAAACAACTTCAGCAAATTGGTTGGATAAAAATCAGCTCTAACAAACCAGTATTCTTTCTCTACTTAAGAGATAAAAAAGGCTGAGAAAGAAATTAAGAAAACAACCTCCTTTACAATAGTCATAAATAATATAAAATATCTTGTTGTGACTCTAATCAGGCAAGTGAAAGATCTGTATCACAAGAACTTCAAATCCCTGAGGCCAGAAATTTAGGAAGATCTCAGAAGACGGAAAGATCTCCCATGCTCATGGATTGTCAGGATTAATATAGTAAAATGGTCATCTTGCTGAAAGCAATCTAGAGATTCAATGCAATCCCCATGAAAATTCCCACTCAATTCTTCATAGAGTTAGAAAGAGAAATTCTCAAATTCCTTTGGAATAACAATAAAACCAGGATAGCAAAAACTATTCTCAACAATAAAAGAACTTCTAAGGGACTCACCATCTCTGACCTCAAGCTATACTATAGAGGAATAGTGATAAAAACTGCATGGTATTGGTAGAGACAGGCAAGTAGATCAATGGAACAGAATTGAAGACACAGAAATGAACCCATACACCTATGGTTACTTGATCTTTGACAAAGAAGCTTAAATCCTCCAGTGGAAAAAAGCCAAAAGTTTCAACAAATGGCCTTGGTTCAACTGGCAGTCTGCATGTAGAAGAATTCAAATGGATCCATTCTTATCTCCTTGTACAAAGCTCAAGTCCAAGTGGATCAATTACATCCACATAAAACCAGATAGGCTGAATCAAGTAGAAGGGAAAGTAGGGAAGAGCCTCGAATACTTGGGCACAGGGGGAAACTTACTGAACAACAACAACAACAAAAAACCCAATAGCTTATGCTCTAAGATCATAAATAGATAAATGGGACCTCATAAAATTGAAAAGTTTCTGTAAGGCAAAGAACACTGTCAATAGGACAAAATGGTAGCCAATAAATTGGGAAAAGATCTTTACTAACCCTACATCCAATAGAGGTCTAATATCCAAAATATACAAAGAACTCAAGAAATTAGACTCCAGAGAACCAAATAACCCTATTAAAAAATGGGGAACAGAGCTAAACAGAGAATTCTCAACTGAGGAATCTCACATGGCTGAGAAGCATTTAAGGAAATGCTCAACATATTTAGTCATCAAGGAAATGTAAATCAAAACAAACCTGAGATTTCACCTCACATCAGTCCAAATGGCTAAGATCAAAAACTCAGGTGACAGCAGATGCTGGCAAGGATGTGAAGAGGAACACTCCTCCATTGCTGGTGGGATTGAAAGCTGGTAAAATTACTCTGGAAATCAGTCTTGCAGTTCCTCAAAAAATTGGGCATAGTAATACCTGAGGACCCAGCTGTACCACTCCTAGGCTTTTACCCAAAATATGCTCCTACATATAACAAGGACACATGCTCCACTAAGTTCATAGCAGCCTTATTTATAATAGCCAAAGCTTGAAAGAACCCTAGATGTCCTTCAACAGAGGAATGGATACAGAAAATGTGGTACATTTACACAATGGACTACTCAGACAGTAAAAACAATGACTTCACGAAATTCGCAGGCAAATGCATAGAACTAAAAATATCATCCTGAGTGAGGTAACACAGCCACAAAAGAACACACATGTTATGTCCTCACTGATCAGTGGATATTAGGAAAAAAGCTCAGAATAGCCATGGTACAATTTACAGACCATGTGAAGGAGGTGAGGCAGGAGTTGGTAGGTGTGTGGGGGAACACCCTCATAAAAGCAGAGTAACGGAGGATGGGATAGGGTGTTCGCAGTTTGGAAATAAGGAAAGTGGATAACATTTGAAATGTAAATAAATAAAATTTTAAAAAAGGAGGACGGAAGTGTGTGTGCCTCAGTCCTACTTGGAGGAGGGAACAAAATAATCACAGGAGGTTGAGAATGGGAGAGACTTGTGAGGAAGACACGAGGGGGAGAGGAAACAAAAGAGGGGCAGGATTAGGTGTGGGAGGAGATAGGCAAGACATACAGAGAATCAACAAATTGAACAGAGCTGTGTGGCAATGGGGGATGGGAAACAGGGTTAGCCACTAGAAAGTCCCAGATGCCAGTAAAGGAAGAGACTCCCAGGACCCTAAGGGGATGAAATTAGCTGAAATATTCAACAAAAGGGAGAGAGAACCTGTAGAGACCATATCCAGAGGTTAGGCATGACCCTCAGTTGAGGGCTGGAGCCACCCACACTTAACAAAATTTTAACCCAGAATTGCTGTAGTCTAAAGGAAATGCAGGGACAAAGAGTGGAGTAGAGGCTGAGGGAGGGGCTGTCCTGGGACTTCCGCACCTGGGGATCCATTCCACAAACAGACACCAAACCCAGACACTATTGCTGATACCATGAAGTACTTGCTGACAGTAACGTAATGCAGTCTCCTGAGACCCCCTGCCAGAACCTTAGGGATGCAGATGTGGATTCCTGCCACCAAACAACAAACTGAGCACAAGGACTCCAATGGAGGAGTTGGGGGAAAAACTGAAGAAGTTGAAGGGGTTTGTAACCCCATAGGAAGAACAACAATATCAACCAACCAGACCCCCCCCATAACTCCCAGGGACTAAGCCACCAACCAAGGAGTACACATGGAGGGTCCCATGGCTCCAGATTCATATGTAGTAGAGGATGGTCTTGTCTGGCATCAATGGGAGGGGAGGCCCTGGATGCTGTGAAGTCTCGATGCCCCAGAGTACAGGAATGATAGGGCAGTGGGGCTGGAGTGCGTGGGTAGGTGGGGGAGCACCCTCTTGGAGGCAGGGGCAGGGTGTAGATTGGTTTGTTGGGGGGGTAAATCGGGAGGGGGATAACATTTGAAATGTAAATCAAAATAAACAATAAAAAATGGACAAGTAGCTAAAAATAACAATTGGAAGATTACTTACTACATTTATTTCTTTGGGTGCCATAGCACCTGTATGGAGGTCCAAGGACAGCTTACCCGAATCACATTTCCTCTTCCATTGTATGGGTCCTGGGAACAGAATTCAAGATAACTCCTGTCTATTCCATCTGAGCTATTTAATTGGTGCAATTTAGAAGAGTTTTGTTTCTTATTTTCATAATATAGCCTAACACAAATTGAAAGAGTATAATTATGTACAAAATATGAAAAAAATTGAAACATTTCTTAGATACTAGTAGCATTGGAGAAAATAGAATTATTTTAGAAATGAATGAAGTAGTTCTACAAAAGCCATAACAATCACATTTATATGGAAAACAAATTTATGGCCCCAAACACTATCTAGTGATTGTTTCACAAATGTATTATTGAGGAGGCACCAAAGTTGTAGTTACATCCCATTACTAAAATATCTCCCAATTTGCACATAAGTGAAAGATATCCACATGTCATTGGGAGTATGTCATTTTATTAATGTTGTTGACATGGGACAAATTAACCAACAAAAGAGTGTCAAGACACTGTGCACCTTTCAGAGAACTAATTAATAGAGTGATATTTTACTATTGGGCAAAGCTATTAATTAGAAACAGATGTTCAGTACATCATTTCTCAAATAGAAGTAGGATTACGCTGAACAGTCACCAAAGAATTCCGTTAATTATGCTTTCTTCACTGTGTCAGGGGAATGATATCTAAATTCGTATATTTGAAGACTATCAGTTTCAAATTCCAGAATTACTACATCTGTGGTTTTTGGATCTCATATCTCATTGTTCAAATTACCCTTTCTCCCTCCCTTCCTCTTCCTCATATATATATGTATATGTGTGTGTGTGTGTGTGTGTGTGTGTATGAGTGTGTACATGTAATGTTATTAGTGTTGTGATATGGGACAAATTAACAAACAAATAAAAATCAAGCAACTCTGAATCTTTCAGAAAACTAATTAATAGAATGACATGTTATTATTGAGTGGTATTTTACTTTTATATATAATGTATAATATTATATATATGTATATATATAGGAGACAAACACAAATGTGTGTGTGTGGGTGTGTGTGTGTGTGTATATATATATATATATATATATATATATATATGCATAGACAGTATGACAAAATATTACCTAGATCTTCAATGACACCTGAGTAATATAACATATGTGTAATGCCACATATGACACTATAGATTTAACATCCTTTATTTGAACACTCACTAATATTTTGGCAAAAAGATATTTTAATTCATTTGGTTGATTAACTTTTTCTATTGCTATGGGCCTCTGAGAAAACATAAGGCTCGCACAAACAAAAATCTTTATACGGATAATTTTCATGAGAATTAGAGATAAGTTAGTTACACTTTGAAATAACATTACTAAAGTACTCAAGGAGAATTTAATTTTTCCTAAGTACCACCAAGGTAACAATATATAATATATAATCTGACATACCATGCCAAATCAAAAATTATGGTAAAACTGAGTTATCCAAATGTATAATAGTTTATAATTTTTATAAAGTAGTAAAACACCTATTGGTAAATATTGGTATTTACAAAATAATGTATGAAAAGAGATAAATAAAATACTTTTATTTAAATGACTTATTGCTTTTTCTTTAGCAACTAAATATTAATTTATATGTATTTAAGATTTACTTGAATATTATTGCTTATAAATCAATATACTTGATTTCTGGATAGAAAAGAACTAAGAAATTGGAACATCATTGGAAAAGTAGAAGTATCAGAATTCTGCAGGAAAGACTTGAACTATGTGATGGCTAGTCTTGGCTGTCAACTTGACTACATCTGGAATTAACTGGAATCCAAATATGGAGTTGCTCAATTGCAAGGGATTTTTTCTTAATTTGAAGTGGTATTTCCACCTCTAATCAGGATGAGAAGACACACCTTTAATCCATATCATTTAAGGTAGGAAGACCCACCTTTAATCTGGGCTGTGTTTTCTACTGGAAGCCTATATGAGGACATGGAAGAAGAAAGATTTTTGTTCTTTGCCTGCTTGCTCTTACCTCCCTAGCAAGTCAGTTCTTTCATTGGCATTAGAGCCTATTTCTTCAAGATTCTCGTGTGTACTGAAGACTAGTTGAGATACTGAATAATTATTGTATCCTCAGACCTTCTGTACATATGTACATAGGCTGCCATTGGTGGATTAATTGGTCCATAAGCTATAAGTCATTCTAATAAATCATACAAATGTGTGTGTGTGTGTGTGTGTGTGTGTGTGTGTGTGTGTGTGTGTGTGTGTGTGTGTGTTGGGCTGCATGCTGAGAGCCTTCCTCAGGGATCTCTGTCCGGCCAAATGCGAGGGTTCCGGCAAAGTGAAGAGCTTGAGTGGGGATGGAGTCTCCTCTACCTCGGTCTCCGCGGTTGCTGCCTCGGTTGCACCAAGATGCTGCACCCACCACCCTGTGCTGAGTCAGGCCCGGGCTGAGCCCAAGAGAGGTTGACTAGCTGGAGAGGAGTGCACGAAGCTTCTGGTGGCATTCAGGAGAGCATATCTCTTCCCGAGCAGCAGTGTTACAGCTATCATGATAGAAGCTCTCAGAGGATGGAATATTTCTCACACCTTTATTCCTTCTGGATGGTAGTCTCCCCTACACAGGTTGGGACCATCTAATATACTGTTTCAGAGGGGTCAGGGGTTTGACAACAGACATTTTCCATTGGCTTGGTCTGAGGGCTTCGAGACACCTTATTTGCAATTGGGAGGGCTTGGCGTTGCTCCTATGTGACAAATCTCACATGACAGGCCTCTCTGTAGGAGTTGGGAAAGCTGTAGCTGTTTTTACAGGAGTCTTCCAGGAGCGTTGGCCAAAAACATTTTTCGGTCCCTTGTGGATTATTCCACTGGGTCTACCAGAGTTTTCAGCCTGTGCTCAACTGGGTGCCAGATTGCCTGCCACAGACCACTGCCATATATATATATATATATACACACACATACATATTTACATATACATATATATGATGTATAGCATATATTATTTATTTATACATATGATATTATATAGCATCTATTATTTTTATATATAATTTATGTATGATTTATATATGATATATATGTGTATATATTTATATGTGATGTGTGTGTATATATATATATGTATATGGAGAGAAAGAGATTTACTTTATAAGTTTCATTATTCTAAAGAACCCTTACTAATACAATTTTGTCTCTTATTTCTAATCCTTCTCCCTATTTTTTGTAGCTAACAGAAGCAGGTTTCCTTCACAACCCACCATATATATTTATTGAAACACGGTAGATAATGCTTATGTCCCTTGGATTTGATTATCACTTGGCATTTCCTTTTGTTTTTTAGAATGTGTTGTGGCACCCATTTTCTGTTTATGGCATCTCTAGTAAAGGGTGAACTGTTATGACACAATTTCGTTCCAGGAAATTCTAAAAAGCTGTAAGATCTGTATCTCTTGCACTTGCTTGGAAAGTAATGGAAGGCATTCTTACTGAAGTGTAAGAAATGGAGAGGATTCTCTAAAGAAAATTGATTCTTTTTCCTTTTATTTCCATATTTCATTTAGTCATAAAATAAAAAGGGTTTTATAGATACATAATATAGTATCACTTTACATCAGACACAGATGTTTCAAATTAAAATGTATCATTTATAAATTCAGAAGGCAAAGAAGCAGGGGGTGGGGGAGTGGTATAGGAGGTTTCTGGAGGAGAAACCAGGAAAGGGGATAATATTTGAAGTATAAATAAATAAAATATCCAATAAAAGAAAAGAAAAAATCATAAAGGCAGACAAACTTTTTAAATGTCAAGATGATAGACAGCCTAGTGATCAATTAGCCTGTTTCAAAAGCCCTTGGTGCTTTTCCACTACAAAAAAATATTATAAATCCTTTCAAATCTATAAACATAATACAATGTAAGTTGTAGGGTCAAAATTGTGGAATTTTAAGGCAATTTTTCATTGGAACTGAAGTGCAATGAGCCTTCTCCAACACATCCTTTCAATTGTGTTTATAATTACAATATATAACCTTAAGCTGAAGGCGATGCACCTGGTCTGAACTCAGAGGCACCAATCCTGCACCAGCTTCTGTAGTTGTGGGCTTTTTTGATTTAGCTGTTTAGCATATAAGGAGTGGATACCTACCTACCCCAATTACTAAACAAATTTTTCTTCTATCCCTAAATTTTATTTATCCCAGAGAATTTTTACCTGGCTAACATTAAAAAAACAACTAAAAACTACAAACTGCTAACTTCTAACTTGCTCAAAGCTAATAATTAAACAGCCCAATGAATATAATGGTTTCCTGTTTTTTGATTAGCTAAATCAAATCACCTAATCAAATGTTTCTAATAAATGTCCCATTTCCCAGCCTTTAACTAGCATTTCAGCTTTCTTGGGCCCCTTTAACAATATCCTAATGCCAGCAAAAAGTTATAGATAGATAGATAGATAGATAGATAGATAGATAGATAGATAGATATCAGAATATAATCTTTTATGTGATTTATTTTAAGTTGAAACCACTCTTAGAGCAGGAAAAGATTAACAAGTTGGGAAAATGGCAAACATTTTGGCTGAGAGAACTTTTATTTGGTTTTATTGGGCTGCAAGGTACAAGGCAGGTACTGCTGGAGCCTTGCCAGAGTTTATGGAAACTGAAAGGAGGTGGAGGTTTAAGAGCCAGTCATTTTAAATTTTTTTACTGTTGTAAACCTTTCATTTTTTTAAATTAAATTTTTAGTAATTTTTGGTTTTGGTATTATTACCATAATATATATGCTGTAATGAAAAGAAAAAGACAAAAACTACAATAGATAAAAACAATTTAGGAATGCATATTCAGTTGAAAATATATTGTATTTTTTAAGACATTTAGGATCATTGTTTTAAAGTAACTTGTAGCTTATTTGATAATTATTTTTGTTAAGAATTGTAGCTTGTGTTTGTTTTATATTAAAAATTTATTGTTATTAGATTTATCTTCATCATTAAATTTAAAATCATCATCAGAGATTGTCTGAGCTTTTTTATTAAAATTGTTTTTTAATAGGATTATAATTTGATTAGTGTCAGTTAATAATTTTATTGTAATTATTATATTAATAACTGTATTTTAATTATTTAATAAAATTTAAAATGTTTTATAATTTTATATATTTAATTATAATTTTGAAAAGTATTTTGCAATATTATAATAAAGTACAATTACATTTTTAAAATATAAAAATAATTTGTGATAGAATCATTAAAATTAATTTAAAAATTTTTAAATAGTTTAAATAGTTTACTGTTTTTTAAATTAATATGAAATGTGTTATTTTTATGTTATAAAGTTTGACTGTCAATATGAAAAGTTTTTATATATTAATCTATGAAAGTGAAGGTTTAATACTTTATTAAAGACATATTTTTAAGTTTTTAATTTTAGGATATCAATTGCATAAATTATTATTTTAATTTAAAAGTATTTTTAGAGAGCTGGATTTTGGGGTTGGTTTATGCCATGTGTTGTTGCTCACAATGGTTTAATTTTTGAGTTATTAGTTTTTAATTAATTTTTGTTGTTGATATTATACATTATAAATTCTATATTATAAATTATAAATTAATATTTTATAATTAAGATATGAAGATTGTGTTAACATACACATTTAAGACCGATCAGAAATAGACATGCAGTGGAGGTATATATATGTATATATATATATATATATTTGATATATATATATCAAATAGATAATTTTTAAAAAAATATTAGCTATAATTTTAAAGGAGATTTTCACTACATGTTGAATTTGAGTTTTATTGTTACTGGATGTATATATACATATATTATATTATAATTTTATTAGACAAGCTGAGAATATTCTCCTCTGTAGAAGCAGCTTTCACAGACAAAGCTGGCTTGCTGCCAGCTATATTTAGTCTGTAGTCAGGGTTTAAAGGCCAGCACAAATTTGTTAATTCTTGAGTCTTTGTTGTTGTTGTTGTTGGTAGTGATGGTGGTGGTGGTGGTGGATTTGGTGGTGGTTTTTACTTTAGATGCTTTTTTTTGTTTTTTGAAGGAGATTAAACTAAATTAAGAGCTGAACAGCCAGAAAATGAAGTTTTAATCTGTTTTATTGGATGTCCTGCCAAAGAGAACAGATATTTTACAGTGCAGGAGTAATAAATAAATAAATAAATAAGTAAGTAAGTAAGTAAATAAATAAATAAATAAATAAATAAATAAATAGCAAGAGTTGGTAGACCTGCTGGCCACTTGTTTTTGCAAAAGATGATTAGCTTTACTGACAATACAGTTAAGGTTAGATTTTTTTGTTGTTGTTTTTTGACAGACATTTGAAGTTCTTGAAGTATATAACCAGACTAGGTTTAGTGAAGTGGAGCTGCCTCTTTGCCTGTGGTGTCTTTTAAGATAAGAGGGGAGAACAAATAATTTACAAGCACATAAAATACACACAGACATTGAAAGATGTTTCCAGGAAAGCAAAATCAAAACGGAAAGGCTGTTTCTGACAGTCTTCCTTCCTGTGCACAGAAAGCCCACATACCCACAGCTAATTAAGAAATTAGATGAGAACTAGCAAGTTTTTTTTTTTTTTTCCCATCTATGGCATTTAGGAGCATTCTTTTAAGTCCCAGGCCATGTGACAGAATACGTGTCTACTCTGTTCCTCTTGACCTCCAAATTGACAACAGAAAAGCAGACACAGATACAGACACAGATGGAGCACTTTCGACTTACTGATTGGTGGGGAAAAAAATGTCCCCAAACAATCAGCTATTTGAATGGGGGTTTCCAGTGGATCTTGAACATGCACCCACATGTAAGGGTCTGAGACTTGCCAAAGAATGAATCACCAGACTCAAGTAGTATGCAACAGCAAAGAGCGTTAGTTTAGCAGAATTTTTTCTTTTATGCAGGAGTCCCCCATTTAAAAATAAGAACACAGATGTGTGCTTTGCAGGGTCAATTTAAAGCCTGTTAAGGTAGCTGTAGACAACTTTAATGGTTTCCTTAATTGATTGTCTCTATTCTCAGGAGTATGGGTGTTTTTATAATTTAGGGCTCTGAAAACTTTCCAGGGTGACAAGATATCCTCAGTTTGGCTGCCTGTAGCTGTGGTTGGCTGATCTTGGACTCCTGTATCTAGGTTCTCATTTAAAACAAAAACAAAAATAAAATCTTAAAACTTAGGCCCAGTTTCTCAAACTACCAGTCATAAAGTCAGCCTGGTTATGGCCAGCTCAGTCCTCTCAGAATAAACACCTCAAAGAAATCCAGGAAAACCCATATACCCCCCCACACAATGGAGGAAACAGAATAAATCAATTTTAAAAATACGAGAGGGAAAAAATAAAGTATTTAAAGAAACAAATAAATCTGTTCAAGACCTGAAAATAGAAATAGAAGCAATAAAGAAAACACAAACTGAGAAATTCTGGAAATAAAAAACATTTAGATATTTAAGCAACAACTAAGAGGCAAGCTTCATCAACGGAATACAAGACCTGTAGATGAATTCTCACTCATTGAAGATATGATGGAGAGGATGGGTATAGTAGCCAAAGAAAATGTTACATCTAAAATAGTTCTGTCAAAGAGCATCAAGGAAATATGAATCTTTATGAAAAGACCAACCCTAAGAATAATAAGAATAGAGGAAGGAGAGGAATCTCAGATCAAAGACCCAGAAATTATTTTCAATAAAATGTTGAGGTCTGCCCCACCTAGCATAGTGTTATGTTTGCCAGCTATTTCATATTGTTGCTGTACTATGCCTGATAATTTTGACACAGAAAAATAACTTGACTTAGAGCAAAGTCATGCTGACCAAATCCTCTGTTATTTTATGTATGTTCTTATGTTTCTTAATCTTAATAAATTCTACAACCATAAACCCCATTCATGACAGATCATAATAAAGGTCAGGTAGAACTCTTCTGTCTAGCTAGCCAAAATAACTTGAGTCTGAGCTCACCACCAGGCAGCACTTCATACACATACACATGAGGTCTTTATTTTTTTTTCTTTTATAAACCTCCCTTAGAAATGTTTAGTGACACAGTTTTAGCTCCCAAAATCTGAGGTATGTCCCTGAATGATCTGTATTAGAGTATGTTTCAATAAACCATCCCTATCCTACATGAGATCAGTGTTTATATGGCATGTGGAGTGACTCATGGACCCCCCAACAAAAATCATAAGAAAAAATTTCCTAACCTAAAAATGGTGATGCCAGTAAAGGTATAAGAAGCATACAAAACACCAGAGTAGATTAGAAAGAAACCCCCATGCCTAATAATAGTCAAAACAAAACATATACAGAACAAAGAAGGAATATTACAGGCTGCATGGAGAGAAGACCAAGTAATATGTAAAGGCAAATGTTGCAGGATATTTGACCACACCGTAAACCCCAAGATTGTGCTGTTTATAAGAAAGAAAAACACTGTTTCCAGTATTGGTGTGGCTCAGCCTTAGCACACCCATTCCTTTAATCACTCTGGTTGGAATACAGAAACAACCTTAGTACACAACTTTAATCACGAACAACGAAGGTACAATTAGTTTGTAGAATGAAGTGCCTATGTTTGAAAGTGAGGTCTAATTGAGTGGCAGACAAAATGGCAAATGAGAACAAGATTTGACAGAAGTGGATATGGGAAACTCTCACAAGAAGAGAAAGGAAAGAAAAGCAAGGTAAGAAGGAGCAATGCAGTGGGAGAGAAGAAGGAGGCAGTCTTAACAAGAGAGTTTTACAGAGACTGGTCAAAGAGAAAACAAGCTACACACAGGTAAAAGCAGAACAATGCAGAGAATGATAAGGAGCCAGAAGATTAGAACATACTGCCAAAGTTAGTATGAGGTCAAGTAGAGCAGAGAGAGAGAAGACAGGTGGAATCAAAGAGTGGAGAGAGGAGTTTTAAGCCAGGACACCTGAGTTTGAATGAGCCAGCTAGAGTTCAGAAAAAAGAAACAAGAAAGGGTGAGCCTATTCAGCACTAAGTCTGAGGCTGAAAATATTCTAGGCCTATATAAGATTGTAAGGAGGCTAGAACATTCCAGAAGTAGGCCTAGGTTAGCAAACCAAAGAAGTAAATCTTAGAGACAACAATTATAGGAGAATAAAAGTTACTTTTATAGGCAAACCTATTAGAAAGACTCTAAGAAATCACAGATGCTAATCCAGACTTCTGTTACAAGAAAAACATTCATTTCCAGTAGATAGATAAAATAAAATATTTCATGATAAATTCAAACTTAAAGAATATCTATCTATAAAATCAGCCTTACAGAAGATGCTAGAAGGAAAATTTCAACCCCAAAATGCAAAAAATAATCTCACACCATAGAATAAGTGGAGGCACACACACAGACACACACACACGCACACACACACACACACACACACACACAGACACACAAAATACAGACTCAGACACACAAACACCCTACCAACACCGCTATCAGCAGCAGCAGCAACAAGAAAATAATAGGAATCAACAATCACTAGTCATTGATATCTCAATGTTGTTTGTTTCAATATACCAACAAAAATATACAGACTATCTGAATAGATGCCAAAACAGGATCCATCCTTCTGTTGCATCCAAGAAACACATTTCAACTTCAAAGATAGATATTATGTCGGGGTATAAGGTTGGAAAAATATATTATAGCAAATGGATGTAAGAAACAAGCTCATGTAGCCATTTTAATATCTAAAAAACAAAGACTTCAAACCAAAACTGATCAAAATAGATGGGGAAAATACAACATTCTCATCAAAGAAAAAAACCATAAGAAAGAAATATCAAGTCTAAATACCCGTACCTCAAATACAAGAGAATCTACTTTTACAAAAGAAATGCTACTATAGCTTAAATCACATATTGTAACCCACACTATAATATTGAGAGACTTCCATACCTCACTCTCAAAAATGGACCAGTCATCCTGACAAAGACTAAGTGGAGAAATACTGGAGCTAATAAACATAATTATAAAACAAATAGGCCTAACAGATATATAAAGAACACTTTACAGAAACAATCAAATATACCTTCTTCTCTACACCTCATGAAACTTTCTCAAAAATTGACAACATACTCATAAATAATTACTCAAAAGATACAAGAAAATTAAAGTAACTCCCTGTCATAGTTAGGGATTTCATTGCTATGAAGAGACACCATGACCAAGAGAATTTTTATAAAGGACAGCATTTAATTGGGGCTGCCTTACAGGTTCAAAGGTTCAGTCTTTTATCATCATTGTGGGAAGCATGGCAGTGTCCTGGCAGGCATTGTAATGGAGGAGCTGAGAGTTCTACACCTTGTTCTGAAGGCAAACAGGGAGAGACTGACTTCCAGGCAACTAGTAAAAGTGTCTCACAGCCCACTCCCACAATAACACCCTTCCTACAACACGGCAACACTTATTCCAACAAGGACACACCTCTTAATAATTTCACTCCCTGTGGGCCAAGCATTCAAACATCTAAGTCTATAGGGGCCAAAACTATTCAAACCATCACATTCTATTCCCGGCTGCTATAGATCTGTTTAAACACATGCATCTATGGGAGGCCACACCTAGCCATAGAATAATGAAAAGTACATCCAGTCCAGCTTCAAATGTCCCCATAGTCTATAACAGTCTCAATAATGTTAAATACAAGTTCAAAGTCTCTTCTGAGATTCTTCCAATTGATTAACTGCAATCCCCTATAAAATCAAAATCAAAAAGCAGATCACATAACTCTAACATCACAGGATATAAATTACTAGCAAAGTGGCTATAAACCACATCACTACACAATAATAAATTGCCCTAAATGACAAATGGGCTGAGAAAAAAATTAGGGAAATAACACATTTCATGATAGCTACACATAAAATAACATATTTTGGTGTAACTCTAACAAAGCAAGTTAAAGTGCTGCATAATGACTTCAAGTTTTGAAGAAAAAAATTGAATGAGATATCACAAGAGGGAAAGATTCCTCATGTTCATCAATCAGGATAATTAGCGTATTACAATAGCCATCCTACCAAGAGCAATCTATGGATTCAGTGCAAATCTATACCAATTCTAAAGCAATGCTTTGTAGACCTTGAAAGGACAGTTATCAGCTTCATGAAGGAAAAACAAAGCAAACAAACAACAACAAACAAACAAAAACAAGATATCTAAAACAATCCTGAACAATAAAACAATTGCTGGAGGTACCACCATTCTTAATTTGAAGTTGTACTATGGAGCTATAGTAATAAAAAAGCACATGGTATTGGCATAAAAATAGACGCATTGATCATGGGAATGAAATTGAAGTCCTGGGCATAAATCCACATATAAAAGGAAACTTTACTTTAGATAAAGAAGGTAGAAATATACTCTGGAAACAAGACACCAATTTCAATAAATGGTGCTGGCCAAACTGGATGACTGCATATTTAAGAATGTAAACAGAACCATGTTTATTCCTCTGCCCAAAACTCAAGTTTAAGTGATTAAAAAACCTCAACATAAAACCAGATACAATCAATCTGATAGATAAAAAACTCAGAAGTAGCCTTGCATGTATTACACAGAAGATGCCTTTTTAACAGAACACTGATTGCATAGGTACTAAGATAAAAATTAACAAATGGGAACCTGTGAAACTGAAAAGCTTCTGTAAGGCAATGGACACCATCATTCAACAAAATGGCAGACTACAGAATGGAAAAATACTTTTGTCAACACCATGTCTGATAGAGGACTAATAACCAAAATATATAAATAACTCATGAAACAAGATACGAAAAGAAAGACCTAAATAATAATCCAAATAAAAGATGGGTCACAGATTTTAGGAGAAAATTCCCAGTAGATGAAACTAAAATGTTTCAGAAATACATATGCAAATGTTCAAAGTCATTAGCTATCAAGGAAATGCAAATCAAAACTAATTTGAGCTTCCATTCTACAACTGTAAGAATGGCTAAGATCAATAACACAAGTGACATCTCATGGTGGTAAGGATGTGGAGCAAGGAGAATACATTGCCATTGCTGGTAGGAGTGCAGACTTGTTCATCCACCTTGGAATTCAGTATGGCAGTTCCCAGCACATTGGGAATTGATTATCCTGAAGACCCAGCTTTACTACTACTCTTGTATATATACTTAAAGAACACTCAATCCTAACACAAGCACACTTGCTCAACTATGTTCATTGTAGCTTTATTCATAATATCTAGAAACTATAAACAATCTAGATGTTTCTCAACAAATAAGAGTTATTCAAAACTGCAGTTCAGTAGCTGAGCACATAATGATCTACCTTTACTTTGTATGTTAATCTAGCTCCCTCTCAGCCCAATCCCATGATACTTGCATATTATTATTGATCTGGCTCTTTGGACCCCTTCTTCATGGCTCCAATCCCTCTATCCTGCCACTCATCTGCCTCTCCCCTTCTTCCTTTCTCTTTCTTATGCTTGTTGGCATCTTAGTCAATGCTTTGTTGTGCCCAGCCCTTAGGTTTTCAGCATTTATTGACAAGGCAGAGAATACATTTTAAGAACTGTTTACACAAATTTGAGACAGGATATTCTAGGTACAAGCATTACAATGCCATGTCTGGATTGAAACAAGTTGTGAGGGCAGAGAAATCAGCATTTGAATAACCCAAGTATAAACTTTACACAGCATACAAAAGAATTTGCCTACATTTTCCACTTTTGTCTAGTAAGTGGTTCCTTTTCTTATACTAATAAGTTATATTAATAAAGAACATACAGTAGGAACAATTGTGAAACAATTATAAAAACTATTAGGTAAGAGTTGCATTCACAATGTTCAGTTCATTTATATTTCCCAACTTAGATAAAGTATTCTATCATCTCTCCTATCTTGGTGAATACAGGGTTCTGTATCTAAATAATTTTCTACCCTAACTTGTCTTGTCATCCTAAAAATGCCTTCTTCAAGCTACAGCATCTTCTTATATACTAAATAATATAAGCTTATAATAAGACTATGACTATTCTTCAACCCCATCAAAGACATGAAAAAGAATAAATGAGTATGCAGGACGTGTTAGGATGCAGATTCTAGAAATTATAAAAATGGCAAAGAGAGCTGAATGCCTGGACAGTCGCCAATATTGTCTCTACAACTTTGGACCATCCATCTTCAACCTTCTGACATAGTATATCTGACAGAACTTTTGCGACACAGGAATTATGAAGGACTTGCTTACTCTGTCTAGGCAGAGTTTGGCACTTGACTTCCCTGTGTTCATTTGTCCTTTCCAGACAAATTTGTCTGTAGTTGAAGCAGGAATTTTCTTTGACCAGTGGCTATCTTGCCACAAATGAAAGTACTCCATATGGAGGTTATTGACACTCATTATCTTTTTTGAAGTAGAATGGGTGTACTGTCAGGATCACACCTTTCTCAAAGTCAAAAGATCTTTTAATAATAATAAGATAATTTTAAATGCCACAATCTGTGGATCTCTCAGGCTTTTAAAGATCAACTAACAATTTATAGTGTTTCTGAATTATCACACATTATTTATTCTTAGGCATTTACTATATGAATAATCTTAAAATCATTTTATTGCAATTAACTTAACTAGTATCTAATATCTAATATGACTATCTGACTATTAATTTGTATTTCTTTTTTTTTTTTTAAATTTATTTATTTACTTTATGAGTACAGTATAGCTGTCTTCAGACACACCAGAAAAGGGCATCAGATCCCATTACAGATGGTTGTGAGCCACCATGTGGGTGCTGAGAATTGAACTCAGGACCTCTGGAAGAGCAGTCAGTGCTCTTAACCACTGAACCATCTCTCCAACCCTAATTTGTATTTCTTAACCATCCCTAATATTTTATAATTTGCAAATTTATCATCCATAAGTGATTATAATAGTAACTTTCAAAAAGACTAAAACTTTATATTGCATATAAGAATTATACACATATAATGAATAAAATAATATATATATATATTCAAAATAATCTTAAATTTGTATAAATATACAATACCCTATACCAGTGTATCAAACATAACTTATTTCTCTATCAATATGCAAAATTCTGTACCAAGATCTTTAGGGGTATCTTTGTCTTTCAAACCTGATTTTTACCACTTTTGTTAGAATTCATAATTTTTCTTATCTTGTATGAACATATACAAAGCCCCTTTCCTAGCATAACATATTTCCTACTCTTCATTCTGAAGTTAATATATCTTTGAAATAACAGGCTGATATAATTTATCAGGTTTTTTTTCTCAGCAATCCAATGTCAGCAGCTATTACTTTTTGTTAATTAGCATTTAAAATGTAAAATCAATAAAGCATTATGGAATCTATTTCAGATGGTCTTTGATACTCACTTCTATATATTAAGGATTTATTTTAAACTACGATTGGATCTTTCAGTGACTGCTTATCCTATAGGATTGTGTGGTATACCTGTAATATGCTTTATATTTTAATGCATAAAATTATTTTATTTTATTAGAAACATATGCTAGAGAATCAGCATTATCAGTTTTAATTTGTCTAGGTATATCCATAATTACCATAATGTCTAATAAATGGATAATAATAGAATCAGCCAAAGCCAAGATCTCAAAGCAGTTGCCCATTGAAACACTGAACACATATCTATAGTATTGTGCACATATTTCAGTTTACCAAATTACCAAACTCTACAAAATGAAACAAATTCATTTTCCAAATTATATTTTTTTTACTATCTTTAGGGTTACTTCCCATATGCAATGTAGTTTCTTTATATAATGAACAGGTAAGGTAATTCCTTATAATTTCTTTGACTTGTTGGCAAATGACAGAATTTTGTTTAAGACTTTGCTATTGACATGGTGATATTTTTATTGAAATCTTGAGGCTTCTTCTACACTTCCTGTCAATAGTTGATCAATTTCCTCATTGCCTTGTGCTAGGGGGACTGGTATACTTGTATGTAATCTGATATGTGTTACATACAATTTATGATTTCTATTTCTAATCATTTGTTGATTAGACAATTGAATAAAATATGAAGTCAATTCAGAATATTCTTGACTTGGTTCAGCAGTCTCTATATGTAAAAAGGCTCTTTCTGCATATTGAGAGTCAAATACTGTATTAAGAAATTCTAGAACACCCAATAACATCATAAGGATTGTGTATAATTCTAATTTTTTGAATTGAATTATAAGAACATTCAATGACCTTAATTATATGTTCTGATGTATATCCTGCCTTTTCTGATTTATTTGCATCAGCCTAAAATGTAGGGGCTCCCAAAATTGGAGTTCTTTTTATTATACGAGTGAGACCCAACTAGTTCTTTTAAAACCTGAAGTCGCTAGCTTTCAGGGTAATTATCATTAATTTCTAGCCCGCCCCCCCCCCCAAAAAAAAATCACCGGAAGCTCTTTCCCAATGTTTGTCTTGTGCCCATAATGAGGAAATCTCTGCATTAGTAAAAGGTACCACAATCTACAGTAGGATCTATTCCAAGTAATTGACAAAAGCTCATTTTTCTCTTTAATATCAATTCAGAAAACTTTTTTTATATTTGTTTTTTTGTTTTTGTTTTGTTTTGTTTTTTCATTGTTGTTGTTTTTCAAGACAGGGTTTCTCTCTGTAGCCCTGGCTGTCCTGGAGCTCACTCTGTAGACCAGGCTGGCCTAGAACTCAGAAATCCATCTGCCTCTGCCTCCCAAGTGCTGGGATTAAAGGCATGTGCCACCACTGCCAGGCCAAAAAGCTCTTTTTTTTTTTTGAAGTATTCACCATTGCTCTCTTCAGACACACCAGAAGAGGGAACCAGAACCCCTTACAGCTGGTTGTGAGCCATTGGAGGGTTATTGGCAATTGAACTCAGGACTTCTGAAAGAGCAGTCAGTGCTCTTAACCGCTGACCCATCTCTTCAGCCCTATATTTGTTTTTAATATTTTACTCTGCATGCTAAAAGTTTCCATCCTAAGATATCATCTTTCCTCTGCATAAGAATTCCTGTTGGAGAATGAGTAGAATGTAAGATAACTAAGATTCAGGCCATCTTTTGATCAACACAATCTAGATGTCTATGCTGTAAATTCTTTTCTATCAGAGCCAACTCCTTTTCACACTCAGGTGATAGTTTTCATTGACTATTTAAATCTTTATAACCTTGTAAGATTTAAAATAAATTGCTTAGTTTTTGAGTAGCCAAGCCAATTGTAGACTTAAGCCAATGATGGGAGGCGACAAGCCAGTTTATTAATATCTCGCAATAAATTCTGGAAATCATTAAGAGTCCTTAATTGGTTTCTCCTAATGTACCTTTTGTGGTTTAATCCTTTTTAGATTTATTTTGCATCCTAGACAATTAATAGAATCGCCACTTTGTATTTTTTCAAGTACAATTTGTAAGTCCCAATAGGGTAAGGTTTTCTTTATTTAATCAAACATTCTTTCCAATGTATTTTTATATCTGAATGAGCCAATATGACATCGTCCATATAGTCATAAATTATGGATTGAAATAGTTTTTATAAATTATCCCTAATGCCTGTTATAAGTAATATTTGCATAATGTAGAACGGTTTAACATTCTTTGTGGTAAGACATTACAATAATACTTCTTTGTTGGACAACTTCTATAACAGTAGGTACTCAGAAAGCAAACCTTTCCTTATTATGTTCATGTAGAGGAATTGTGAAAAAGTAATCCTTTAAATCAGTCATTATGATAGGCCATTCCTTAGGTAACAAGGAAGGCAATGGGATTACAAGTTGTAAAGGTTGTCTCAGATGAATTATTTTATTAATTTCTCTGAGATCTGTCAAAATCCTCTGTTTGCCCAATTTCTTTTTAATGAGAAAAACCAGAGAATTCCAAGATCTGGTGGATTCTTCTACATCTTCCACCCCCAGCTCATTTTGGACTAACTGTTCTGGACTAACATGTAATTTTTCTTTTGTCTTAGACTGTTGCTCAATCCTAATTGGTTGGTCAGTTAACTACCTTAGAGGTAAGGCTGTTGGTGTTTTATGAGCAGTGACTCCCTGATGTAAAATAGAAGTGTTAGCCTCTGTTGTATCTTATTTATGGACAGCCTGGAAACTCTGTAACTGTCTTTCATTGCATTCTTAATAATTTTTTTTTTTAAATTAGGAGCATTACCTGTTTTGTGGTTTGTCTCTGAAACTGAAAAAAATGTTCATCTATGTTTTCCATTTTTGAAACAGTTTTCCCAGAAGTTTAGAGCTATATCAGTCATGTATGGCTTTAATTTTCCCATCTGACCTTCAGACCCTGTACATTTAAGCCATGTGGTCCTTTGTTTTATCTGGGATAAAGTCCCATCTCCTTGAATATGGGTATCTACCTCTTGAAGTGGCCAGTCTAGAGGCCAGTATTCTGGAGAAATAATGGTGACATCTACTCAATTGTGGTCCATACCTTCAATTTCAATATTATTTATAAATACCTCTAGATATGACATCTGATCATCTATAGACATTTGGCAAAACATTTGCTTTTTTATTTTTCTGTTCTGTTTTGTTTTTTGCCCCTTTTGAGTTTTTGATTTGTCTATAGAATTTGTACTAACTTTGTTATCTGTTATTTTAATATCTGTATTTAGAGCAGTAGAGTTTACTTGTCTTATGGAAGAGAATTTTCACTGTTTGGTATTATACTGGATAGTTTTGTGTGTCAACTTGACACAGGCTGGAATTATCACAGAGAAGGGAGCTTCAGTAAAGTAAATGCCTCTATGAGATCCAGGTGTAAGGCATTTTCTCAATTAGTGAACAAGGGAGGAGGGTCCCTTATGGGTGGTACCATCTGTGGGCTGGTAGTCTTGGGTTCTATAAGAAAGCAGGTTGAGCAAGTCAAGCAAGCAAGCCTGTAAGCAGCATTCCTCCATGTCCTCTGCATCAACTCCTGCTCCTTGACCTGCTTGAGTTCCAGTCCTGACTTCCTTTCATGATGAACAGCAGCATGGAGGTGTAAGCTCAATAAACCCTTTCCTCCCCAACTTGCATCTTAGTCATGATATTTGTGCAGAAATAGAAACCCTGACTAAGACAGATATTGGGGCCTGTAAGAGGCCTCCCTGGGATATTTTTTGATATGAGGTTACCCCACTTGACTGTAATTGATTTACATTCACTAATCCAATGCAGGTCTTTGCCACATCTTTTACATATTTCAGGAGGCATAGGCTCTTTTTTGGAATTAATTTGGTTTTCTTTGTAATTCCTTTTGAAATGACCTTGCTCACCAAAATTAAGACATTTGAGTATTTGTATCATCTCAAAACCCTTAGTGGTGGGTTTTCCTATTAAGGGCGTATTAGATCAATGGGATCTAATATTAACTGTATTTCTAATCTATGCATTTATTAATGTTAACCTTGCCCTTGAAGGTTGATTACTTCTTTGCATTCAGCATTCGAATTTTCAAAAGCCAAAGATTCAATTTGTTCCTTTCTCAGTAATGATTCTTCTATAATTCCCCCTATAGCTGAAGTCAATCTTTATAAAAAGTCAATGAATGTTTCTTTGGAACTTGCATAATCTGCGAAAATAGTTCAAGTATTTTTCCTGTTTCCTCAAACTTGTCCCAGCCATTCAAGGTTGTCCCATGACATAATGACAAAGTTCCTTCATTATATTTGACTTGTACCTCTACCTGAGCAAAGTGACCCTCACCAAGCAGCTGTTCCTTTGAAATATTGTGGTGGCTTGTATATGCTTGGCCTAGGGACTGGCACTATTAGGAGGTGTATTCTTGTTGGAGGAAGTATGTGACTGTGGAGGTGGGCTTTGTGAGAAATTCCTTCTAGCTGCTTAGAAGTGAGTCTTCTCTTTACAGTTAGATCAAGATGTAAAACTCTCAGCTCCTCCAGCACCATTCCTGCCTAGACCCTGTCATGGTTCCAGGTGTGATGATATTGGACTAAATCTTAGAACCAGTAAAACCAATTAAATGGTCTTCTTTATAAGTGGTGCCTTTGTCATGGTATCTCTTCATAACAATGGGGACCCTGAGACAGAAGTTGATACAAGGGACTGGGGTATTGCTGTGATAGGCCTGACCATGCTTATGTTTGGAGGAATGTGGATTTTATGACTTTGAATAGTAGGAGAATTCTTTATATGGGGCTTAGTGGGCCATCCTAGTAGTAAGATGGAAGACATTGGTTGTGCATGCGATTTGAATTGTACAGACCTGGCCTAAGAGTTTCAGTGGAGAAGAATTTTGGTATTTGGCCTAGAAACTGATTTTGTGATATTTTGGTGAAGAAAATGCTGCTTTGTGCTCTTGTCTGAAGAGCCTACCTGAGACTAAGGTAAAGAGATTTATATTAATTGTGTTGACAAAGAAAATCTAAAAAAAAAAAAAAAAAAAACAAGCAGAGACATTATTTTGTGGTTTAGTCTCATGAAGAATATTTTAATCAAGCAAAACAAGATTGGAAAGGAAAAGTACAAGATGCACGGTTCAAATGATAAAAGGGGACCAAGAAGTAGAATGGAGCTGAATCCTATGTTCAAGGAGATAAACAGATTAAGCTTATTGTTTATGTGTTTGCAGTTGAAGAAGGGATAGTTATGTCATGTTAGGCATTATTACCCGGTTATTGTTTTCATTTGTACTTTTAATCTGGAGTGAACTGCAATCCAGAAATGGAGGGGTATAGTTGTGATCCAAATCTTGAAGCTAGAAGACAGAGGCTTTTGATCTGAGTCCTGAGGAACAGTTGTCATGAAAAGCTTTGACCAAGGCATGGTGGTCTACACCTTTAATCCCAGGAGACAAAGGCAAGAAGATCTCTGAGTTTAAGGCCAGTCTGGGGCAGAGCATGGTTTAGGTAAAGAAAAGGTTAATTCCAAGCGTGGTGGTACATGCATTTGATCCCAGGATTCAAAAGACAGAACCATGCAGGTCTCTAAGTTCAAGGTCAATCAACAGAGCAACTTCCTGGACAGCCAAACTTGGGCAGTCAAGGAGTTGCAAAATAGAAAGCTGGGGATAATGTAAAGGAACAAAGGGACCATGTTCCATATCCAGCAAGTTGCAGAACTCCACAGCTTCAGCCATGTGGCTCTGGCTATACAGTCAAGAACAGAAGGGATTACTTTGACAATTGATGCTGGTTAGTTTGAGCTAAGAAATGAGTGATGATTAAGAACAAACCAGCATCACTGAGGTGAAATCTTCTGGAGAGTGTTTTTGGAGAGCACAAATAAGTTGTGTTTCAGAGGCAGCCAAGGTTGTACCTCATGCTTCAGTTGGACTTGGTAATTTGTAAGAATCACACAGGTGGTACTGGTTTTGAAGGCATGAAGAGGTCATAGAGAGCAACAGAGGCTTGGCAGTGTGTGAGCCATGGAAGGCCACTGGGGAAGGCCAATGGGGAAGGTACAGCCTCAGTTGCAGTTGATAGACCAGGATTGAAGGAGTCATGCAAAGAAGTTGAGGCTTGGTACCAAGAAATTATTCTTTCAGAGGCTATTGGTGAATCCTTGTAGCAATAGAAGACTCCAGCAAATTAGACATTCCAGTACCATGGAATGATCACCAAGAACAGCAGCAGCAGTGGAGTGGACTCAACCAGGGCCTAGAAGGCTACAGAGGGCAGAGATGGAGAGGTAACCCAAGACCTGTGGAGGAACCCAGAAGACATGTCAGTCTCAGACATTAGAACAAAAAGCTGTAAAGTTGAAATTGTCTTAGATACACCAAAATGTTAGAAATGTCAGTGTTGAATTAAATATTAATTAATAATTCCCTGTGGTAGTTTCCCTCCCCACCTCAATGTATGTTACTGAATGAAAAACACATACACAGCCTTTATATTTTAATATGCCATAAACAGCACAAGAGCTGGGCCATTGCCTAACAGCCACTGTTGATAGAATCTACCTCCTGCCAATAATTCTGAGTTACTACGTAATAAATTCTGTGTTCTCTATTGGCTGCCTTGAAGCCAGTTGGGCATCCATCTGGGCCATGTTTTCCCTGCTCCTTCACATGGATCTATGCCTCTCTGTTCTTCATTTCTCTCAGACATGGCATCTTTCCTCTCCTCCACACTCTCCTGACATGGCAGATATTCTTCTGCCTGTTCCTAGTCTCAAGCCTTGGAAATACTAAAAATCGTGCCTCTGTATGTCCTTCCCAGCTATTGGCTGTTGGCATCTTTATTTACCAATTAGAACCAACTGGGGATACGTTCCCAGAAGCTACCTGCAGACTTCTCGTGGAATCAATTTTGGGGGGAACATAATTAGTATTCATAATACAAGCATATTAGAGCCACGGAATACCTGCCATGGAGTACTTGCCAAGGAAAGCTGCTAACAGGGAGTAGAAAGAGCCAAGGAGAAAAGTTGTTGCAGTCAACAAAGCAGAAAGGATTTGGAGATCTAAAGAGCACTTCGACCGGAGATATGGAGATGCAGAGTTTGAAGTTTGTCCAGCTCATTTTCTGACTTGCTTTAGTCCAGTATTTCCTCATCATGCTGTTCTGCAATGGTAATGTATGTCCCAAATAAAGTTGGATGTATGTGACTTTTTTTTTTATTTCTTATTACAGTTAAGATATTTCATTAATTTCAGAAGAGAGTTTGAATTTTGGACTTTTAACATTATTGAGACTGTTATAGACTAAGGTACTTTTGAAGTTGGACTAAATGTATTTTGTCTTATGCTATGACTAGGTATGTGCTCCACAGACTAATGTGTTTGAACTGCCTAACAGGGCCAGGGATTGGAATGTGGTGATTTGAATATGCTTGGCCCAGGGACTGTCACTGTTAGAATGTGTGGCATTGTTGCAGAAAGTGTAACTCTGGGGATGGACTTTGAGAGACCTTACTCCCAGCTGCCTATAAGCTAGTCTTCTCCTGTTTGAAGTTGGATAGGGATATAGAACTCTCAGCCCTTCCAGTGGCTTGCCTGCCTGGACTCTGCCATGGATTATGACCTGATGATAATGTATTAAATCTCAGAATCAGTAAGCTAGTACCAATTAAATATTGTTCTTTATAAGAGTTGCCTTGGTCTTGGTGTCTCTTCACAGCATTGGAAACACTAAGATAAGTATTAATATCTCTAGTTCTATTTTTCCAGGCTATCTTCTTAGCTGCTTCTTCCCACCATGAAACCCATTATAAATATGGCCCAGGTTCTAATATTGCTTATTCCATATCTTCACAGTTTGAGGGGATTATTCTATTTTTGAAAGTAAAGAAAGTCAGAATTTTTTAATTAATTGATTATTTTATTTTACACTTCAAATGTTGTCTTCCTTACTGGTCTCCCCTTCACAAACAACCCATCCAATTCCCCCTCTCTATGGCTTCTAACAAGGTGCTCCCCCATCCACCCACCCACTTCTACCTCACCTCTCAAGGATCCTCCTTCACTGGGGCAACAAGCCTCCACAGGATTAAAGGCCTTTCCTCCCATTGATGCCAGATAAGGCAATCCTCTGCTACATGCACAGTTGGGGCCATGGACCCCAAAATGTATATTCTTTGGTTAGTAGTTTAGTCCCCAAGAGCTCTAGGGCATCTGATATTATCTTGATATTGTTGTTCTTATGGGGTTGCAATCCCCTTCAGCTCCTTCAATCCTTACCCCTAACTCTTCCATTGGAGTCCCTGGGCTCAGTTCCATGATTGGCTATATCTGCATCTGTCTTAGTCAGAAGCTAGTGGAGACTCTCAGAGAACAGCCATACTAGGCTCCTGTCTGCAAGCACTTCTTGCCATCAGCAACGGTGTCAGGGGTTGGAGTCTGTAGATAGGATAGATCACAAAGTGGGGCAGTCTCTGGATGGCTTTTCCTTCAGTCTCTGCTCAATTTTTTGTCCCTGTATTTTCTTTAGACAGGAACAATTTTGAGATGGATGGGTGGCCCAAGCCCTCAACTTGGGGGTCATGCCTATCTACTGGATGTAGTCTCTTCAGGTTCTGTCTCCCCTCTAATTCACCAAATGTCATCCTCAGTGGGTCCTAGGAACCTCTTGCTTACCTGACATCTGGGACTTTCTAGTGGTTCCCCTCATTCTCCATCCCTCACTGCTACATATGTCTATTCTTTCTCCCGGCCCTCTGGATTCTCTTTTGTCTAATCCCATACCTGATACTGCTCTCCCTTTCTCCCTCTTCCTCCTCTCTCCCTCCCAGGTCCCTCCCATCCTCTACCTACCATGATTATTTTGTTCCCCCTACAAAGAAGGACTGAAGAATCCACATTTTGGTGTTCTTTTTTGTTAAGCTTCATATGGTCTGTGAGTTGTTTCATGGGTATTGTGAGCTTTTAGGCTAATATCTACTTACTTGTGAGTATATACCATGTGTACCCATTTGGGATGGGTTACCTCACTGAGGATGATATTTTCTAGTTCCATCCATTTGCCTGCAAATTTCAAGAAGTCATCATTTTTTAATACCTAAGTAGTACTCCATCTTGTAAATGTACCCCATTTTCTGTATCCATTTCTTCTGTTGAGGGACATCAGGTTAGTTTCTAGATTCTGGCTATTATAAATAAGGCTGCTATGAACATAGAGGAGCACATGTCCTTGTTATATGTTGGAGCAACTTTTGGGTATATTCCCAGTAATGGTATAGCTGGCTTATCAGGTAGAACTATTTCCAGTTTTCTGAGGAACCTGCAGATTGATTTCCAAAGTGGTTGTACCAGCTTGCAATCCCACCTGCAGTGGAGAAGTGTTCCTCTTTTTCCACATCCTTGCCCATATCTGCTGTCATCTGTATTTTTGATCTTTGACATTCTTATTGGTTTAAGGGGGAATCTGAGGGTAATTTTGATTTTCATTTCCCTGATGAGTGAGGCTGTTGAACATTTCCTTGTGTACTTCTCTGCCCTTCAAGATCCCTCAGTTGAAACTTCTATGTTTAGCTCTGTACCCCACTTTTAAAAATAGGATTATTTCATTCTCTGGAATCTTACTTCTTGAGTTCGATGTATATTTTAGATAGTCTCCCTCTATCAGATGTAGGGTTGGTAAAGATCTCTTCCCAATATGTAGGTTGCCATTTTGTCTAATAGACAGTGTCCTCTGCCTTACAGACTTTCCATTTTATGATGTCCTATTTGGCAATTGTTTATCTTAAAGCTTCATACATTAGTGTTCTATTCAGGAAAATTTCCCCTATGCCAATGTGTTCGAGGTTCTTTCCTAATTTCTCTTTGATTAGATTCAGCTTATCTGATTAGTTGTGAAAGTCCTTGGTTTGCTTAGACTTGAGCTTTGTACAAGGAGATAAGAATGAATCCATTTGCATTCATCTACCTACAGATCTCCAGCTGAACCAGGACCATTTCTTGAAAATGCTGTCTTTTTTACACTGATGGTTTTAGCTTTTCTGTCAAAGATCAAGGTGTGTGGGTTTATTTCTGGGTTTTCAATTCTATCCCATTGATCTACCAGTCTGTCTCTGTACCAATACCATGCAGTTTTTGTCACTATTTCTCAGTAATAGAGCTAAAGTTCAGGGATGGTGATTCCCCTAGAAATTATTTTATTGTTGAGAATTGTTTTTGACAACTTGGGTTTTTTTGTTATTCCAGGTGGAGTTAAGAATTGCTTTTCCTATCTCTGTGAAGAATTGAGTTGGAATATTTGTGGGGATTCCATTGAATCTGTAGATTGCTTTTGGTAAAATGGACAATATTTAATATGTTAATCTTGCCGATCCATAAACATGGAAAATCTTTCCACCTTCTGAGGTCTTCCTTAATTTCTTTCTTTAGAGACTTGAAGTTCTTATCATACCAATCTTTCACTTGCTTGGTTAGAGTTACACCAAGATATTTTATATTATTTGTAATTATTGTGAAGGGTGCTGTTTCCCTAATTTCTTTCTCAGTCCATTTATCTTTTTTGTAGAGGAAGGATACTGATGTATTTGGGTTAATTTTACATACACCCACTTTAATGAAGCTAGGTTTAGGAGTACTCTGGTATAATTTGCGGGTTCCTTATGTATGCTATCATATCACCTGCAAAAAGTGGTATCTGGACTTCTTTCCCTTGACATACTTTTGTTGCATAATTACTCTAGCTAGAATTTTGAGTACTACATTGAGGGAGAAAATGAGCTGCCTTGTCCCTGATTTTAGTGGGACTGCTTCAGGTTTCTCTCCATTTACTTTAATGATAGATATTATTAGTTCTAAATTTCTTTTATTATAATTAGGTATGTGCCTTGAATTCCTTATCGTTCCATGACTTTTAACATGAAGGCATGTTGCCTTTTGTCAAAGGGTTTTCCAGCATCTAATGAAAAGATCTTGTGGTTTTTTTTCTTTGAATTTGTTTATATAGTGGATTATGTTGAAGGATTTCGATATATTGAACAATCCCTGTGTCCCTGTGATGAAGCCTACTTGATAATAATGAATAATCATTTTGATGTGTTCTTGGGTTTTGTTTGAGAGAATGTTATTGAGTATCTTTGCATGAATATTTACAAGGGAAATTGTTTTGAAGTTCTCTTTCTTTGTTGGGTCTTTGTGTGGTTTAGGTATCAACATAATTGTGGCTTCATAGAACAAATTAGGGAGTGTTCCTTTTGTTTCTATTTTGTGGAATAGTCTGAGAAGTATTGGTAATTGGTCTTTGAAGATCTGATAGAATTCTGCATAAAAACCATCTGGCACTGGGATTTTTTTGGTTGAGAGACTTATGACCGCTTCTATTTCCTTAGGGGTTATAGGAATGTTTAGATAGTTTTTCTGATCCTGATTTAACTTTGGTACTGGGTATATGTCTAGGAAATCATCCATTTCATCTAGATTTTACAGTTTTGTTGAGTATAGAGTTTTGTCATAGCATCTGATGATATTTTTAATTTCCTTAGTTTCTTTTATATCTTTCTGTTCATTTCCAATTTTGTTAATTTAGATACTGTCTTTGTGCCCTCTAGTTAGTTTTGTTAAGGGTTTATCTACCTTGTAGATTTTCTCAAAGAACCAGCTCCTAGTTTTGTTGATTCTTTCTATAGTACTTTTTGTTTCTTACTTGGTGACTTCAGCCCCAAGTATGATTATTTGCTGTCATCTACTCCTCTTGCATGTGTTTGCTTCTCTATGTTCTAAAGCTTTCAGATGTGTTGTTAAGTTGCTAGTGTGTGATAACTCCAATTCTGTTATAAAGGCACACAGAGCTATGAGTTTTCCTCTTAGCACTGCTTTCATTATGTCCCATAGGTTTGGGGATGCTGTGGCTTCATTTCCATTAAATTCTAGAAAGTCTTTAATTTCTTTCTTTATTTCTTCCCTGGCCATGTTATAATTGAATAGAGAGTTATTCATCTTCTACGAGTACGTAGGCTTTCTGTTGTTTTTGTTGTTATTGAAGACCACCTTAATCCGTGGTGATCTGGTAGAATGCGTAGGATTACTTCAAACTGTTGAGGCTTGTTTTGTGTCTGATTATATGGTGAATTTTTAAGAACATTTCATGAGGTGCTAAGAAGAAGATATATTCTTTGTTTTAGGGTGAAATATTCTGTAGATATCTGTTAAGTCCACTTGATTCATAACTTCTGTTAGCTTCACTGTGTCTCAGTTTTGTTTATCTTTCCATGATCTTTCCATTGGTAAGATTGGGGTGTTAAAGTCTACCACTATTTTTAGCTTGATGTTGGCTCCTGGCTTGCTGTATATTGCTTTTACTATGTTTAGGTATGGGCCTTGAATTCCTGATCTTTCCAAGACTTTTATCATGAAGGGATGTTGAATTTTGTCAAATGCTTTTTCAGCATCTAAGGAGATGACCCTGTGGTTTTTTTCTTTGAGTTTGTTTATATAGTGAATTACATTGATAGATTTCCGGGTATTGAACCATCCCTGCATCCCTGGGATGAAGCCTACTTGATCATGATGAATGATCGTTTTGATGTGTTCTTGGATTCGGTTTGTGAGAATTTTATTGAGTATTTTTGCATCGATATTCATAAGGGAAATTGGCCTGAAGTTTTCTTTCTTTGTTGGGTCTTTGTGAGGTTTTGGTATCAGTGTGATTGTGGCCTCATAGAAGGAGTTGGGTAGTGTTCCTTCTGTTTCTATTTTGTGGTCTGTTCTTTGAATGTGGCTTCTGCTTCTGTGCTATGAGCAGTTTTGCCCTGTTCTTTCAGATCACAGAGAAGAGTTGTGTTTCTGCCCTTCACTTGGAACTTGGAATACCTTACTGGATCCTAATTCCTCCCACTCCCAAGTAAATCCTGGGGATTCAAGCATTGGCTGATTAGGACAGCATTTATCTGACAAGGAGTTCCTTCAGCTGGGTCTAGTAAACTGGCTTTGCCTCTCTTAGGTAGACTTTTGGCCTGAAGCTCAGTCAGTTTCACAAGGCTTTGGAAGAGAGTCAACACCCCAGCTGGCCTAGTGGAGATCTGAACTGTTCATCCCAGGCAGTTGCTTGAAAAGCAACAGAGTTACTAAGTAACCCTTGTGAATAAAGGAAGTGTTTCCCCTGCAATTCCGGCTTGACTCCTCCCCCCACTGCTGGAGGCTAGTGCTTTGAAATTTCCGGGGCAGGGGTGGGGATGGGGGGAGGGGGACTGCGTTAAGCCAGGCTCTTGTGTAAGATTGGATAGTGTTCCTCCCAGTTTGTTTTACTAGATCCTGGACACCGGCCAGGTCGCAGGTGGAGCCAGTTCTTTGGGGGAAAACCGCGGAGAAACTGTCTTTTGTCCTTGCTAAGAATACTTGCAAGCAGTTTTGCCCTACATCTCCCTGGTGAGTGCTGGGAGGTATAACAAAATGCAGCAGGTGCAGGGAATATGCTCTTGCTAGCCCAGGCTCTACTTAGTCTCCCCTCTGTCTGGGCTCTAAGCCAAAGGAGGTTGCTACCAACATGGCTCTGGAGAAAGGGATTGGACTAAGGTTGTAGCAATTACAACTTCCTATTCCCCTTGCTAAATTAACTTTGGCCCCGGGGAGTGCTGGTTTGCACTTTCCCTCTGGAACTTTTTGTTTTAAGGCCTCAATATGAATTTTATGAGTGTAGATAACATGCCTTTTGGTTGGCACTATGTGTAAATGTATTTGCCTTAAAATAAATATAAAGGATGAATTAATACGGAAGCTGTATTTATTTACCTTATGCTATTCCCCAGTAACCACACAGAAGAAATAAGATTTATTCAAAACTGCACCTCAATAGCAGAGCAGTTAAATTATCTACCTTTTCCTGCTATGCTAATCTGGCTGCCTCCCTGCTCCATTCCATAATACTTGCATATTATTATCCATCTGGCTCTTTGGGTGCCTTCTTCATGGCTCCAACTCCTCCATCCTGACACAGATCTGCCTCTCCAAACTCCTCTCTTTTTTCTGCTTGCAGACATCATACTCTATTCTCTTCTCTGCCCAGCCATAAATTCAATCAGCATTTATTGAAAAGGCAGAGAAGAAATGGTAAGAAACATTTACACAAACTTAAAACAGGAGATAGTTGATATAAGTATTACAATGCAGTGTCCAGATTTAAAATAAGATATTGGGGCAGAGAAATCAGCATTTGAATAACCCAAGGGTAAGCATTATATTATGTCTATGGAGTTACATGTGAATGGGAGTAAATTGAGAAATTGAGAAGGGTTTTAGGATGGAGCGACTGGAAATGTATGACTTTAATGACATTATCTCCCTGCATCTTTGAGGAAACAAAAACATACCTGATCTTGAGAGTCTCTTAAAGGTAATCATGGCTGCTCTGATGAAGATGGTTATGGCTTTTCTGCTTGGAGGGCAACATTATCATATACTTTTATTGACAAAATCTTTTAGTTCTAACATAACCTAGTCTATTTCTCCTTTACTTAATTGCATGTTCAATATCAGATCTAAGTATTTATTGTCAAATATAAGGTCTGAAGGCCATTTAAACTTGTTTTCTTTTATGTTTCATAGTTTTGTCTCTTTTTTCATATAACAGATAATAAAATAAATCTTAATATTTTATTATTAGTATCAACACATTGTTTTGATAATAATTGCATCTTTCAATAAAAAGTGTTAATGTGTAGCATACGTGCCCCTTGATTTCAATTAAATATAACATAGATAACCATCTCTTCTTCATGCCTACACAGTTAAAATATTCCCTAAATTTCTATCCTTTTATCATTCTTTTTTTTTCCTTCTTTTTTTTAAGTTTTTATATTCTATTTACATTTCAAATGTTTCCATCTTTCCAGGTCTCCCCTTTGGAACGCCCATATCCCCTCCCCCTCTCCCTGCCTCTATATCCCCCTACCCACCCACCCACTCTCATCTTCCCTCCTTGACATTCCTCTATACTGGGGCGTCGAACACCCTCAGGCCCAAGGGCCTCTCCTCCACCTGATGGCCAACAAGGCTCTCCTATGCCACATATGTGGTCCGAACCATAGGTCCCTCCATATGTATTCTTTGGTAGGTCATCCAGTCTCTGGGAGCATCAGGGAGTCAGGCCAGTTGACAATGTTGCTCCCTCCATGGGGCTGCAGACTCCCTCAGCTCCTTCAGTCCCTTCTCCAACTCCTCCATCTGGGACCTCACACTCACCCCGAGTTGCTGTGAAGTGAAACTTGGGTATTCCGAACTTTTGGGCTAATATCCACTTCTCAGTGAGAACATACCATGTTCATTCTTTTGTGACTGAGTTACCTCGCGCAGGATGATATTTTCAAGTTCCATCCACTTGCCTGTGAATTTCATGAAGTCATTGTTTTTAATAGCTGAGTAGTACTCCATTGTGTAAATGTACCACATTTTCGGTATCCATTCCTCTGATGAGGGACATCTAGGATGTTTCCAGCTTCTGGCTATTATAAAT
>CM052722.1:63342210-63374505 GCA_028551405.1 Uromys caudimaculatus
TGAGAGGTGTTTGGGTTTGGAGAGCTGTCCCTCAGGGTCCGCTCTGGGGTGCAGAATGGAATCAGAAGGATCTTGTCCCCAGCTGTCCCTTGGTTCCTATGCCCCAAAGGTTCTGTAAAGGTCTCTCTTGATCCAGAAGTGGTGGTTTTGCCTGTTCTCAAAGGTGTGTCAGCACTTCTGGGATTCCCTGTTCATGTGGAGCCTTGTGGCCCAGGCTGAGGTCCCCAGGCACAGGTGTAAACCGAAAAGTTCACAGTTTTTCTGTCCCCGTGTTCTCAGGCCCTGGATCCCAGCAGATCCGGGTGGGTCTGGGTGAGAGGTGTTGTTCCCCTTAACCCCACTCACGGCCTTTCCAGGCTCCTGGGAGGGCACCCCCTCTGGTGCTCGTTGGCTACCGACTCCTGGCGACCCAGGCAGATGTTTCCGCCCGCAAGTGAAATCCGGAAGTTTCCTGGGCATTTTTCTTTTTACCATACAGTTCATTTGCTTATATAATAGTTTCTAATTTTGTGTCTTTATGGTATTTCTCTACATGAGAATGTGTGTGTTTGTGAATCTATATTATGTGTTTCTTGTGCTTTTCCTTTGAATTTTTTTGATTATTTTTTGTATTGCCCTATGAAGGATTGTTTGCTTTTATCTTTTTTAATTTTCTTTTTCTTTCTTTTTAGTTGTTTGTATTCTAATGAGATAGAGCAAGTAAGGGTGTGGATTTGAGTGGGTGATGAGATGGGGAAGTTCTGGGGTAGTTCTATCTATAATCAGAATATATTATATAAAACAAATTTTCAATACAATGCTATTAATATAAAAATAATTAGCTTCACTTTTAAGAAATCTTACTCCAGAGAAAAGACTGATAATGAAAACTCTGTGGTGTTGAGTCTAGGCAGTCTAGAAAATCTTGATATGTAAATGCACTTATTAATATACAAAGTTGTTTAAAGTATTAGTGTTCTACCTAAGAGACCTTGCCAATGAAATCAGAGAATCATCTGGGAGTTTATGATACTTGTCTTTCATTCAATTCACCATGAACCAGGATTGAAGAAATAAATACCTTGGAAAGGTTCATAGGTTTGTCTTGTTTTAGTTAAATAAATCTTTCAAAATAGATGGAGGCTCATAATTTTAGGGAAAATTAATTTTAGTTACAGTATTGTTATCCTGGACAAAATGATGATTATGATGATGATGATGATAGTAGTAGTAGTAGTAGTAATAATAATAATAATAATAATAATAATAATAGAAATGTTTACTGTCAGGAACCAGACTGAGCTACAAACACATAAAACCTTCTATTACAAAGCAGGTATGTTTCAGGGATCATATACTAAAACTCAAAAGGCAGATCTCAGAGCCTAAAAGGATTATCATAGGTCTTTGAAACCTGATCAAGGAGTTTTTGTTTGTGCTTTCCTTCAGTTAATTTTTAAACTACTCTGAGTCAGAAAGTATTTTTCACCTTATATTCTTGACCCATCATTAATGCTAAGACATTTGTAAGTTGTTTTCTTATATCTTTCCTAACATTATTACATTGAACATTACATTATTTTCGTGGCATCAAAATGATTATGGGGTCATCTAGAAATATATCTTCATCTGGAAAGCTGAAGGGATTAGAAACTCAATAGAATTTCAAGGTCTCAAGGCCACGTATTTGAGACTATAAAACAGATTATATAAACCTAGCCTGAATTCTACCTCAAGTCTAAAAACTATGTCCTGTCTCAACAGTATCCAGAAAGAAAGAAAGAATCTTCAAATGTTGCTGTTTGTTTCATTTGGTTCTTTAATTAATTGATTAAAATCTTCTGGAATTGACAGTGTATTCTGCCTTACTTCATTTACTTATTAAATTGTTGATCTCATTTAGAAACACCTCTGCACAGAGACTTAGAAATATTTTGACCAAATATTTGACAACCAGATGGCATTGTTATATTGATAATAACATTAAATATTTGGATAATTTGTACATATATAGTTTGTCTAATTTCATCAATACATAATTGAGGGCCTGCGTGTTCGGAGCTTTCCACAGGGATCTCTAGCCTGGCCAAGTGCAAGGGTTCAGGCAAAAGGGAGAGCACAAGCAGTGACGGGAGTTACCTCCACCTTGGTCTCTGCAGTTGCCACCTTGGTTGCTCCAAGATGTTGCATCTGCCACCCTGCACTGAGTCAGGTCCAGGCTGAGCCCAAGAGAGGCTGACTAGCTGGCGCGGAGTGCAGGAGGCTTCTGGTGGTGTTCGGGAGAGCAGATCTCTTCTCAAGCAGCAATGTTACTGCTCTTATGATAGAAACTCTCAGACAATGGAGTAGTTCTCACACCTTTATTCCTTCTGGATGAGATCTGTCCTATATAGTTTGGGATGGTCTAATATACAGTTTGGGATGGGCCAGGGGTCTGACAACAGGTACTTCCCATTGGCTTGGTCTGAGAGTTTAGGCATACCTTATCTGCATGTGGGAGGGCTTGGTATACTGCTCCTACATGACAGATCTCTCTGCAAAGGGCTATGGGGGTTGTAACTACTTAACAGGAGACAAGGGCCTGCATGCTTTCCGGTCTCTTACAGGGCAAGCCCCACTGGGTCGTCCCAGGTTAAGCCTGTGCTCAACCAGGGGCCAGGCTGCTTGTCACAGTCCACAGCTCCACATATAACTTTGACAGTAATTTTCAATAAAATGGTAATTTATAAATCCATGAATCTTACCTGTGTATGGTCTTTATCAAATGGTCATTTGAAATTTACTCTGAGGCTCTAATTATATCAACCTCATGAGAACTCTATGAAAGGATGAACACAGCATATAAACAGGCACAGATCTTGTAGACTAGTAGATAAATGTTCTTTAGAGAAAATTCAGAGAAAATCCTGATAATTGATGGTGTTTAGTAATCATGAGCTTTGTATTGTGGGCAAGCTTCTGTTTTGCCTCTACATAATAGAATGTAGAATAATTAAGTGATCTTTAATACCACTATTGCATTATATTACATGTGACTCTGCATTAGCTCATTAGAAATAGTCTTTTGCTGTAGTTTAGGAATAGTCTGGCACACAGTAACATCACACTGGTATTTGAACATGAATAAAAAAGATATAGATACATTTTTAAAAACTTTTGCATGAATCTAAGTAGCAACTTTTCTTTATTCCTTCCTGAAGATCTGGATTTCCATCTGTTTCCATCTGATATATTTACCCAGAAAAAAAAAAGATACATTTGTTATAGGGCAGATCATCTGGAGACATTTATGTTTTATTTCACTTTCCTCAAAATGTCTGTATTTTCTCTTTCTCTTTAGAAAACTAAACTGTATTGAAGTATAGTTCAATGCACTGAAATGCACATATTTAAGATTATGAGGACATTAAGTGATTTAACATGTCTTGAATTAGAACTAGAAATAGTACCATGAATTTTGAATTTTGATCTTTCTTTTCTTGATCAGTGTTAAATGATAAAATATTCTCTCTGAATTTTAGAAAGTAGCAGTGAGCCATAGATTCTAGTAATCTCTGGTTTTCAGAGGGTGAGGAGTGAACATTATACAATGAACTAATAACAATTGTTTTAAATATAGATATTCAATAAGTTATATAAAGTACCCACTGCTTCATTATAAAAGGTTATGGTTAGATACTCTTACCTAACTATAGGTTAATGTACAAATAATGAGAATATTTAAGATAGTCTGTACTAAAGTACGGAGTTTTATAGGCTATGCCTGTTAAATCTGTTAAATGCATTTTAGACTTAAGGTATTTATAAGATGTAAACTAATTGTGAATCAAGAAGCTTCTTTAGTTCAATGGTTTATCATGTCAATGAAAACAGGAACTGTGTCAACATAATCAAGACATATTGCTAACTATCCCAAAACTTTCCCATATACTCTTTTCTAATAAGTTGAAGATCATTTTGTCAGGTATATAAGAATTTAAATTCAGCAACATGTCTACTCTGGCAAGGGATCACATTCAAACACCTTCAAGGTCTGAGTGATCTGGCTGAAATACCAAACATTCCTTAATCCGTCTGGTTGGAATACAGAAGCAGCCAAACAATAAAGCATCCATGTTGGAAAGTACTGTCTAATTGAGGGGTGTTGCAGGAAGTACTAAAAAATGAGTATGGCAAGTTCCCATGCTACAGGTTTCAATGGTGGATCCAACAGGATTTGCCACTAGAGGATTTAGATTTAAATAAGGCTTACAAGATTACATTTTAGTTGTTGTGCCCAGAGATTGAGTTACCATTGTTTCTGAACTAAGTTTGTGTTCTGTTTTCCTTCATGCAGGACTGGTTCCAGAGAGAAAGGGGCCAGCAAAGCCTGGGTGTGCCTCATATGCACCACAAAGGCCTTGGAGGATTTGAAGCACAGGGCTGGTGTGGTAGTGGCCTACCAGTGGGA
The DNA here is from genome assembly GCA_028551405.1 of Uromys caudimaculatus. NCBI lineage: Eukaryota > Metazoa > Chordata > Mammalia > Rodentia > Muridae > Uromys > Uromys caudimaculatus. The sequence goes on from CM052722.1 coordinate 63,346,640, forward strand.
ACCTAGCAAGCTGGGTGAAGAGATTTTGAAGCTCTGAATCAGAGTCTCCATGAAATAAAAACAGGTTGGCCAATGCATGACTGGCCAGGCCCCTGGGGCAGAGAGTTGCTGGCAGCAGCACAGGAAGCCTGCCAGTCCTTTTTTTATTATTTCCCGCAATAGAGGGGTAGTCAAAATGAGAAATCAGAGAAAGATTTGACAGAATGTGTCAGAGATAGAAGACACCCAACTCTCAGGAGGACAGGAAGAGAAGTTACTAAAGGCAATGGAGAGTGAGTCAGAGTGGAGATAGGAGACACCCAACTCTCAGAAGGACAGGAAAGAGAGGTTACTAAAGGCAGTGGAGAGTGAGTTAGGAGTGGAAGGGCAGTTTAGTGAGTGCAGTTCAGGTGACTGCTGGCAATACAATGGAGTTCAGTTGAGTTCAGTTCACTGGAGTTTGGTGCAGTTCAGTTGGTTGTAGTTGTATACAATTGAGTTCCTGCAGTTGCATCAATTCTATTGAGTTTGCACAGTCAGCGCACTTCAATTGGTGGAATTCAGAGGCAGTTTTTCCTAGCAGAAAAATTTAGTGAGAAGCTGAGAGAAGCCAGTTTTAACCAATTACCTTGGAGTGGAGTTTTGAGCCAGAAGAGATGAATTGAACCAGCCAGCCAGAGTTCAGAAAGAATGTGCTTAGAAAGTGTAAGCTTATTCAGCAGTATTTCTCTGAGATAACAATTACATCTGGCCAATAAATGTTACTTTTATATTCAGGAAGTATGCTGTATTAGTCAGGGTTCTCTTGAGTCACAGAACTTATAGGTAGTCTCTATATAGTAAGGGAATTTGTTAATGACTTACAGTCTGTAGTCAAACTCCCCACCAATGGTCAGCAGTAGCTGTGAATAAAATCCCAAGGATCTAACAGTTGCTTAGTCCCACAAGGCTCACAAGCAAAGAAGATTGAATCTTCCTCCTTCCAAAGTCCTTGTGTAGATCTCCAGCAGCAGGTATGGCCCAGAGTAGAGGTGTGCACACCACCACACCTGAAACTGGAGGCTTCCAGACTCAAGATCTAGATCACAGGTGAGCCTTCTAATTCTGAATTGTAGTTCACTCCAGATATAGTCAAGTTGACAATAAGAAATAACCACTACATATGCTAATCTATTGACTCTAAATGTGTTAACATCATCTTTAGTTTTTTTTATTTTTGTATGAATATAATCATAAAATGATTTTTTATTTGTTTATGAAACAGTTAATAGTATGTCTCACAAAAGCATTCTTTTTATTATGTTGTATTGGTACTTATGTGTCTAGTCCACATCTATTAGATCACTAAGGGTTATTTGGGTTATTTACATATTTAATACTTTATGACTAAACTTCATTTAATAAGTTAAAGTTAATTGGTTAATGTATTTTTTTAGAGACGGGGTTTCTCTGTGTAGCCCTGGCTGTCCTGGAACTCACTCTGTAGACCAGGCTAGCCTTGAACTCAGAAATCCACCTGCCTCTGCCTCCCAAGTGCTGGGATTAAAGGCATGCACCATCACTGCCTGGTTGATTAATACATTTTTAAATTTAAAAAGTACACAAGAAAGGAATTTTTGGCTTAATATTTTGTGATATAAGTCAATGTTAAATTAGCTGTATTGCTTACAGCCTATATGGAAGATACCAAGGCAGGAATATAGTACATAAAAGAGTAAAACTATTCACTTCATGATTTGTACATAAAGGAGTGAGATGGCAATTCATGACCTATGGTCCTCTTCAAGAGTGAACTCATATGATCTAAAGGTATTTTACTAGTTTCCTAATCTTAAAGCTTATAATATCCCCTTGGGGAAACCATTATTTAAGTCATAAAATTCGGGTTGATATTCAAGATTCAAACTATAATGCAGGTAGATAAGAACCAGGAAGACATTAGTCATGAAATATGGTATGACATTCAAGATTCAAACTATTATGCACATAGGTGAGAACCAGGAAAACATTTTTCCCCAACTAATTTTACTAGTTTTCATTGTTTTCAGCATGAGTATGTGAGGCTTATTTGTGATATACCCATGACAACATAAAGTATTCCCTAATATTAACTCATCTAAAATGTACATAGCACCATCTCATTTTCCTTTTTAATATTTTTAAATAAAAGTAATAATGTTGAATATTCTTATACATAAAATGAATGTCTCTAAAAAGTGCTCTGGTTTGAATAAAATTGTCTCTCATAGATTCACAGTTTAGTCCTTGCCTCTTCACTTGATGAGGATATTTGGGAATGTTATGGAACATGTAGACAGTGGTGCGCCTGAATTCTAGGCCAGCCTCATGCTCCTACTGCCATGCCTTCCAACTATCATTGACTATTCTCGCTGGAACTAGAAGTGAAAATAATATATTTTTTCTAAGAATTTTTTCTCACATATTCTAGCCCAGACCCAGGAAAAACTAATATGTGTGTTTATCAAATTCCTCAAAAAGTATAAATATTACCTTACATGGAAAAATTAACTATGGTAAATTGCCTAAGATACTTACTTGGAACATTTATAATGTTTTTCTTCTTTTTATTTTTGATACATTGTTTTGCTAGTTGCTATAACATGAACAGGCCATGTAAAATAGCATTATGATATTGTCTGTTTTCAAGTTGTTTTAGAGGTTTTGTCCCTAAATCTCTGAATTATGGGTACTTAATCCAAGCCCACCTGTGGCGAATTATATTTTGGCTTTTTGAATCCAGGAAGCTTGACTGATAGAACTGTTAAATAAGAAGAAATCATCCTGAGTGCTTTTGTGTTTGCCTTGATAAATGTAATACAGATTGTTTAATTTTTGTCTTTTAACTATTTTTTTCTGTTTTCTTTTTTTTTTTTTTTTTGCCATTTCATTTTTTTTTTATTTTTTCCTTTTTATTTTATTTTTTTGATACTTTATTTACATTTCAAATTTTTCCCCTTTCCAGGTCTCCTCTTTGGAAGCCCCCTATCCCATCCCTCCTCCCTGCCTCTATGAGGGTATTCCCCCACCCACTCCCTTCTTCCCTCCTTAGCCATTCTGACTGCACACCCACATTTTCATTCCTCCTTTGTTCATGTCTGCATTAGGATCATACACTTATTAAAACTCTTTCCTTCCTTAAAATGTGTAGTCCTCTCTCCCTGTCTATAGATTGCAACCTCCATAATCCAGACATAGGAAGCCTATAGTGAATGGAAGAAGCTGCAGCTATTTTTAATATCATATTCCCCTTGAACTGTCACTATTTCTCACACATTTTTCTTTCTGATAGAGAAAATTTTCTGATTAAAATGTATAGAAACCAGTGATGTCTGCCATGGTTCTTTGTATTTATTTTATAATTTGAAAAAAAATTATATTGTGGAAAATTTAGAGACAAATAGACTGATCACCTCATTTTATAAATTTTCAATCACATATTCAATTTCTAGCAATACAACTTTGTGTTCAAGTAATTTTCCATTGGGCAAGTGGTGCTTCCTTGGAAAGCCTTCAGAGCAGTTTGAATATACTAAGAATTCTTTGCACAAATCACAAGTTATAGGTAAAGTTTACTATAATTTTCCTTATATAGACTCTTTAAGTAAAATGAATATGTAGAAATTACCTCATTATTAGTGGTTGACTTGTACTTGTATTATTGTGAGAGAAAATAAATAAATGCAAAATATTTAAGACTTGGTATGCTATTGAAATTTTAAATTTGAAAAGAGTATTAAATTCTTTAGATATATACCTATATGAAAAATGATTGCCAGTAAATAAAATTATATTTTCCCGAAAAAAAACCCTGTAAAATATTCTTTTTCATTTACTTTTTATTTCATGTGTATCAGTGTTTTTCTTTTATGCCACAGTATGGACAATATTTATGCCTAGTGCCTGCAGAGATCAGAAGCTGGCATTTAATCTCCTGGAACTGTAGTTACACATGGATTTAAGTTGTGATGTAGGTGCTGAGAACAAAAGCCAGGTCCTTGGCAAAAGCAGAAAGTAGACTTAACAAATGAGGCAAAGCTCAAGCCACTTGAAACATTCTTAGGAAAAGAAGGAGAAGAAGAAGAAGAAGAAGAAGAAGGAGGAGGAGGAGGAGGAGGAGGAGGAGGAGGAGGAGGAGGAGGGAGGAGGAGCATGTTGAAAGTATAACTTAGGAATGACATGGGAAATATGAGTAGAGGGGAAATGCTTTAATAACAGTAACGATGTTTTTAGAAGTCATTTGGAAACTTAGGTTCTCATAGTATATAGAGTGATGATACTATTCTCTCCAAAAAACAAGACAAGACAAAACAAAACAAAACAAAAAACCAAAGTTCATCAACCAAAATACTTAGTATCTTTTGTAGCATTTTTTCTTTAATTTATCGTAAAATGGGATTACAAAGCTGACTATTTCTCTCACAGGTGGCTATATACATTTACCAGAACGTTCTAAAAGAGATCATATTCTTGGAATATAGGACACGAAGTAATCATAATGGTGTTGAGCTGAAAATCCTCCTTCCCTACTGGCTAGTTTTTATAGTGGCAGAGGTATTGCATAGACAGCTGAGGAAGGTAATTCATAAGCAGATATCTCAAGCTGTAAAACCTATAAGGTATAGTAATGATTATCCTGTCAAACTGGGATGTGTGTAATGGTATAGATAAACATAATAGACAAGATTTTTCCTATTTGTGGATATAAAATAGTCAAACTCACAGAAGTAGATAACAACATGGTGGTCATATACTATGTAGTAAATGAAAAAAATCTTCAATGAAAATGCTTTTTTACTCTTTCATATACCTTCATAAACTTCTAGAGGTCTAAAACACATTATTGCAACTATACTTGACAACACTATTTTATATTAAAAAGTGATTAATGAGACAGATATTAAATATTTTTAACACATAAAGGAACAAGTCTTCACCTTATGAGATTTTACTCCACTGAATAACTTTTTATTCAGTTCTTTGTGAATTTTATACGTGCAAAAATGTGTTTCAATCAAATCATCCTAATTTTCTCCCTCCAGTTCTTTTCTCATTTTTATATGTGTACAAATGAATTATCTATATGGTTTTTATCACCCAGCTATCAATGTTTAATCTAAATGCATACTATCCATAGTTTATGAAACAGTAAACTTGGACAAAGCAAAGAAGGCTAATGATCCTTCCAAACTTGATATATGTATATATACATATACATACATATACATACACACACACACACACACACATATATATATATATATTTTAAGGTCATGTGGCAAATGTAAACATGAGTGTATATATGTTCTCTCTTGGTCTACCTCACTATCAGAGGCATCATGCATTATTTTGGCTGTTTCCTCAGTCAAATGGATTGTTTCATATTTTGAACCCTCCTTCTCCTCCTCCTCTTTTTGGTCTAGCTTCTCAGATTCCAAAGCACCTTTAGGAATTACCTTCAATACAGGCTTTTCTGGATTATCACTGGGAATTTCAGGCTCAATTTCAAAGACAGGGTCAAAAGGGCTGCAACTTCCAGTGGCTTCTTCTTTGAAATGTTCAAAACTGTCTGAGAAGCAGTCATCTTCTTTCCCAAGATTAAGCTTTTTGTCAACAGTCTTGCTAGTATTGACTCTTCAGTCTTTCTCATCATGATTTTCAAATAGTCACTCAGCATCAAAATCCATCTCATGCTTGACTTTATTTAATTCTTTCATATTAAAACCTAGCAGCATACCAGGCTTGTACTTCTCACAGTCATGGACACACTTCTTTCACTTGTTACTGAAATGGGAGGCAATGTCACTCTTCCATAGCCATAGACTGGCAGCTAACTTCTCAATTTCTCTCCTGGTGGGATGGGGTGTTAGTTGAAGTACTTTGTGAGAAAGTCTTTTCTAGCTGCTTAAGAATCATCTTCATGACCCTTGGGGTCTAAAGCTAAAATGACAGGCTCTTCTGGCTTCTCTTCAAAACAGCGAGGGAATCATTATCATCCTTCAGCTTTCTCTATTTTAGCAGTGGAAACTCCATTTGCTCATACGTGTGCTTCACAGGGGCCAGGCCTGGAGACTGATTGAGTCCAGGAGCATTTGTCTTGTCCTGGCCATTGTGGGTCTTTCCAACACCCCTGCAGTGTACTAGATGCAGAGTGATGGTTGAGGTTGTCATGCTGCTAGTATACACACCAAGGCAATGGATATATTTGTAAGTTAGCTTTTTCTCAACTGTATGAACTGTCTGAATAACTTGGTGTCTTTCTTGTAAATGATGTGCAAGTGCATCAGCTATGGGTCCTTTTAGAATTGAAAAGCAAAGAGGACAAAGGGTCTTCCCAACATCTTTTTTATAGAGCACTGCAACTTGAAGTGAACTTTTAACCAGGATGTTCACTTTTTCCTGAACTTTTGGTGTGGCTTTGGAGGAACTGGGGCATTATTTTGGGCATGGTAAGCAACTGATTCAGCCGGGACATCCCTTAGGTTGTGTGTGATCACCAGGAGATGAATGTTGGTGTGACTGCCCTGTTGCAATGTCAAATCAAAGCTCAAAGTAGAATCTGTTTTAGGCCTCATCTCTTCATCAATATGAACCATTTCCGTGTGTGCTGCCATCTTCTCCACATCATTGAAGGTGGAACAGCCATATGAACAAGAAAGACCATGAATTAACATATGGTTGAGTAGGGTATCTGTGGGCAAATAGTGATTACAGTAGAGGCATTTGCTAGTAAAATTGTGTATTTCCATAATGTAGTTAGCTACCGCTGGGACTTTCTTGGCTTTATGTTCTTTTTTGAAGTAAACACTGTAGACATTCTCAGGAAAAAGCTCATTACAGATTGTACATATTTTCCTCTTCTGAGTAGCACAGTGGTTACTTGGAGGAGGGCCTGTGGCTGCTGGTGGAGGTTTAGAACCGGACTGACCTAATACTCCAGATGCCTGTGACTGAGACATAGAGGGAGACTTCACCTGGCCTGGGGGTAGAGAGGATGTGTTGCCAGTCTGCAGGTAGTACCTGGCTGCTTCTGGGGGCCTCTGCTCAGCATCTAGCCCATAGGATCTCCCATTTCCACTTGAAAGAAATTGTTTCACAGACTGAGGCTGTTGAGGGATGGAAACAGGAGCATTTCTACCTAGCCCCAGCCTCACTGATGGGCCAACAACCATAGCTCTCTCCCACAGATTTGACTCCATAGTTGTTTTGCTGCAGAAGAACATTGGACAACATGTTGACTCCCATTGAATTTAAGTAGGGCTTTGGTATTGATAATCGGTTCACCATCTGCTGTGATGGCAAAGACAGGACATTTCCAGAAGCAAGGGAACTGATTCTTGATGAGAGTCCCATGCCCTTTTTTTCTTGAGACTTGGGAGCAATCAGCATCAAGGGTTTGTCTCGGGGAACTACAACATGTGTGTGTCTGATCATGGCAGTGACCTGATAGCCTATCTGTTCATGGTCCTCAGTGACATGCTGTATCAAAGCTTCATAGAACTTGGACACGAAAAGACATCTCTTGCAGAAGATGTTACACTCTTCTCGAGCATTTGTGCCCAAGGAGACTGCACCATTGAGTGATTTTTCTCCTGCCTTTGCTATGTAGGGTGATGCCACGTGTTGAAAATGTTCCCTGTAAATGTGCTTTCTAACGATCTCATAGAGAGGGTCTCCGTAAGTGTACTTCTTGCAGTAACACATAGCTTGCTCTACATTGTCAACCTGCTTAGGTTTAAGGCCATCGTTTTTGTTTTTATCTTTGAAAGTGCTGAGGCTGCTACTTGGTGCACTGGAGTTTGAAACATGAAATATTTTAATGTGTGTTTCCAAAGTCTTTTTATCTGCATTGAAGGTACAGTAAGGGTAGTTAAGGAAAATCCTATTTTCAAAGTCTTCATTATGGACATTCTGGAAATGACTTTTGTAGGCAGAGAAGAATTTGGGAGAAAACAGACAAGCACTGCAGCAAAAAGGTTTTGTCGGATAGTCCTGATTTTTCGTAAGAGAAGGGTCCCACAGTTCTACATTCTCCCATGTAGTATTTTTCAAATAAAAGTCATTAGGTTCAAACTGTTTAAAATCTTCTATATATTCTTTACAGTATTCTAACCCAATGTCACTAAGTATTTTTTTTCACAGTTTTCTGGGCTTTTCTTAAACTGCCAAGATTGTTGACAGGAAATTGGAAGATAGTTTCGGTGTGAATTGACAGTGTAGTCCAAAGAGCAAGGAAGGGAACTGAATTCAGATCCTCAAAATGGCAGTACAGGAATAACGACTAGGCAACCTATCAGTTCAGTACAAAAAGTGCAAGCCTGTGCATAACAGTGTAAAAGCTTCTCACACATTGGCTCAGCCTCTAGGAGTGCTCAAGGCCAGCTTGCTCCAGGACCCAGAGGCAGGTGGACTGCAGCACGGAGATGGCGCTGAGGACACGCTTGGGACCCGGTCGATATTCAGGCTCCAGCTGGAGTTGCAGCTGCAGGCAGTGCAGACAAAGGAGGAGTAGAGGGCGGTGGAGGGCTTGCGGCCATGGCTTCAGAGTCACAGGCAGGCGGCAATAGTCTTGTGGCTCCTCAGTGGTGGACACTGAGAGAGGGAGCTGTGTTTGAGGAGACGCCAAATCCCCCCCCCCCCCAGGGTTGCTGAAGGGGAAGGGGGCCAAGATGGCAGTGGGAGGGGGCGGGAGGGGGCAGGAGGGGACGGGAGGGGGGAGGAAGGGGCAAACGCTCAACTCATGGTTTCGGGCAGTGGTGGGTAGACCATGCCTGAGGTGGTGGTGGCAGCAGTGGCAGAGGCAGGCAAGGGGGGGAGGCTGGTCCTGTGTCTCCTTCCCCTCAGCAGACAATACAAGTGCCTGGGAGCAAGTCCCTGAACCTGCCCTAGCTGAAATGGACACTGAGAAAGAGCAGAAGTGACTTAAGTGACCCATTAGCAGAATAGGACTCATTTTCCAGCTAAGGGGGAGGGGCAAGAACAACCTACCTGGCAACCCTCCCCAAGGGAGTGCTCTCTGGTCCTCAGCAGCAGCAACCCCTACTTCCTTTATGGGAGGGTGCCCCCAGCCCCCGAAATAATTATAATTTTGTAGAATTTTACCAAACTTGACTGGAACAATTTCATTTGTTGCTAATACTTTGAATTCTTTTATTTTATACATCTGTGGTTTAACTATTAAAAAACTTAAAAGTCCTAAAAAAAAAAAAAACACACTTCATTCTTTACAGAAATAGTCACTACAGAAGGGGTAACTTCAGCAAGTGGTATAGGTATCTGATGAGTCTCAGTGTAATGGCCTTGAAAAACAAAGGAATATTGTTCTTTGCACAAAATGAAGCTAACGTATCTTCAAGGGAGAACACTGGAGGTATTTGAATTTTATGTTTACATTAGGGAAGTGAGTCCTGTATAGTTTAGAAGACTAGTATTTATTTTCTCTGAATTTAGTCAGGAGTTGTCAATTTATTTCTAGTTGAGTGTGACAGTAGTAAGGATTTCAAAGTCTACTGAAAACAAGTAACATTAAATTTGTGATTTATGAGATTAGGTTATGTGTGCTATTTTGACTGAACTCAACTTTCCTTCATCACTTCAAAAGAGAAAAAAATGAATGGCCTATAAAACTGTGAGAGTTGAACTGTCAGAAATAATTGCCAATTGCATGTTTTTACCAAGTGATTTAATTTATCTTAATCATTATTATAATGTGAACATATATGATGATGATAATATTATCTTCTAAAGTTTTAACCTAAAAAATAGCATTTTAATTATTATAGAAATGTCTATAATTTCATAATTTATTAATTCTGTATTTAATTTTGACATGTTTCTCATAATTCACCATTGTATATAATACTGTGATAGATATCCCACAGTACATACATATTTTTGTCAACATAAACTCCGAGAAATAAGTTTACTAAATAAAATTTTATGCACAATTTATACTTTGGTACTTGCTGGTAAACTATTCATTAGAGGTACTGTATTGATTTGTACTGTTATATGGAACATTTCTCTAAAATTCTCTAACAATTAAATTTTATTATAAAAATGTTTTTTAAAAGTAACAAGTTGAAGCTAGCATCACCTCAATTTTAGCTCACTTACACAATTCACTTTATAAGTTGAATAAAAAATTCTTTTAATGAAGTCATCCAGCAGCCATGGATGAACTGGGTTACCTGAAAGGGAGGCTGGAAATGAAAAAGACAAGGACAGGATGCGAGAGAAGGATGAAGCTAAGACAGAGTTTCTGATCAAGGCTCAAAGTTTAATATTTATCACTCCTGTTATATAGGGAAAGCCCAGAGATGTCATCCTTTCTTTCAGCTGGATTGAGTTGCAATGCAATCTCAGCAGGCAGTCTACTCCTGTAGGAAATTGCAGGTGTCCCAAGGTGGAAGACTCCACCTGCGTCCAATTGTGGCAAACACTTAAGTTCTATTTAGCCTGCTCAAGGCTGGGGGAAGGGCACATTTTAATAGTCAGTAATTCTATTTAAAATTTTAACATTCAAATGAAAAATAATGTGGTTATTAAATCTAGTTTGTAATGGAACTGTTTGCTTTTAAGAAATAAAGTGAATAACAGGTAGAGAACCCAAAATGTACAGGTAATAAAGTGAAGTTTAAATTATCATAGAAATTAAAATAAAGATAGAGAGGCGATAAGAACCCGAGAAAGGCAGAAAGTTTTATCTTGTTGGGGTATAATTTAGTTGTATTAAGAGTAAAAATACTAAGGCATAGATACTAGTTGCATTGTGTTTTTGTATTCTATGAGTAAGGCATTCAGAGCTTGAGCTAGAACATAGAAGTATGAAAGAGTTCTTGTTCCTGGCTTTAGCATTTAATATCTAGTTTTCCTTATGTTTATTGTTTATCAAACTGGTCTTTGTTCATCAGGACCAATAAATGATTTTTTGTTTTACCTTTAAATTTCCTTAGAATTACTTGTATGTGTGGGGGAAGAAGGGAAACAAAACACAGAGAGAAATAAACACACACATGAGAGAGAGAGAGAGAGAGAGAGAGAGAGAGAGAGAGAGAAAGAGAGAGAGAGAGAGAGAGACAGAGAGAGAGAGAGAGACAGAGAGAGAGACAGAGAGAGAGAGACAGAGAGAGAGAGAGAGAGACAGAGACAGAGACAGAGACAGAGAAAGACACAGAGAGAGCACACAGTGACCTTGTTAACATTGAAGGACTGTTTTAAGGAATGCCTTCCACAATGAGGAATTAAGTCACTGAAATCAAGTCAGTACAGAGTTCATTCCTTTGATTCTATCAGTCACACTATCCCAATTACCCTATGCTACAGCTTCATCAAGTCAGTCTGAAATTAAACTAAACCATGAATTCTCTTCTAGCCAACATTATTTCCACAAGTACACAAATCCTTCTTGTCACAAAAATGAACTAACAAGAATCTAACTAGCATCCACACTTGTCAAGAATTGAAAATATGAATTTGCAAATCCAACCTAAGGGATATGCAGGCATCCATAAAATTTAAGAAAACAGAAGCAAGTGTTAGAAACTCTTCAAAATACTATGAATTAAATCTTTAGAATATTTTTTAATTATTCCATTGATTTGCATCGTAAATGATATACTACTCCCCACCCCACCTCTGCCCTCTATCTCTCCCCTTTGCCTGTATGAGGATACTCCCCCACCCACCCACACTTTCCTGGCCCACAGCTCTAGTATCGCTGTACATTGGGGCATCAAATCTCCTAAAGACCAAGGACATCTCCTCCCATTTCTGTCAGGCAAGGCCATCCTCTGCTATATATGTATTTGGAGCCATGGATTCCACCAGGTACACTCCTTGGTTGGTGGTCTAGTCTCTGGGAGAACTGGGTGGTCAGGCCAGCCTATGTTTTCTTCCTATGTGGTTGCAATCCCCCTCTGTTCCTCCAGTCTTTCCACCAGCTCCCCCACCAGGTTTCTGAGCTAAGTCTGATGGCTGGCTCCAAGCATACACATCTGCATTGGTCAGTTGCTGTCCAGATGCCCAAGAACCAGGATACCAGGTCCTTTCAGCAAGTGCCTCTTGACCACAGCAACAGTTTGGGTTTGGTGTCAGCAGACATGATGGATTCCCAGGTGGGGCAGTCCCTGGTTGGTGCTTCTTTCAGTCTCTGCTCCATTTTTATCCCTGTTCTTCCTTTGGATAGGAAAATTTCTGAGTTAACAATTTTGAGATTAGTGGGTGGCCCTATCCCTCAACCAAGTGCCATGACTGTCTACTGGAGGTGGTCTCTACAAGTTCAGTCTTCCCCTTCTCTGCTCATTTTGGCTAAAGTTATTCCCATTAGGTCCTGGGAGCTTCACATTTCCCTGGTGTCTGGTATGCTATAGTGGCTATACCCTGTGTGGGGCAGTGGTCTGTGGCAGACAATCTGGCATCCGGTTGAGCCCAGGCTGAAAACAATGGGAGACCCAGTGGAACAATCCACAAGGGACCAGAAAACGTTTTTGCCAACACTCCCAGAAGACTTGTAAAACAGCTACAGCCTCCACAACCCCTGCAGACAGGCCTGTCGTGTGAGATTTGTCACATAGGAGCAACACCAAGCCCTCGTACATGCAAATAAGGTGCCCCTAAGCCCTCAGACCAAGCCAATGGGAAGTACCTGTTGTCAAACCCCTGACCCCTCCCAAACAGTATATTAGACCACCCCAACCTGTATAGGAGAGATTCTCATCCAGAAGGAATAAAAGTTTGAGAACTACTCCGTCGTCCAAGAGCTTCTATCATAAGACTGTAACACTGCTGCTTGAGAAGAGGTCTGCTCTCTCAAATGCCACCAGAAGCTTCCCACACTCCTCATCAGCTAGTCAGACTCTTGTAGGCTCAGCCCAGGCCTGACTCAGCGCAGGGGGGCAGGTGCAGCGTCTTGGTGCAACCGAGGTGGCAACTGTGGAGACTGAGGTGGAGGAAGCTCCATCCCCGTTCGAGCTCTCCCCTTTGCCTGAAACCTTGCATTTGGCCAGGCCAGAGATCCCTGAGGAAGATTCTCAGCAAACAGCCCAACATCTAGCAACCAATATGGGGCTCCAATGGTGACATGACTGCACTGAACAAATACCATGGAAAGGTGAGCCCCCAAATCAGGAGACAATTGACCTGTCCTTTTCTGCTGTGCTTTCAGTCAGCGTCATCACATGGCTTTAGACAAGCTGAAGGGGCAACTGAAGCCTTCTGGCCAGAGCTACTCTCTGGTGTTGGCTGAAGGTCCCTCTAGCCTCTGTCTAAGTACTGACAGCCAATAACGCGCATTGGCAAAGAGTCTCTATCTAACTTCTCCTAAAATCAAAAGAAAAACTGGTAACGCAGCCGCCACTTAAAAGCCACAGTGTGGCTGCCAGTTCTTAAATCTGCAGGAAGGCTTAGTGGTTTGGACCTCTGTGGAATCCCCCAAAGCCAACAGGCCAAGGGAACGTTCCCATTGGACAAGGCATTTCTCCTCTTTTCCGTCATGGGCAGCTCACAATCACACAACAATTCTCCCCAGGCCAGGGAAATATGTGCCCTTCTAAAATCCCATAGAATAAAAAATAGCCAAAAAACAAGCCTCCTGGTTTTGGGAGGAAGTCCTTAAGATAGCGCCAAACATGGCCAATGATAACATTTATCGCCCAGACTCATGGACCCGAGTAGCTTCTCTCATCAAAAATAGAGATACCCCCAGAAGGAAAAACAGCCTTCTGTGATTTTCTGCCAATCTTAGCTACAATTCGGCAATGCATAGGTCCATCACCTAAAGTAGGACAGGCTGATAGCAACACAGCTCTTGAGCCTCCTCAGTCAGATGAACCCAAAAATCAAGGACCTAACATCCAACCTATTTCAGATCTCAGAGTACTTACCCAGCTAATAAGGGAAATAAAATCCATTTACTAACCCCTCCCCCTTTATGCCCTGGAGGAAACACTAAAGGAACCTTCTGCTCCTCCTGCCCCTCCCTCTCCCACTCAAGGACAAGGCTCCATTAACAAAACTAAGGAGCTTCTGCCTCCCTCTCACCCTAATGCACCTCCCCCATCCAACCAGAGAGAGATATCTCTCCTCCCCCTTCTCCAAGTCGGGAAAACAAAAGATTTGTAATCTCTTATACCCAACCCTCTAGTACCCAACAGCTTTGTAATTTCCAAGACTCTCTTGCAAAAACTAACCCCACCTCCCATGCTACTCAGGAGTGTGATACTGAGCTAGAAATCCAGAATGCTCAAGCATTCCTGATTAATATCAACCCCAGTCGAACTAAACCACTCAGTTGTTACCCACTCCAAGCCTCATACTTAAAAGAACTAGGCAAGCAGTGAAGGAAGAAGTCATCCACGCACCCTGGACAAAATCTCTCCTACAGAGCCATATTGCCAACTTAACCCCCCCCCATGATTGGAGGGATATTTGCGGTTCTTCCCTTCCTGGCCCAATGTTTTTGCAGTGGGAAGCCTTATATAGAGATGAATGCCATCAACATGTCAGGCAAAACTGGTAGAGAAGCGACACCCCATGGGGTTTTAATGAACTGTTTGGCCGGGAAGAATTTTCTACTGGGGCACAGCAGGCAACTCAGCCAACAGGATATTATGAACCAGTCCTTCTCCTGCAATTCAAGCTTGAAATAGGCTCAACTCACCTTCAGGTTCACAAGATCCTGCCTCCTCCCTGCTCTCTCCATTAAAAGCCGGGAGAACTTCTATCTAATTTTATTCTTAGAACTAAAGTGAGCCTAGAGAGAATAATTCCGAACCCCACACCCAGAGATCTCCTTCTTAAAACCATTTTATGGTAAGGCATGACTTCGGAATCCAGGCTGACTTGCCAGGGTCTCTGGGAGGAGCATCACAATAGGTGGTTTGTGGCTACTGGAGATATAGGGACAACATCATAGCAGATTACATCTGTGGCTCAGGCATTTGTAGCAGCAGTAAAAACAGAAAGAATCTGCTTCATTTGTGGAGAGGCAGGGCATTGGAGGAATGAATGCCCACAGAACTCTCCCCCCATGACAGACTCTAATATCCCTAAGTATATCGGTCCCCGCTGCAGAAAAGGTTTCCACTGGAAGAAACAATGTACTGCTGCATGTGATAAGGATGGTAAGCCACTAACGTCTTTAAACTTCAGATGGGGCAGCCCTCAGCCCTGACAGTAAGAGGGACAGATAGTCCCATAGAAGCTTTGTGGGTGTCCAGCATTTCCATCCAAAATTAACCATTAAAATAGATAATAAATCATTCAAATGTCTTATTGATACTGGAGCAGACAGGACAATTTTAAGACAGCAAGAGATCCCATGTAACTGGCAACTGATCCCTGGGCCCCAGCTCCTAGGCATAGCAGATACCTCCCACACATTTATCAAGCAGGCCTACAGGTGGGAAGACTTGAATGGAGCTACTGGCCTTATATGCCCCATGGTGGCTGAGGTAGCTACCAATCTTCTAGGGACAGATATCTTACAGGCCTTAGAGGTGGTTCTTACTACCCAACCAGAAAAAGAACACATTACAATAGAGGATATTACCTATAAAGAAAATAATACGCAAGGAGATCCTAAATACCATCCTCCAAATCAGCCCCAATTCTAGGGGCCACTGTTAGATTTAATACTCCCTGCCTTGATTAGCTCTCCAATGAAGCCATCTGGGTCCCACACGGGCCTCTATCAAGGGAGAAGCTTAGAGCCCTCACACAGCTTGTAGAAGAACAGCTATTGTTACAGCACATCTGCCCCTCCCGCAATCCATGGAACACCCCTGTATTTGCTATAAAAAAAAGAGCTCAGGGGGATGGAGAATATTACAAGATTTGAGGGTAATTAACAAAACCATTCAAGTCTGGGGCTACCCACAAAGAGGGCTACCCCACATCTCAGCCATCCCTGACAATGTACCTTTATTAGCAATAGACATAAAAGATTGTTGTTTTTCCCATCCCTTTCCACCCCAGAGACTGTGAACGTTTTGCATTCTCAGTATACCCCATTAACAATTCTGGCCCAGCCTCACAACATGAATGGACTGTCCTCCCACAGGGAATGGCTAACTGTCCAACCATTTGTCAGGAGGCTGTAGCCACTGCATTAAAACCCCGTTTAATAAAGGAGACTCAATGTTTATCATTATATGAATGATATATTGGTGTGGGGAAACTCTTCTACCTCCCCTTCCCAACTTAAAGACCAGCTAATACCTTCCCTATCTGCCCTAGGATTCAAAAGAGCCCCTCATAAAATCCAACTTATTCTGCCCGTTGCATTTTGAGGAACAGAGATCTCCCTTACAACAATATGCTCCCTCAAACCCACCCTATCTTTCCCTCAAAAATTAACTCTTGCCTCTCTCCAGAGCTTTTTGGTCAACCTCAGTTGCCTTCGGCCCTGGCTCCCCCTTTGCACAAGAACCCTTCAACCCTTATTCAACCTCCTGAAAGGAGACAAAAGTCCCTCCTCCCCAAGAACACTGTCCCCAGAAGCAGTTCAAGCTCTAAATTCTGTCAATGAAGCCCTAAAAGATATGGCTCTTGCTAGGTATGACCGAACAATACCTATACAGCTCCTTATCTTTAACTCCTCCCCTACACTTGTGGGAGCCCTTTTCCAACCTCAGAGGGTGCTGGAATGGCTCCATACCCTGATGGGCGGTACACCCCAAATTTTAAATGAGGTGGATGCACTAGCTTGCATGATTAAAAATGGCAGGGATAGAGCCCTACGAACCCTAGGGAAAGAACCTGACATTCTTGTCACCCCCTTCTCCCTCTCTGACATCCAGTGGCTAATTAAAAATCACTCCCACTTTGCTACTAGCTTAATAGGATTCACAGGGCAAATTGGCAGCCAATATCCTGATGAAAAAGGGGCCTCTGCCCTCCCTCTGTTGCGATGGCTGCCCCCCCAATCTATTTTCTAAAGAGCCCATAGCAGGAGCCCTTTGAATATTTACTGATGGGGTAAAGAGGGGAACTGTGGCAGTAATATAGGACCTACCTGAGGATGAACCCCCTATCCTCCAATTCAAAGAGATACCCCATGACTCCCCTCAATATAAAGAATTATATGCCATCTATCTAGCTCTAAAAGAAGCCAAGGGCTGCCTTAACCTCTTCTCAGACAGTGTATAAGCTGTCAATTTGCTTCCCTGGTTGTCAATATCGTTCATCAAACTAGATGCCAAACCACTTTCCCCTCTACTTACACAGGTCTCAACCGTCCTACAGGAAAGAACCTCTCCCATCTACATCCAGCATGTCCCATCTCACAGTCACTTACCAGGCCCTATATCTTAGGAAAATGCACTCACTGACCAAACTGCCTCAACAGGGACACTCATGGCCTCCACTGAACAAGCAGACGAATTTCATTCATGCACCCACACAAATATAAAGAGGTTTCATGCCTGCTTCCCCCACATCCCTCTTGCTTAATTCCAAAGGATAATAAAAACATGCTCCTCTTGTGCATTCCTCATTACCATCCCAGCTTTACAAATGATGGGCACCAATCTCAGAGCCCTTAAGTTCAATGCTTTATGGTAAATTGATGTCACCCATATCCCCCAGTTTGGTAGACAGAAATACGGTTTTGTCACCGTAGATACATACTCCCATTTTATATGGACTACAGCCCAAACAGGTGAAAACTCAAAAAGGTTAATTTACCATATGCTTTCCTCCTTTGCCATCACGGACATTCCTCAACAGAAAAAAACTGATAATGGCCCTGCCTTCACCAGATCTCAATTCAAAACCTTCTGCACATGCTGGGAAATTGCCCAACATACAGGAATTCCCCACAACCCTCAGGGCCAAGGTATAATAGAAAGAACATCTCAAAAGCTAATGGCCCAACTCCTAAACAAAAGACAACCACCTATCCTCTTAATGTGTAATTAATGATGGCTCTGACTACCCTAAACATATTTAACATCTACAAAAGCTCCAAACACCCTCCTATCTCCCTCCATTGAAACACACCAAAATTAACCCCCTCAATCCTAGTAAGATGGCAAGATCCTTTGGATGGAATTTGAAAGGGACCAGACCTCCCCCTTAAAACCAGGAGGGGTTTTGTTTGTGTTTTTCCAAAAGATTGGCCTAAGCCTATCTGGGTTCCTACCAGAAATGTCCGACATCATCCCTCCAACCAAGAAGATGGCCCACCTCTCACTGGCAGATCAGGTACAGAAGAAGAAGAGGAAGCACAGTAAGATCTCCTGGAAGGACATCCATGATCTGATAACTGCTGCCCAGGCCATGTGCCCTCCACAAGCACCCCTTTCCTCTGTTCTCTTGGCTGTTTTTGTCATTCTTCATGCTAACTCTGCTACTGCCCAGACTCTACCTAAACTTCCCAATACCTACCAGTGAAGATTCTATGCTAGGGAAACCTACCACAGATACAACAAAGTTATAGGGACCCAAGACTGTCCACTTGAAGGATGCTGAACCAGGATTGAGATCCCTCTACATCCGGACTCTATCACTACTATCCCCAGCCCTTTTCTCTGCTTTCCCTATGGAAACACAGGTGAATGTCTCCAGGGAGTCTCCACATATGGAGGTTGCAGATACTGGAGCTGTAGAATGGAATCCACCAGTCGTGGTGGCACCATGCTTGCCAACTTTAAAACTCATTTTCAGCTTTCCATCGGAGATCCCTGGAATGAACATTGACGAACTGGAGTCATGGGTAAACTTTACCCCAATGGCTATGCCCAGTAGCTTACCTGCACATCTCCTGCGAGCTTGTTCCTGCCAACAGATCAGTCTTTACCCATGCTAATATTAACCAACAGGAAAATCAGTCTCAGAAGGATCTGTGAGCTACCCTTTCCTGGCTACAGCACACCCAATAGGCAGCCGACCTCCTTCCCTTAACCACCCACCCCACCTCCCCCCAATGCTTTTTCTGTGCTTCTCTCTCCCAACCATTATTAGCACCTCTTCCCATTAACATTTCCCTTCACAAACTTCAGAGACACCTACCCACAAGGAAAGCACAGGACATTCCTCACTTTGACCTGTGCCCTCCTCTTTACCTTGTAGGGCCCTCCTCAAAACCTCATCTTATACATGTCAATGATATTACCATCACCAAATCAGTGTGCATTAACCCTCCTGCCCTCCTCTCATGCAAAGGCACTACCGGTGCCTGTATTAACCCTTCTTTTCAAGGCTCCTGCACCCCGTGATAATTGTCCCCCAGGTCTATCTCTACAAACCTGAAGAAATTGCCCTACAGATGGAAGGAAGCAGAAAGAAGAGAAAGATCTTCATCCCTTTGCTCATCGGACTAGGCCTTGCTATCTCACTGTGTACAACAGGAACCGCTGGAGCAGCCCTTGTCCAAACACAATATCTGGCCAACAACTTCTAGGACAAGCTTGATCAGGCTATGGCTTCCACTGTGAACAGTCTTGAGTCTCTTCAATGCCAGATAACCTCCTTAGCAGGAGTTGTTCTCCAAAACCAGAGAGCCCTGTACTTATTGACTGCTGAACAGGGAGGTACTTGCATTTTGCTGGGGGAGGAATGTTGCTTCTATGTCAGTGAATCTGGGCTGGTAGAACAAGATGTACACATGCTTAAATAGCTCCGGGGGAATCTCTGGGCGCACTATACTCCAAACACCCATTCCCCTTGGTACTCTAACCTCTTGGTAGCTTGGCTTCTTCTCCTCCTTGGCCCCATACTAGCCATTGGAGCCTTGCTTCTCTTCACACCCTGCCTCATTTAGTTTCTAAAGCAGCAGATGAGTAGCAGTGCAAAGATGACCGCCAGTCAGGTCTTGGTTCAGTATCAAACTGTTCCCAACATGGGAGACAGTTATTCTAATGACACCTCTCCCTTAGGAAACAAAACAGGGGAATTGTGGAGCAGTGGTCTGTGACAGGCAGTCGGCACCTGGTTGAGCACAGGCTGAAAACAATGGGAGACCCAGTGGAACAATCCACAAGGGACCAGAAAACATTTTTGCCAACACTCCCAGAAGACTTGTAAAACAGCTACAGCCTCCACAACCCCTAAAGACAGGCCTGTCATGTGAGATTTGTCACATAGGAGCAACGACAAGCCCTCCTACATACAAATAAGGTGCCCCTAAGCCCTCAGACCAACCCAATGGGTAGTACCTGTTGTCAAACCCCTGACCCCTCCCAAACAGTATATTAGTCTTCCCCAACCTGTATAGGAGAGATTCTCATCCAGAAGGAATAAAGGTCTGAGAACTACTGTGTCGTCTGAGAGCTTCTATCATAAGAGCTGTAACACTGCTTTTTGGGAAGAAGTCTGCTCTCTCAAACGCACCCAGAAGCTTCCTGCACTCCTGCCCAGCTAGTCAGCTTTTCGTGGGCTCAGTCCTGGCCCAACTCAGTGAAGGGAGGCAGGTGCAGCTTCTTGGTGCAACTGAGGTGGCAACTGAGGAGACCGAGGCAGAGGAGGCTCCGTCCCAGCTCAAGCTCTTCCCTTTGCCTGAACCCTTGCATTTGGCCTGGCCAGAGATCTCTGAGGAAGGCTCTGAGCATGCAGGCCAACAATACCCAGTTACTCATCTCTCTGCTACATATTTTGTTTGAATTTCTGACCCTCTGTACCTCTCTCACATCTCCTCCATTTCCTGATACTGCTCCTTTATTTCATCCCCCTCCTTTCTCTCTCCCAGGTCCCCCTTTTCCTCCTCTTTTCACAATCATCCTGTTCCACCCTCAATGCAGGATTGAAATATCCACGTCCTGGTCTTCTTTCCTTCTAAGCTCCATATTGTTTGTATGTTGTATCATGGGCATTGTGAGCTTTTAGACTAATATCCACTCATCAGCAGTAATTCTTGGTTGTATTTTTATTTGAAATTCTAATTAGTCATCATGTTGATTTATGTTTTCAAAAGAAATAAAATCATTCAAATGAAAAAAAAAAAAAGAAGTAGGAAAGAAAGGGCCAATTTTTGACTTGGATCAGGGAAGAATCACTAGGGAAAATCTAAAGTAGAAAATCGCCATCTTAAAATGCTTACTTTGAGATCCTAGAAGAACAAAATAAACAATTTTGTATGTAGTGGAACTAACCAAAATATCAAGGGAGATGATGTACTTTAGACCATATCAAGTGTATGAAAATGTTTAAAAAATGGGAAGATTTATTTAGTATATAGGAAATATGGTCATGTTACATAGATGAGAAAGACAGTGGGGAAAAGTATAGATGAGAAAACTAAAGAAATTATTTTGGTATGTTTTCGGGTTATGAATGATTATGTTGTATACAAAAACTATACAGATGGCTATGATACTGTGTTGGGAAAATTTCTGTCTGTGTCAAAAATACCTTAGCTAATCAACTTCTAATGTTAAAGAAAGATTGTGCACTGTGGTTCAGTGGTAAAAGCCACTGATTATAGATACTATAGAAGCTGAGAAGATTTTATGCTTAGCCGATGAAATTTTGTGAACCCTTAACTCAAATTAAATGTTAAAAATATCTGAGGATACAGATCAAGATTAAAATGCTTTACATAGCATGACACCGTTCTTTAATTCCATACTCTATCAAGGAATAAAGGAATAAAGGAAGAACAGAAGGAGACAAAGAATGAAAATAGAAGGTTACAGAAATTGTGATATTTGATCAAGCAATTAAAGTCATAAAAACTCAATTACCATATATGAGCCACCCCAGCATTTTCAGAGAGAATTTGTTTTTGTTTTGTTTTGTTTTGTTTTTAATTGATTATTTTATTTATTTACATTTCAAATAGTGTCCCCCTTCCCAGTTTCACCTCTTCAAACACCCTATCCCATTCCCCCTTCCCTATGCTTCTATGAGGGTGCTCCTACACCCACTAACCCACCCCAACCACTCCTGCCTCACTCACCTAGCATCCCCCTACACTGGGGAAACTAACCTCCACAGGACCAAGGACCTCCCCTCCCATTGATGCCAGATAAGACCATCCTCTACTACATATCCAGCTGTCAGTGGTCTAGGCCCTGGAAACTCTGGAGGGTCTAGTTGGTTGATATTGTTGTTCTTCCTATGAGGATGCAAACCCCTTCATCTCCATCAGTCATTTTCCTAACTTCTCCATTGAGGTCTTCATTCTCAGTCCAATGGTTGGCTGTGAGGATCCACATCTGTATTTGGTCAGACTTTGGAAAAGCCTCTCAATAAAAGGAGGTAAAAAGGATTCAAATTGGAAAGGAAGAAGTCAAAACATCACTATTTGCAGATGATTTCATAGTATACATAAGTGACCCCAAATATTCCACCAGAGAACTCCTAAAGCCTATAAACAATTTCAGCAAAGTGGCTGGATATAAAATTAGTTCAAAATTAGACTCCAGAGAATCAAACAACCCTTTTAAAAATGGGGTACACAACTAAAAAAAAAAAAAAGAATTTTCAACTAAGGAATATCGAATGACCAATTAGTACCTAAAGAGATGTTCAACATCCTTAGTAATCAGGGAAATGCAAATCAAAACAACCCTGAGATTCCACTTCACACCAGTCAGAATGGCTAAGATGAAAAAGTTAGGTGACAGCAGATGTGGCAACAAGAATGTGGAGAAAGAGGAACACTCCTCCATTGTTGGTGGGATTGCAAACTGGTACTACTACTCTGGAAATCAGTCTGGCCATTCCTCAGAAAATTGGACATAGTATTACCTGAAGACTCAGCTATACAACTCCTGAGCATATACCCAAAACATGCTTCAACATATAAAAAGGACACATGTTCCACTATGTTCATAGCAGCCTTATTTATAATAGCCAGAAACAGGAAAAAATCCAGATGTCCTTCAACAGAGGAATGGATACAGAAAATGTAGTACATTTACACAATGGAGTACTACTCAGCTATTAAGAAAAATGAATTCATGAAATTCTTAGGCAAATGGATGGAACTTTATAATATCATCCTGAATGATATAACCTAATCACAAAAGAACTCACATGGTATGAACTCACTGATAAGTGGATATTGGCTCAAAAGCTGAGAATATCCAAGATACAATTCACAGACCACATGAAGCTCACGAAGAAAGAAGACCAAAGTTTGGGTTCTTTGGTCCCTCTTAGAAAAGGAAAGAAAATACTCACTGGAGCAAATATGGAGACAAAATGTAGAGCAAAGATGGAAGAAAAAGTCATTTAGTCACTCTCCCACCTGGGCATTCATCCCATATACAGTCACTGTTGGCATCAGGAGCGCCAAACCGATGATGTCGCACGCAGGTGATATCATCCAGGCGACAGTGTGACCCGCCCACCTGTTGCTAAGGCAACGGCCACCATAGTCCCAGAATTCACCTTGACCCACCGCCCACCTTTACCTGTGGCTACGTCATGCCACGTCACTTTCCATATATATTGGAGGATCTCTCTCCCCCTCCTTCTCTTCTTTCTCCCCCTTCTTCCCTTCTCTCTCCTTGCTGCTACCTTGTCCCCCTAATAAAACCCCCACGTGGAACTGTTTGGCTTGGTGTGGTTTTGGAACGTGCCGCCATCTCCACCGCAGCACATACCGGACTCGTACCAGCAAAAATATTTATACAACAGTCACCAAACCCAGACACTATTGTGGATGCCAAGAAGTACTTGCTAAAAGTAACCTGATATAGCTGTCTCCTAAGAGGCTCTGCCAGAGCCTCACAGAGGAAGATGCTCAAAGTCAACCATTGGACTGAGTGTGGGGTCCCCAGTGGAACAGCTAGAGAAAGGACTGAAGGAGCTAAAGGGGTTTGCAACCCCATAGGAAGAATAAAAATATCAACCATCCAGTCTCTCCAGAGCTCCTGGGGACTAAGCAACCAACCAAAGAGTACACATGGAGGGACCCATGGCTACAGTTTCATATGTAGCAGAGGATGGCCTTGTCAGGCATCAATGGGGCAAGAAGTCCTCTGTCCTATAAAGGCACAGTTTAGGGGAATTCAAGGGCGGGGAGGGGTGGAAATATGTAGGTGGGTGGTGGAAAACCCTCATATAAGCAGGTGGAACGGTGATGAGATAAGGGGTTTTGGGAGGGGGGAAACTGGGAATGGGGATAACATTCGAAATGTAAATAAAGAAAATATCCAATAAAAAATGGCATCATATATTTATCAAGAAATACATGTATATCATAAACAAAACAGTAGTTGTATCAGCCACTGGTTGATCATAACCACTTTCTGATCAGTAGTAGTAGGATAGAAGAGTGTGAGAATCAATATTTAGAATTAGTAAGGAATAAAACTGCCAGTCATGAATGCTATGTTCAGCAAAGTCAGAAAGGAAGAGATCAAAACTATCCCAGAGAAAATAACATGAAAGTATTTTACTAATAGTTGATCTCTCTTAAGACAATTATAAATGTATAAAGAAAGTTGATTTTGGTTACAAATAATAGTTAAAATTATTATCCTGAGATTTGTGACATACAAAAATGTAAAAAGACAAAGGAATGGAAGGTCTACAAACCACATATAGGGAACAAATTTGAATAACTTTATATGCATTCATATGTTTAAAGACAGAGTATCTGACCAAATTAATAAAAGTTATCTAACTCTATGTTTCTGAAAGTACTAATTGTTAGGCTGGTGAAATGAGTCAGTGGGTCAAGTTACTTGCTGACAAGCCTGACAGAGTTTGATACCTATATATTTGTATAGTATATAGAGAAAATTGACTCACACAAGTTGCCTTTAAACTCTACACATTACAGACTATGCAGAAAAACCCATACATGAACACATATAGAAAATAAATGAAAAGTAATAAAAAGATACTGTTTTGTAAGTGATGGCATTACTAATCTGAAAATGATTGCATGTGCAATGATTCTACGTAGACGAACAAAACAGATTCTAGTCAGAAAACACAAGAGAAGCAATAAAGGACATTATATAATGATAATGTGGCCAAAAGAACAACAGAATTCTATAACTACATGAAATATACATACCTAAAACATGACTGCTTATACATTTAAAAAAAATTAATCCCTGTACCATGAGAGATGACTGTATTATAATATCAAATATATCAATATATATCAATAAATATCAATCTCCTACTTTCAGGAATATGAATATTTGAGTTAGAAAATCTACAATTAAGCATAAGACTTAAACTGATATGTATGGATATAGATATAGATATACCAAATGGACTGAAAGATTTTAATTGAATATCTTATTAAATAGGTGTGGGATATATATTTTTTGTAAATTGCATAGGAAATATTTTACAAATATTTTTAAATATTTTTGAAATATTTTTAAATATTCTTGAGCCAAATTAAAATGGATAAATCATATATGAACATTCCTGGGATATACCAATGGCAGTTTTAACTAGGAAACTTATTTAAACAAATAACATTATCAGCAAAGTAGAATTATCTCACTTAAAAAGTTATTCTTGCATCCTCAGGAACTAGGGCAGTGAGAATAAACTATACCCAAAGTGCAGACAAGGACTGTAAAAGTAAATGTCAGAGAAATAAACAAAATAGAGAACCTTAAAAGGCAAGGATAGTTGACAAATTTCAGTATATGAGCATAGGAAATGTAAATCAAAAGAACATTAAAATTCCATTTCACCTCATTCAAAATGAATATCATAAAGAAAGCATACAACAAATGACAATGAAGCTCCAGGGGAAAAGGAAAATATAGTTTACTGCTTGTGGGAAGAAAAATGAATTCAGACAGTATGGAAATTACTGTGGAGTTTACTCAAACAGGAAAAAGTAGTACAACCATATCTTCTAAAAAATTTTTCTCTGATTACACACATTCCCTCCAACTATCCCTTACTAGAGTGATAACTACATATTCGTATTTATACAGCATTATCTAGATAAGCAAGTTGGGAAATCAGCCAGTCATCGATAACAATATATTAATACATTTCCTCAGTTTCTATTGTTATATCTCCCTTTTAATTTCCGATTTTGTTAATTTGTATACTGTCTCTGTGCCCTCTGCTTAGACTGGCTAAGGGTTTATCTATTTTGTTGATTTTCTCAAAGAACCAGCTCCTGGTTTTGTTCAAAATTTGTGTAGTTCTTTTTGTTTCTACTTGGTTGATTACAACTCTGAGTTTGATTATTTCCTGCCTTCTCCTCCTCTTGGGTTTATTAGCTTCTATTTGTTTTAGAGCTTTCAGGTGTGCTGTTAAGCTGCTAGTGTATGCTCTCTCCAGTTTCTTTTTGGAGGCACTCAGAGCTATGAGTTTTCCTAACACTGCTTTCATTGTGTCCCATAAGTTTGGCTATGTTGTACCTTCATTTTCATTAAACCTTTAAAAAGTCTTTAATTTCATTCTTTACTTCTTCCTTGACCAAATTATCATCGAGTAGAACATTGTTCAGCTTCCATGTGTATGTGGGCTTTCTGTTGTTTTAGTTGCTATTGAAGACCAGCCTTAATCCGTAGTGATCTGACAGGATACATGGGATTATTTCAATCTTCTTATATCTGTTGAAGTCTGCTTTGTGACCAATTACATGGTTAATTTTGGGGAAGGTACCATGAGGTGCTGAGAAGAAGGTATATCTTTTGATTTAGGATGAAATGTTCTATAGATATCTGTTAAATCCATTTGATCCATAACTTCTGTTAGTTTCACTTTGTCCTTGTTTAGTTTGTGTTTCAATGTGTTCAATGATGAGAGTGGTTTGTTGAAGTCTCACACTATTATTGTGTGAGGTGCAATGTGTGCATTGAGCTTTACTAAAGTTTCTTTTATGAATGTGAGTACCCTTGCATTTGGAGCATGGATATTCAGAAATGAGGATTCTTCTTGGTAGATTTTTCCTCTGATGAGTATGTAGTGTCCTTTGTTATCTTTTTTGATGACTTTTGGTTGAAAGTCGATTTTATCCGATATTAGAATGGCTACTCCAGGTTGTTTCATAGGACCATTTGCTTGGAAAATTGTTTTCTAGCACTTTATGGTGAGGTAGTTTGTCTTTGATACTGAAATGTGTTTCCTGTATGTAGCAATATGCTTAGTACTGTTTATGTATCCATTCTGTTATTCTATGTCCTTTTATTGGGGAATTGAGTACATTGATGTTAAGAGATACTAAGGAATAGTGATTGTTGCTTCCTGTTATTTTCAATGTTATTTTTATGTTTCTGTAACTACCTTCTTTGGGGTTTTTTGAAACATTACTTTCTTGCTTTTTCTAGGGTGTTTCCTTGTGTTGGTGTTTTCCATCTGTTACCTTTGTAGGGCTGGATTTGTAGAAAGATATTGTGTAAATTTGGTTTTGTCATGGAATATCATGTTTTCTCCATCTATGGTAATTGAGTGTATTGCTGAGTATATTAGTCTGGGCAGGCATTTGTGTTCTCTTAGGGTCTCTTGAGATATGCCCAGAATCTTCTAGCTTTCTTAGTCTCTGTTGAGAAGTCTGGTGTAATTCTGATAGGTCTGCCTTTATATGTTACATGACCTTTTTCTCTTACTCCTTTTAATATTCTTTCTTTGTTTTGTGCATTTGGTGTTTTAATTATTATGTGATGGGAGGAACTTCTTTTCTGGTCCAATCTATTTGGAGTTCTGTAAGCTTCTTGTATGTTTTTGGACATCTCTTTCTTTAGGTTAGGGAAGTTTTCTTCTATAATTTTGTTGAAGATATTTACTGACCTTTAAGTTGGGATTCTTCACTCTCCTCTATACCTATTATTTTTAGCTTTGGTCTTCTCATTGTGTCCTGGATTTCCTGGATGTTTTGGGTTAGGAGCTTTTTGCATTTTGCCTTTTCTTTGAATGTTGTGTCAATGTTTCTGCACCTGAGATTCTTTCTTCTATCTTTTGTATTCTGTTGGTGATGCTTGCATCTATGA
>CM052722.1:63375005-63401216 GCA_028551405.1 Uromys caudimaculatus
TTGCGATCCCGGCGCTGATTAGCTGTGGAGCCCTGTGGCCCAAGCTGAGGTTTCCGGCCATCACCCTAAGCTGCTGACCGACAGTCTCTGTGGCCCGCGGAAAGCGGGAGGAGTCAGTGAGCTCTGGGGACGCCTTGCCCCTGCTAGGGGCTTTTCTGCGTGCCTGCGAGAGAGGATTTTCTCCCGGAGCTGCTTTTCTATGGAATCCTAGTGTCCCGGGCAGAAGTTTCCTGCCACAGCCGCCCGCTTTTGGGATCCGAGGGGGTTTCTAGGCCCGCCTACCTAGTCCCTGTGTCTTGCGGGTTCAGGGCAGTACCTGGTGAGCTGTGGGGCGCGCCTTTGGCCCACTCCTGGCTCTTACGATCTGAGTGGGATCTTTGTCCTGGCGCTGATTAGCTGTGGAGCCCTGTGGCCCAAGCTGAGGTTTCCGGCAGTCTGCTCCACAGTTTTTAAAAATGTTTTCTTAAGTGTATATTTTTATAGTTCTGGCTTATTTAAGATTACTATTGTTAAGATGAAACACCCTGACCAAAAGTAAATTGTAGTTGAAAGGTTTTCTTTTGTTCACTTTTCCACAGCATTTTTCATCATCAAAGTTATTCAATACAGAAAAATGTACACAGCAGGAACCTGACAGCAGGAGATGAAGGAGATTCTGTGGAGGGGTGCTGCTTACTGGCTTCCTCTTGATAATCTGGTCAGCCTGATTTTTTTTTTATAGAACCCATGACCACCATCACAGAAACAGCACTATTCACAATCCTTCTAAATCCATAACTTAATAAGAAAATTCTTTGAAGTCTTTACTATAGTCTGATCTTCTGGAGGCCATTTTAAGTCAAACTCACATAAAAACTAGCCAGGGCAGCTTTCCACACGTTATCTCTTTGTCACAATTATTCCATCCTCACTCCTACTAGATTGCTGGCTGCCATCTATCAAACCCATGTCACAGGTGGGTATGTCTTTTGTGCAGGTGACTATTATGGTTAACAGGCTTTACAGTGACTGATTCAAATTGGCTTCTTTCAGGTTCTGACTGAATTGCTCTACTTGGTAAAACTACCTAGAAACTTGATGAACTGAATTACACTGACTAAACTAACTGAACTAATAGAACTGAACTGAATGCATGACCAGAACGCAACTGAATGGAACTTCATGAACTCAACTTCATTCAACTGAATTGCACTGAACTCAACTGAACTTCCCTCTTTTTTCTCCCTACACTTCTCTTAAGTAGATCCTCTTCCCTGTTTGTTTTCCCTAGAGTTGGGCATACCTTATCTCTGACTCATTCTGTCAAATCTTTCTTTGATTCCTCACTTTGTCTACCCTACAATTAGATGCCCTTGTTTGGAATTAAAGGTATATTCTAAAGGCATGACTGTATTCCAACAAGAAGGTTTAAATGTGAATATTAAAGGTGTGTCTGCATTTCAGCAGGATCACACAGACCTATGTTTTGATTGTGATCCCTCATCAGAGTGGTCATGTTGCTGGATTAAAATTCTTCTACATGTATTGTATGCTGTCTAGATGTAACATTGTTTTTCCTGTTATTTGGTGACTCCATTTAAATTCCACTTATATATGCATGTATTTAGGAAGTTGCTACTGTTGAAGCTTGCTCCTTTCAAACATAACTGTGGTTATTTTATATTCAGTCTCTGTTTTGCTCTTAAGGTGAAATCAAGTTCAGGTTCTCAGAATCTGCTTCCCAGAATTATACACAGCTGACACTAAATAATGCTACTGATAATCCCAAAAGTTATGGTTGTATTATGTTCTGTTAACTCAGTGTTGGGAAATTCTCCTGTTTACTCTCCATCCACCACCCCTCTTATTTCACTTAGGAACAATAAGCTTAAGGTGAGATGATAATACTTTGCTTAGTTAGCCAAAAATGTTGTACCACTTCCTTGCTTGCCTTTTAAACCTTTTAACTTGGATTTTCCTATAAATTGCATGTCACAAGAACAGACCTGAACCTGAAAATCAGGCACCTGAGTTCTTTTTCTGTGATCCTGATCAATCATTTTTGGGATGTGTATTCAATAAACTATTCTTTCTTGGCTGCAATAGCTGTTTGTATGGTTTGTGTAGCTATTCATAAAAACTCCAACTACAATGATATATTTCAATGTGGCTATTAAAAAAAAAAACCTTTAGTGTTAATTATCCATCCCCACTGCCTTAAAGTTTTATTGCCATGAAGAGACACAATGACCTCTGCATTTTTTTATAAAGGAAAACATTTAATTGGTGGTGGCCTAGAGTTTATTCTAGTTAGGGTTTCATTGCTGCCAGGACATATCATGATCAAGGTAACTTTTATAAAAGATAGTATTTAATTGGGGCTGACTTATAGTTCCAAAGGTTCAGTCCATTATTGTTACATCAGGAAACACGGCTGCATGCAGGCACATGTTGATGAAGAGATAGCTGAGAGTTCTCTATATCTGGATCTTCAGGCAGCAGGAAGAGACAATGAGCCATTAGGGATAAATGACTGAAAGCTCACCACCTAGTGACATCCCTATGACAAGACTAAACCTTCTGATAGTGACACTTTCTATGGTCCTATGTGAACCATTTTTAGAGGGAGAATGAGGGAACAGAAGCACGAGGATTCAGACCCTCCTCCTGGTTGCCTGTCGGGCAAGTTCCTTCTACGTGCTTTCAGATCAAGATGTAGAATTCCCAACTCCTTCGCTAGCACCAACTCAGTTTGCTACACCTGATCAAAACACTCTTCAAAAGTGTGAACCACTGGAAAGAGTCTATGCTAGGCTACTGTGCAACATTTTTCCTCAATGCAACCAATCTGAATCTCTTTGCCTTAGCCGAAGACAGATTCCACTAAACAGGCCAAAAAGCAACCACATTCTTCATCAAAACATCATAAGAATGAATAATCTCCAGGCAACATACTAAAATTCTTCTCTTCTAAAACATCTTGAGCCAGGTCCCCAGAATTCAAATCACTCTCAGTACTAATTTCTTCCGTATTCCCACTAGGATACCCATTATGTCCTACTTAAAGCATTTTACTGCTCTCTAAATCCAAAGTACCAAAATTCACATTCCTCCAAACAAAAACATGGAGAGGCCTATAAGATCAATACCCCACTCCTGGTACCAATTTCCAGATTACTGTTTCATTGTGTTGACAAGGCAACATTTATAATGGATAACTTTAATTGAGGTTGGCTTACAAATTCAGAAATTTATGCCATTATTATCATGGTGGGCAGACACGGTATTGTAGAAGGAGCTGAGGATTCTAAATCTTGACCCAAAGGAAAGCAGCAGACTGTCTTCTTCAGGTACTCAGGAGGAGGGTCTAGATCTCACTCAGTGTAGCCTGAGCACTAGGAGCCCTCAAAACCTGCCTACACAGTGACATATGTCCTCCAACAAGGCCAAACCTATTCCAACAAGGCCACACCTCCTAATAGTGACACTTCCTAAGGTCCTAAGGGAAACATTTTATCCAAGCCACTACATCCACATTATTTCCTTTTATTTTTTTCTCGCCTTTTGCTTTATAATACTATTTTATTTCTATATTCTAAGAAGTTATAAATTTTAAAAAATGCTGAAAAGATGTATGGGGAACATGTTTGATACAGATACTGAAATTTTTTTGATTGTGAAATATTTTAATATATTTTATTAAATATTTGATTTAAGTTCAACTATTACTTCTTATGTATTACCAAAGAACACACTACAATATCAGGATCTTATTGATATTCAAAATAAAACAAAATAGTCCATATATTGAAGGCCATAAAATGTGATATGTAAGCTTGCAGGTATAGTTTTTCATGATGGATTCTGACCATTTGTACTACACCTGAATTCACAGCCATATTTATTTGAGATATAATCATTTCTATTGAATTTAATATATTTACACATATAAAAAAGTATAATGAATGTCTTATAATTTCAAAAAAATATCAATCACAAAATAGTAACATTTTCACCCACCCTGTGTTTTATTCTAATTAAAAGTCTACCCAGAATCCATGAAGCCAAAACATAATTAGCTAAATACCTTTCATTCAGCAGGTAAGGGACTGGTTTACAAATTTCATTATCAAAGTTTTGGTTGTGAGCCTTAGCCTTTAAGATCTGAGCTATCTCACCAGCCCAGGTTTTGTATTTGTTTTTTTTTAGCGCATTCAGCATGCAAATTGTATAGCACAAATGTAGTATCAATGAGCACAAATTAGCAAATAGTGAATTTACGTAGATTTCTCAGTTTCCTTATGCAGTGACATAATGTTTGTTTCTCCTAATCATTTGTGTCCTAAGACATACCAAGGCAATATAATGAATCCATTTTTTGAAAATATAAAGTAAATCAAATTGTCTGAAAATTCATTCATATAAAATCTAAAATAAGGTTGACTCAGGAAATAGTCTAGTTATTTATTTTATTTTATATTATTTTATTCATAACTGGTTTTTATTTTAGCCTGACTTTTTGGAAAGTTGTTCATTTATGCATTCAGAAAAAAATTTACGCTTAATATAGATTTGTATGCCAAAATTGTTTAGGTTCCTAGATTACTATAAATTTATTCTATTTTGGACATATTATCGTAATGTTTTCAGAGGACCTCAATTTAACACTGTTCAGGAATGCTTTCTAATTATGCTGTTTTTTCAGAAGTCTCACAGTTATAGTAAATTGAACTGAATTAATGGCATATAGAAGCAGGACACAAGATGATTTTTAAGAAATTGGAGTTTTATAATTTAGGATAATGAAAATTCTGGTATAGTTGAAAAAAAAAAAAGGTATTTTACAGCCAAGAGGAACATGTACACATTTTAATAAAAGTGAAATATTTAACATGCCTAAAACTCTTTTGATATATTAAAATTTTCATTTATCAAAACATTTCTGTAATTTTGTTTCTAATTCAATGTACAAAATCTTCTTTATAGCTTACTTAATAACCACTCCTTAAAACAAGAACTTTTTTTAAAATTAAGGCTGAGGAAACACAAACACACACACACACACACACACACACACACACACACACACACACACACACATACACACACACACACACACACACACACACACACACACACACACACACACACACACAGAGGAGAGGGCAAGAGAGATCAAAGTAGAAGGGCAGCTTGAGAAGCCAAGGTCAAGGTCCAGCTTGTTCTCGGGTCTCTGAGGATATTCTTGTGCCCTAACTTATAGGTTTTCGGTTTGAGCAATTAGAGAGTGTCAGAGACTCACAGTTTTGTGTTAAACAATCCTATCAGGTCTTTAAGCGTTTATCTTTTTTGTTGTTGTTGTTGGTGGTGGTGGTGTTTTTTTGTTTTTTTGTTTTTTTTTTTCTGAAATAAAGTTGTTTTCATATAATATATTCTGAAAACTGTTTCACCCCGGTAATTTGCTCTTATGCTCTCTTTGCCCCTTCCAATCTCAAGCTTTATTTCATTCTCTTTTAAAAAATAGGCAAACAGAAGACAAAAACGAATAAAACAAGATGGAAAAAGTAACAAACCAAAAAGGAAATAAATACTATGAGAAATTCATACATAAAACATAAACTATGAAACCAAAAAATTGAAAAACATAACATACATGTAAAATACCAGTAAGATAAAATGTACCCAAACAAATGAGTATGTGACAACAAAATCTTGCAAAACATTATGGAATTCAAGTAGTATTGGCCATCTACTGTTGGGTATAGAACCTGACCATAATTTCATGTATTCCCTTATAAAACGAAAGAAACAGCAACAATAACAACAAAAAACCTTACACTGGTTTTTATACCCAGTAAGTTGCCCTTGAAGAAACTGTCTTTTTTTTTTTTTTTTTTCATTTTCTTGTAGTTAGCAATTAAAGACTAATTGTTGGGAATGGATAGCCCCTGTTTTAGTTGTTGAGGGACCCCTATGAAAACCAAGCTGCATATCAGTTACATATTTGACAGGGGCCTAAATTCAACCCATGTATGCTCTTTGGTTGGTGTTTTACTCTCTGGGAGTCCTCAAGGCCCCAGGTAAGTTAACTCTATCGGTATTCTTTTATAGAGTCCCTATCTCCTCTTTCCCCAACTCTTACACAAGGCTCCAAAAGCTGAGTCTAATGTTTGGCTGTGGATTTCTTCATCTATTTCAGTCAGTTGATTGGTGGAGTCACTCAGAAGACAGTTGTGCTAGGCTCCTGTTTGTAGGTATTAAATTTTGCAATCTACTTTTAATAATGGTTCAATCTCTGCTCTAGCCCACCACCTATCAGAGGTAATGGAAGAGAAAAGTTATTAGGATATGGGGGAAGTGGACCTCTTTAGCAATATTTCTTTCAGGGGAGATTGATCTTCTTTGGAAGTGGTTCAGTCCCATAGCAAACACCAAATACAACTTAGTAGCTGCAGACCAGTCCTTTAGCCAGGCAGACACAAGTCATGAACCAGCAGTTACAGTCCAGCCTTTTCAGCAAGCAGACACCAGACAACTGTAGTTCAATCCTGAAGAAACTGCCAGGCTAGCCCAGAGGCCTAAAGAGAGGCCTCAGAAGTGTCAAGCTTCCTTAGGAACCTTGAGAGCAGTTCTTGGGTGAGTTTCTCTTAATGGTGGTGTTATCACAAGTTGAGCTCAACAAAGTTATGTAAGGCAAACTAATATATGTGTGTCTTTAGCAAAGAATAACAGGTGGAACAAACCAAACCAAGGCTCAGTACTCATTCCCCACTTCCTGTGGGATCATATTTTTTCTCCTTCATCAAGTGTCTCTTTGTAGGGATCAGTTCTGATGCTAAGTTCCTGCTCCCCAATTGGTTCTTGATCTGTCAGTAAAGAAAGCTGGACCAAAGGGGCAGGCAGGACTTCCATGAAAGCAGGTAGGGAGACTCAAGGGAGGAGAATGGTGTTCACCATGCTTTGAAGAGAGGAGAACCAGGCAATCATGTGAGGTCTCGGAAGGAGCCGGAGACTGTCGCCACTGCTACAAGTGATAGGTCAAAGATGGGACTAGCCACTGAAGTTTAAGGGAAATGTGATGTATGAAGCTAAGAGTATAGATAAGGGTGCATTTTGTAGGTGAGAGATAGCAGGGCCCAGCAATTGTGCCAAGTAAGCAAGTAGTTAAGATTGAACAACTGGTGTTTGTGTCTTTTAACTGTGGATTCAAGGTAAGCCAGGTGGGGCTGGTCACCTATGGACCTAAAGGCCAGTAAAGCATAAAAGTATACACTACATCCTTTCAAGTGTTTGCTATATCCAAACATCCTTTCACCTGTGTCTGCTTCAGGAAAACAGTCTTTCACATGTTTGTTTAGCAAGACATCCTTTCCCCTGTGTGCCCCAATAAAACATCATTTGACCAAACTAACCTTCCAAAGAACTGAAAGTTTCCACTTCATCTGTCTGCAAGCATAAGAGTGTCATTAATAGAACCAGGGATTGGTTCTCCAGATGGGTCCCAAGTTTGTTCTGTTATTAGTTGGCCATTTCCTCAGTCTCTGCTCTATCTTTGTCCCTGCACATTTTGTAGGCAGGACAAATTTTGGATTAAAAGATTTTAGGTGTGTGAATGTTCAAATTGCTCCATTAGGATTAATGGCTGGCTACAGGGTGTGATCTCTTTAGGTTCCATATCTCCTGATGGTAGGAGTTTCAGCTAGAGTCACCCTCATAGTTTCCCCGGAGCCTCCCCTATTCCAGGTCTCTGGCACTATCCCTGCCTCCCATGGATTTCCATTGACTCTCCTGGCCTTCTCTTCCTGGCTCTTCCTACACCTGGTGCCCTCCCCCCACACCTGTTCTCTCCATCCCCTCTGCTACCCAGTTTCACCCTTCCATTCATTTCCAATGACTATTTCATTTCCCTTTCTGAGTGAGATTCAAGCATTCTCCCTTGGGGTCTCCAAGACAACAGTTTTCTACACCTCTAAAATATAAAACCATGTAACTGAAACTAATGCAGTATAAATGAAATTGGCTATGTGTTTTCTAGATTGAAGGTTTAACAATAAGTTATATTTCCCCTTCCTAATAAAATTAGTGATTTGTGCTATGTTGTCATTTTTTTTCTCCATATGAGTGTTACTTATTTGTATGAAGTAAATGCTTTTGTTTCATAATTGCTCTACAGATATAGAAGAGTCACATCTGGATCCAATGTAAGTATAAGTTTGAGCTTAGTATGAGATTTCTGTATGAACACCAGATAAGATATTTGTTTTGACTGTCCTAAAGTAATAACAATGCTACTCCTTTTGAATAAAATGAGTAAATTAAAATTTTATGCTCAAAATGCCAGAATACAGTAGTAATTTCAGTGAACACTTACTTCTGGTCCTCCTCTTACAGTCTAGATTACACTTCCTTAGTTCCACAGTTACTTATGGCCACATGAATAGTTTGGCAAATGAGGGGTGAAGGGATGTTCTATAAACAACTACTGTGGATAAATTTTGAGAGACAGTACACATACATTACCTTTACCATTATTACAATGGTTGAAGCATCTAGACTGCCAGGTAGTCTTAGC
This sequence comes from Uromys caudimaculatus, assembly GCA_028551405.1. Classification (NCBI taxonomy): domain Eukaryota; kingdom Metazoa; phylum Chordata; class Mammalia; order Rodentia; family Muridae; genus Uromys; species Uromys caudimaculatus. Next base: position 63,383,557 of record CM052722.1, read on the forward strand.
TTGAGTCCCAGAGTAATAAAAAAAAATAGGATTTAGACCACAGCCAACTTGAAATACACTTCTAACATGAAGAAGAAATAAACTTTTGTACTTTGTACCTTTATATCCATTAAAAATTGAGTGATTTATTACTGAAAATAGTCCTCCTTTGTTTGTTGACATCATAAAATGCCCTTATAACTTCATTGGATAATGGTTCTTTGGTGTTTTTGTTTTTGATATTTTCCTCAGAAATTTTCAAACCTCTTTGCTCATATGTTTAGATATATATTTTTTCTATTTTTCTGCACTGATAACTTAGTCATTCCAGCATTTGTTAGCATTGTCATGAAATGGGGGAAATATTTAAATGAGTTAATTGTTCCATATATTGTCAGCTTCTCCAAAGTAATTTGAGAAAGATTAAAATGATTCACCTTTGCTAAATCTAAAAATGAATTATAAAAATTCAAAAATTCCCAAGTAATAAAATAGCTGACAATTATGCTTTGTGTTATGATTAGGGGCATGATTTTAGCCTTAGGGATCTTACCTTATATTGCCTTATTTTCATTATAACTTAATGAGATACTGGCAGCCTTAGAAATAATCATTCATGGGTAATGTTATTATCTTATATTCATTCTTATCAGCTATTATTCCACTAAATAGAAAATGTTCTGCTACAAATAATAACAGTGACCTAAATAAAGAACCAGAAAACTGAAACTTCTAGATTAATCAGGCTTTCCAACAGTTTTTAACGTTGATTTTAACCAAGTAATGAAATTTTATGTATTTAAGAGTTCATTAAAAAAACAAAAGAATATTTTTGTGAATCAACTTATTTTAAATTAGAAAATATTACCAAGTATTATTTTACTAGAACACATTTATATACACTTGTATATGCATTTTCTGTTTCATACTATGATAGCAGATCTGAATAGTAGCTTAAAGCAGAAACTGTAGTCCACAAAACCTAAAAATGGTAACTATAATACTTTCTTGCCATTGTTTTTTCAAAATTACTCAAAATTATTCACGCTTTGGTTCCTCTTATTCAATTAAACCCAGACATGTTGTAGTGATATTGAATACTTGATGCTGGTTGTTGATTCCTGATAATTCCTGGGCTTTTGAGAAATTTGGAAAATTGAATTTGTGCCACTATTTTATGTGTATATCACTGTGATATATATGCATGTGTATAGGCACAATTTCATGTGAGTGTGTGTGTGTGTGTTTGTGTGTGTGTGTGTGTGTGTGTGTGTGTGTGTGTGTGTGTGTGTATACAAAAATGCATGTGAATGGAGGCTCAGAGCCAGTTAGTTTACAGTGTCTTCCACAATTCTTCTTCACTTTATTTTGGCAAGGTAAACAGAGAATTCTCTAATTCCAGCAAGTCTATATAACCAACTTGCCTAGGGATCTTCTGGCTTTTATTTACAAAGTTCTGGAATTGTAGGGAGCTACTAAGATTTCTGAGATTATAAGTGGGTTCTAGGGTTTCTAACTCTGATTCTCACATCTATAGGTCGGTTCTTATTCACTGATCCATACTCCTAGTTACTGTATCACCATTTGATTTTGATTCTTTAACTGTTATAATAGATTATCAACAAGGAGTTTTTGTAGAATCATAATATTGTGTACAAAAATTTATGTCCTACAAATGCAATTTTACTTATAAATAGGAAATGCAATCAGCTTTGTACTCTTTCCTTTTCCTCATGTAAAGTTTTGTAGCCCATATCTTCTATTATTTATCTTGAGTGTAATTTAATGAGAATCATTTTGTGTAAGTCTGAGAAGACTTTTTCAGTCTTTAGTTAATATTTAAAAATTAAATATATTCCCATACCCAGAAGCAGCTTGACTCCAAGGAACTCTGAAACACCCAGGATCACAGGTGAGGCCCCGACCTCTGCCACAATCCTCAGCATAAATGGGGCCCCCAGAATCCAGGGAACACAGGAACCCCTGCCCAGTTAGAGGCACACTTTCATTCTGGTTTGCATTTGGGCCTAGAGCAGATCCTAGGCTCTGGCTCTCCAGCCACTCTGTCCACATATAGAGGCTGTGTGACTCCCAGGAGCTCTGACAAACTCAGGATTTCAGAATCACAAGACCACAATGTAAGACCCCGACCCTCGGTTAGTGGTATTTACTTTGAGCTGCCCAGAGTGAGACACCACAATGCAGATCAATGAAAAAGCAAGAGGTTCCCCCCTTTTTCTTTTACAAGCTCCAATCCTGGAGCTACGCTCAGGGATCTTGGGTAATTAATTCATATTCTTCAGGTTCTGTCCTCAGGGTCTCATATTGTTGGAGCAGGATAATCAACTGTACTGCTCCTATTCTTTCTTTGATGAAGGCTATAAGCTTGTTTCTTTGTTTAATATTCAAGGTCCAATAGACAATAATAGCAGGAGAACAATTAGGGGTCCTAACAAGGTGGATATGAGTGTGGTTAGCCAAGGGGAGGAGTTAAACCAAGACTCAAACCAGCCCTGACTCTGTTCTATTTCTCTCTTCTGCTTGGATAGCCCTTCTCTCACCTTGGCCATGGAATCCTTACCTATCCCAATTGGTCTTCAGTATGTGTTTCACACCATCAGGTAGCACAGAGAAAAAGTGGTTTTCCACCCACTGGTGGGTCTGCTGCTGGCTTCTCCATTCTCAGGGGCACACATATGTGGGGGTTTCTAGCAGGACACTCCTCAACTTCGGATGTCTGTACCCTAAGCCCTACCTTCTGAGGCCATTTCTGGGACATACATGGTTTAGATTTGAAAGTCCCTTGAACCCCACATTGGGGTAATCCCTTCCTCTGTGTCTCTAGAGTGGGGATATCCCAGGAGTCAAGGTGGGCCGCTAACTTACAGAGTTCAAAGACAAGGTCCAAATACCAGGTATAATGTGGGTGTTCCTCTGCAGTGACCAAATTACATCTCCAGTGGTTGAGAGTACTTGCCAAGTCATTTGGTAGGGTTGTACGGGGTACTGAGGCTCAGTGCAGGAAGGACGGTACACCATAGCCATCTCATAGTTTCTCTGGCCTTGCAGAAGGGCAGGTGATCTTGAGCTTGAGGGGATTGCTCAAGTATCTGTCTACTATCCAAATGGCATCAGGTGGAGTTGCTGGTCTGATGTGAGTTATATAAGCCCAGAAGTTACTCCATCCAATTTAATGGCTGGGTGGTCATCCAAACAAGGAATGGCTCTTTCCACTTTGCTTCAAGTTTTCAGCAAGATGCCTCTTAACATATACCCAATCTCCAACTTGGTACTCATGTGGAACCTCTGGGGTACCTGCATTATATAGGTCATACAGTTTAGGCCACAATTCCTGGTGGCTGATCTAGAAAGATTGCAATTGATTCATAAGATCCTTGTCAGCCTGAAAAGTCACTCTGAGTGGGGGGCATGTCAAGAGCTGGGTCAAGGGAGTGAGGGTCCCATACAGGATCTCAAAAAGGGTTAGGTTAGAATGGTAGGCTGTGTTCCAGCTTGGAACAGGGTCAGGGGAAGGAGCACCACTCAGTCAGCACCAGTCTCCAACTACAATTTAGTTAAGGTCTCTCTTATGGTTATGCTCATTCTCTCTACCTGCCCTGAGCTCTGGGAATGGTATGTACAATGGAGCTTGCAATTAGTCCCAATATATCTGCCAATCTCTGTCTTAACTTAGAAACAAATGGTCCAATCCAATTACTTTGCGCACTCTGAACTTTGGGAAAATTTCTTCTAATATCTTTTTGGCTACCAGAGTAACTGTTTCCTACTTGGTGGGGAAAGACTCAACCATTCAGAGAAAGAATTTACAAACACTAGAAGGTATTTGTGAGCATAATTTCCTGGCTTAACTTCTGTAAAATCGACCTCTCAATATACCATACTCCAGGCCATTCTCCCTCAGGTCTTTTGCCCTGTTTACTCTTGGCCGCATAAGCATTCACTTGCTGGAATACCTTACACTGTTCTACTATCTCTCTGGACCAAAACTTGTGGTCCATTATATATATTTTAGATCCCTTAAGTTCATGGACAAGCTTGTTATGCCCTACATGAGTCCATTGGTGCATTTGGCCTAGTAAGTCTTTTGCTTGCTTTCTTCGGAGTATAGATTTTCTTTCTTGTGTGCACCATTGCCCTTCCTTTTGTAGGTAATAGTTGGTATGGTGGCTAGCTGAGTCTTTTCTTCTTTCATATATTTTAAGTGAGGCCATCCCTTAATTTAGTCCCATTCCCCAGCAGGTGTCCTTTGCAGGCCCATAACCAGGATAAGCTCCTGCATAGCCACTTCTTGAGCCACTTGAACTGCCTGGTTATTGCCCTGGGCCACTGAGTCTCCTCCCTTCTGATGTCCTGGGCAATGAATAATCCTCACAGTTGCTGGTTTCATTGGGTCATCCGAGTGATCTAAGATTTCCTGCTTGTTTATTTTCCCTCTGATGTGAGCAGTCCTCTCTCTTGGTATATAGCCCCGTGGATGTGGGCTGTGACAAAGGCATACCTGCTATCCTATCAATGTAGATGTTAATTTTCTTGCTGGCCCAAAGTTCCAAGGCTTTTGTGACAGCAATTATCTCCAATTTCTGTGCCAACGTGCAGGTGGTAGAAGTTCAGCCCAGAGAACATTTGTGCTGTCCACCGTGGCAGCACCCAACTCATCTCTGAACTTCATGGAGAAAACTGCTCCCTTCTGTAAACCAGGTAGCCTCGACTCCTGGCAGGGGTTGGTCAGATAGGTCTTTCCTCCACTCATGGGCTCTTCTTTTTGGTTAGTTAGTTGTGTCTCCCCTACATCTTAGAGAGTAAGTCTCACCCCCAACAGAGGGTAGGGGCAGTCTGGGCTGACCATAAATGAATGGGATTTAGGTCCACTGTTCTTCTAGTAGTCCATTAATACATTTTGGTGCAAGTGGCTCCTTGGACTCAAGATTTTTTTCTTGGAAACTGGACTCTCGGCTTGCAGGAAGACTGAGTGTTGGTCCCCAGTATCCGCCAAGAATTCGGTGGGTTTCCCCTCCATTTTCAAGGTTACCTTAGGCTCGGGAAGGGGCTCTGAACCTTGTCCTCCCTAGTTGCTATCTTCCCCCATGGCTAATACCTGCACCATCTGGGGGCACTTTTCCCAAGGCCTTCGATTTCCTGCCCCGGGCTTCTGTTTGTTGGAACATTCTCGGGCCCAGTGGCCCTTCTCCTTGCAATATCCACACTGGTTCTTTTCAAGGGGTTTTCTGTCTCTGCTTAGTGGGAGTTTCTCTTCTCTGCTTTCCTTAACTACTGTAGCCAAGATTCTCTGTAAATTCCTTTCCTGTCACTTTTCTTTCTTTCTTTCTTTCTTTCTTTCTTTCTTTCTTTCTTTCTTTCTTTCTTTCTTTCTTTCTTTCTTTCTTTTTTCTTACTGCCCTTTTATCTTTTTCCTTTCACTTTCTCTGCTTCTTCTCCTCTTCTGTCTCCCTGTTATGGTAGACTTTCTTACCACCCAGAACTAAATTCCTCAACGACTGATCTTGTAGTCCCTTCAGTCTCTAAAGTTTGTTCCTGATATCTCTACTAGTCTGCTGTATAAAAGCTATAGTCACAGTATCTTTGTGCTCCTCACTGCTTGGGGTCATAGGGTGTATACTGGCAGAATGTCTCCATGAGCCACTCTAGAAATGCATCAGGTGACTCATCTGGTCTCTGTCCAACCTCATGTACCTTGGTCAAATTTGTGGGTCATCGTATAGCCCCTTGAGACCTACCAACCAAGCCTGGTGGTAGACCTTCAAGTGCCCCTAACCTTTGGATGAATTAAACTCCCAATCAGGTTGGGTCAGGGGAAACCCGCTGTCAATGACAGCCTGGTCAATCGATGGTGCCCCCATGTCTGAGGGAATATTTTTTCTGGCTTCCTTCATTATCCTCTCTCACTCTTCTTTCATGAAAAGCACTCTCATGAGTTATTAAATATCATTCCAGGTGGGCTGATGAGTGAATAAAAGAGTCTCAAAGATATTAATCAGTCCCTCAAGGTTATCTAAAAAGGGGGGAGGTGGTAAAGAGACACTGGACGAGGTCTTAACAGAGATCTTTAAAGAGGGGCTGTGGGAAATGGGGCCATGTTATGGGGCTAAGAGGGTGGAGAATCCATCATCAATACATCCGTTGTGGAAGGGTCCTCAAGGATGTTCTTCTTTACAGATTTGTTGATCTCTACAGGGTTCTTCTTCTTCATGGCCAGGACCTGTGTGAGTCTCAGAGACAAAATGGCTTTTATCTAAGAGGGGGATCCTCTACTAGATCCTTCCAGTTAACTATATAGGGCACATGGTCTGAAGGCCCAAGGGATCCTGGCCTAAAGACTTTTTTCCTCTACTGCTTTGATTACTTGCTAGTCGAAGGTCCTTATGGGTGGCAACTCTACTCCAAAGGTTGGCCATTCAGAGGATCAGAGATTAACTAACTTGTCCTTCTTCACTACTACTGACAAGTTTTTTCCTCTTTCCCTAACTTCCCTCCAGTGGTTAGCTAGGATGTTTAATGGGGTAGATTCAGTCTCTTCCATGTCTAAAAATAATGTTGTCCCAAGTCAACACAGAAAGACAATCAACACAGAGACAGTTCACCCATACCATGGGTTGCAGACAGTCAAAGTCCAAGAACACAGAGAAAGACAATCAACACAAAGACAGTTCGCCCCTGCTATGGATGCAGAAACCAGGTTATAGCAAGAATTGGTTGGCTCACACTGATACTGTGTCTTGCTGTTTCCAAAAGGAGTAGAGTTCTCCTGACTCCCTCCCAGGAGGCCTGAAGCATCCTCCAGACGCCCCATCATCAGGGTTTTGTTAAGGCATGTCTGCTCACAGCAAAGTGACCTCACTAGACCAGAGGCTTTCCAGCCAACAACCATGCTCTAAAGCCAAAATTGAAAGCAGAAGACGGAGAGACAAACACTTACTTAGGTTCCTGTTGCCGTTGCTGAAATCAATCTTGTCCCCTCAAATCAGTTTAGTCAGTGGTCATTCAGGGGTCTCCTCAAATCCCAGGACAATCCCCCAAATGTAAGGTACCCAACCTTCAGTCAGTGGTACTTAATTTGAGATGCCCTGAGTGAGACACCAAGATGCAGATCGATGCAAAAGGAAGAGGTTTGTTTTCTCATGAGTCCAGGTCGACCTTCAATTAGTCCCTCAAGGGGACTGACTAGAAGGTGACCATGAATGGCTATTACAAGTAGTTTTTATACTTTTTAGTGGCACAGATTACATCAGCAAGGTTACAGTTCAAATTTATTGGCTAAGCATATTGACCTTTAAATCTATTGGCTAGCCTAGCACATTTGAACTTTACCTGAGAATTTCCAGAGGGTCAGGTGGTTATCAGTAAGTACATTTTGAAAATTTTTACTCAAGAATGTTCCTGTGGGTGAAGAATGGAATATGGCCTCTTCTTGACCCCAGGAAGGATGGGGAATCTGTAAGGATGGTGTGGGACTGTAAAAAGCCCTTTGGATCCCTCAACAGGATCACAAAGACAGCTGGACTCCCAAAAGTTCTGATACAACCAGGACCACAGGCTCACAGGCTCATAGGAAAAACAGGCACCAGACAGAGACAGCAAGACCAGATATCACTAGAGATAATCAGATGGGGAGAAGCAAGCAAAAGAATATAAGCAACAGAAACCAATGCTACTTGACAACATCAGAACCCAGTTCTCCTAACACAGCAAGTCCTGGATACCCCCAACACACCTGTAAAGCAAGATTCAGATCCAAACCCTCATCTCATGAACATGATGGAGGACTTTAAGACAGACATAAATAACTCCCTTAAAGAAATACAGGAAAAGAGGTAAAACAGCAGAAGCATTTAAAGAGGGAATGCATAAATCTCTTAAAGAAATACAAGAAAACACAATCAAACAGATGAAGGATATGAGCAAAACCATCCAGGATCTAAAAATGGAAACAGAAATGTTAAAGAAAACACAAAGGGAGACAACGCTGGAGATGGAAAACCTAGGTAAAAGAACAGGAGTCATAGATGTAAACATCATCAACAGAATACAAGAAATAGAAGAGAGAATCTCAGGTAAAGAAGATACCATAGAAGACACTGACAAAACAGTCAAAGAAAATACAAAAAGAAAAAAGTTTCTATCCCAAATCATTCAAGAAATCCAGACCAAAATGAAAAGACCAAACCTGAGAATAATGGGTATAAAATAGAGCTAAGATTCCCAACTCAAAGGGCCAGTAAACATCTTCAACAAAATCATAGAAGAAAATTTCCCTATCCTAAAGAAAGAAATGTCCATAAACATTCAAGAAGCTTACAGAATACCAAACGGATTGGACCAGAAAAGAAATTTCTCCCATCACATAATAATAAAAACACCAAATGCACAGAACAAAGAAAGAATTTTAAAAGCTGTAAGGGAAAAGTTCAAGTAACATATAAAGGCAGACCTATCAGAATTATACCAGACTTCTCACCAGAACATCTTAGGCATATGTCATATAGACCTCAGAGCACACAAATGCCAGCTTAGGTTACTGTGCCCAGAAAAACTCTCAGTTACCATCGATGGAGAAACCAAAATATTCCATGACAAAACCAAATTTAAACAATATGTTTACACAAATCAATCCCCCAAAAGAATAAGAGAAGGAAAACTCCACCACCAGCATGGAAATATATATCCAAGGAAAAGGAAGAAATTAGTCTTCTTACAACAACCCCAAAAGAAGAGAGCCACAAAAACATAATTCCAAATCTAACAACAAAAATAACTGGAAGCAACAATTATTTTTCCTTAATATGACTCAATATCAATGGACTCAATCCCCCAATTAAAAAAAAAAAAAACAAAAACCATAGGTTAACAGACTGGATGAGTAATCAGGATGGAACATTTTGCTGAATACAGGAAACACACCTCAGTGGCAAAGACAGACACTAATGCAAATTAAAATTATGGAAAACAATTTACCAAGCAAATGATCTCAAGAAAGAAGCCGGATTAGCAATTTTAGTTTTCAGTAAAATAGATTTTCGTCCAAAAGTTGCCAAAGAAGATAGGGAGCGACACTACATACATATCAAGGAAAAAAATCCACAAAGATGAATTTTCAATTCTGATTATCTATGGCCCAAATGCAAGGGCACCCATATTTATAAAAGAAACATTATTAAAGCACAAGTCACACATTGAACTTCAAACAATAATAGTAGGAGACTTCAACACCCCACACTCACCAATGGACAGACCTTGGAATCACAAACTAAACAGAGACACAGTGAAACTAACAGAAGTTATGAACCAAATGGATTTAACAGATATCTACAGAACATTTCACTTTAAAACAAAATAATATACCTTCTTCTTAGCACCTTATCATACCTTCTCCAAAATTCACCATATAATGGGACACAAAACAAGCCTCAAAAGATAAAAAGAATATTGAAATACTCAAAAAAATTCTCACAAATCAAATTCAAGAATCCATCAAAATGATCATTCACCATGATCAAGTAGACTTCATCCCAGGGATGCAGGGATGATTCAATATATGGAAATCCACCAATGTAATCCATTATATAAACAATCTCAAGGAAAAAGTACATATGAACATACCATTAGACACTGAAAAAACCATTGGTAAAATACAAAACCTCTTAATGTTAAAAGTATTAGAGATATCAGAAATTCAAGCTACATACCTAAACATAATAAAAGCAATATACAGCAAACCGATAGCCAACATCAACTAAAGGAAGAGCAATCCCACTAAAATCAAGGACAACACAAGGCTTCCCACTCTCCCTCTCTCTATTCAACATAATATTCTATGTTTTAGCCAGAGCAATTAGGCCACAAAAGGAGATCAAATGCTTACAAATTGGAAAGGAGGAAGTCAATATAATCACCTTTTATAGATGATATGATAGTATACATAAACTACTTCATAAAATCCACCAGTGAACTCCTTATTCTGATAAGCAAATTCAGCAAAGTGGCTGGATTTAAAATATCTTGGTGTGATTCTAACCAAACAAGTGAAAGATTAGTATAAGAACTTCTACTTTCTGAAGAAAGAAATGAAAGAAGACCTCAAAAGATAGTAAGATCTACCATGCTCATGGATCAGCAGAATTAAGATAGTAAAAATGGCCATCTTACCAAAAGCAATCTACAGATTCAATGCAATCCCCATCAAAATTCCAACTCAATTCCTCACAGAGATAGAAAGAGCAATTCTTAAATTCATCTGGATAAACCCAGGATAGTGAAAACCATTCTAAACAATAAAAGAATTTCTGGCGGAATTACTGTCCCTGACCTCAAGCTATATTACAGAGCAATAGTGATTAAAAGTGTTTGTTATTGGTACAGAGACAGACAGGTAGCACAATGGAATAGAATTGAAGACCCAGAAATGAACCCATACAGCTATGGTCACTTGAACTTTGACAAAGAATCCAAAACCATCCAGTAGAAAAGACAGTGATTTCAACAAATGGCACTGTTTCAACTGGTGGTAGGTATATAGAAGCATGCAAATCCATCCATTCTTATCTTCTTGTACAAAGCCCAAGTCCAAGTAGATCAAGGACCTCCACATAAAACCAGATACACTGAATCTAATAGAAGAGAAAGTGGGGAAGAGCCCCAAACACACCAGTAAAGGAAAAAATTTCCTGAACAGAACATCAATGGCTTATGCTCTAAGATCAACAATCAACAATCAACAAATTGGACCTCATAAAATTGAAAAACTTCTGTATGGCAAAGGGCACTGTCAATAGGACAAAACAGCAATCCACAGAATGGGAAAACATCTTAACCAACCCTACATTTGATAGAAGGCTAATACCTAAAAAAATATGATAAGTCAAGAAGTTAGACTCCAGAGGACCAAATAACCCTATTAAAAATGGGGTACAGAGCTAAACAAATAATTCTCCACTGAGGAATTTAGAATGGCTACAAAGCACTTAAAATTGTTCAATATTCTTTGTCATCAGGGAAATGCGAATCAAAACGACCCTGAGATTCCACCTCACACCAATCAGAATGGCCAAGATCAGAAACTCAGTTGTCAGCAGACACTGTCTAGAATGTGGAGAAAGAGGAATATTCCTCAATTGCTGATGGGACTGCTATCTGGTAAAAACCACTCTGGAAATCAATCTGGCAGTTCCTCAGAAAATTCGAAATAGTTCTACCTGAAGACCCAGCTATACCACTACTTGGCATATAACCAAAAGATGTTCCACCATATAACAAGAACACTACATTTACAGCAGCCTTATTTATAATAACCAGAAGCTGTAAACAACCCAGATGTCCCTCAACAGAGGATTGAATATAGAAATTGTGATACATTTACACAGTAGAGTACTATTCAGCTATTAAATAATTGACTTCATGAAATTCACAAACAAATGGATGGAACTAGAAAATATCATCCTGAGTGAGTTTACCCATACACAAAAGACTACAGGTTGTATGTACTCACTGAAAGGTGGATTTTATCCCATAAGCTCAGAATATACATGATACAACCCACAAACCACATACAGCTTAATAAAAAGTAAGATCAAAATGTAGATGCCTCAATCCTACATAGAATGGGGAATAAATAATCACAGGAGGTAGAAGGGGGAGCGACCTGGTAGGGGGAAAAGAGGGCCAGAGGAAAAATGGGGGGCAGGAACCAATATTAGAATGGACAGGAGAGAAGTACAGAGGATCGGGTAACTGAATAGAAACATATAGCAGTGGCAGATTTAGAACTGGTGGTAGCCACCAGAACCTACCAGACTCCAGGGAACTGAGAGGCTCCCAGTTGCCAATGGTGATGACTTTATCTGAAATACCCAAGAAAGGGGAGATACAACCTTTCGAGACCACCTCCAATAGATAGACACAGCCCTCAGTTGAGTGAATGGGTCACCCATGTATCTCAAAAATTTTAACCCAGAAATGTTTCTGTCCAAAGGAAAGTCAGGGACAAAATGGAACAGAAATTGAAGGAGAGGCCATTCAGAGAACACCAGATCTAGAGATCCATCCCATCTGCAGGCACCAAACATCTACAATATTGTTGATGCCAAGAAGCACTTGCTGACAGGAGTCGATATGGCTATTTCCTGAATGGTTCTACCAGCACATGACCAATACAGATGCAAACACTTATATCCAACCATTGGACTGAGCCTGGGTCCTGAATGGAAGAGCTAGGGGAAGGACTGATGGAGTTGAAGGACATTGCAACCCCATAAGAAGAAAACTATCAACTAACTGGACCACCCAGAGCTCCCAGGGAGTAAGCCACCAACCAAAGAATATACATGGAGGGAGCCAGGACCCCAGATACATATGTAGCAAAAGATGGCCTTATCTGACATCAATGGGAGGGTAGGGGGGCTTGATGTCCCAGCATATGGGGATGCTAGAGGAGTGAGGCAAGAGTAGTTAAATGGGTGAAGGAGCACACTCATAGAGACAAAGCAGAAGGAGAGGTGGGGTGATGGGATGAGTGGGGTTATAAAAGGGTATCTGGGAAGGGGGATGTCATTTGAAATTTAAACAAATAAAATGATTAATCAAAAAGTATCCATATTGTGTGAACTTCTAATTTTTGTACAAGAAAAATGATAGGAGCAATATATTTGAGGTTATGAATAAGAATAATCATGTTCCATTATCTTTTTAAAGAGTTTTTAAATTTATAAATTAAAAAGGAAGTGATGATGATGATGATGATGATGATGATGATGATGATGATAATGGTGATAAATAGGTAAATAGATAACTAGTAAGGGATCAGAGAGAAGAGGAGACTGCCCAAGAGACCATAGAGTGTAGTGCTACAAATAGAAAAGGGGGAGGTGTGAGCACAAGAGGATTAAATAGAAAAGAGGATGAGAGGTCAGGATAAAGGAGGATTAAGGGGGAGGAACAAGTAACACTAAAGGCTTTCTGAAAATCTCTATAGAAACAAACTGGAGTAGAAAAAACTATCTAAAATATATACCTTATAAATGGGTTATAAATTGAGTATTCATATACTGTGGGGAGAGTATTCCAATTAGATATCTTGCAACATCAAGCAAAATCTCTAGTGCTAGGAATTGGTTACATTTTGTAGAGTTTTTGGTCAAAGTGTTGTAATAAAGTCCCTCCAAATCACAGAATATTTTAAGGCTATTGGTTACTGTCCGCAATATGATTATAAGCCCCTATTACTGAAGACCCAACTTGCCTGTACCATCTGAAATGGATAATTGTGTTTATGCCCAAATAGATGTTTCACCCCTACTGACTAGCCTCAACAGTGCTAAAAAGTACTCTGCATACTACCAGAGGAGAAAGTAATCACTTATATCACTCATTTACTAACCCTCCAATTTATATCAGTGACCTGCCTGTGAGGGAGAATTATAAGAAAATAAATCAATTAAAATATGTAGAAAATGTAATATACTCTTTAAAAGCATAGTTCATATTTCCAACTTTTTGGTAATACATACCCAAACAACTTCATTTATTGAAGAGTATTCCCTTTCCCTATTATATGTTGTTGGCAACATTGAGAGAGGTAGATTCATAATTTCTACTGACTATTTAAGAAAGTTATTTATTTATTTTAAATTATATGCCTATGTATGTGTATATGCAAAAAATGCATGTATCCCCAGAGTACAAAACAGATATAAGAGCAGCTATACTAGAATCTAGAAGCAGTTATGAACTAAATAATTGGGTGCTGGAAACCTAGCAGGAGCATTATGGAAAAAAAAGAAAGAAAGAAAGAAAACAGAAAAAACTGCAAGCAGAGTCAACCATTGAACCATTTCTCCAGTTCTTGAACTCTGCTACACTTCTAATACTGGTAATTTATAATAAAATTTGAAATCAAGAATGTGGTAATTGAAGCTTTCATTACTCTTCTTTTTCAGAATCATTTTGATTACTTATGGCAATTTGCAAATTAAAATTTTTGTGGTTATATATAAATTTTAGGATTGTGTTTCTATTTCTGTGCAAAACCACACTGAAATTTTGAGAAATATTGTGCTGAATGCACAAATATTTTTAATAATATAGACATATTTATCCTTAAATGGCAAACTCACATATTTTGAAAATGTATGGAAATTACCTCTAAATTATTTAAAAACTAAAATGTACAATTGGCAACTGATAATTCCAAATATATCAGAAGAAAAATATATCTTGACATTGTTATGGCTACAATTTTGTATTATATCAATAGCACAGAGAATAAAAGCCAAAAATGAAAAAGTGGTACTTAATAAAATTAGAAGGCTTTTACAAACTAAATTTGATAACTAAAAACTCAAGTGACAGCACAGGCTGGCAAGGATATAGAGAAAGGAACATTTCTCCGTTGCTAATGGGATTGTAAAATGATACAACCATTCTGGAAATCAATTTGGTGATTCCTCAGAAAACTGGAAATTGATCTACCTGAAGACCCAGCTATATCACTCTTGGGCATATACCCCAAAGATGTCCCACCATACTACAAGGACACATGCTTTACCATGTTCATAGCAGCCTTATGTATAATAGCCAGATACTGGAAAAAACCCCAATGTCCCTCAACTCAAGAATGGATAAAGAATATGTGATTCATTTACACAATGGAATGCTATCCACCTATTAAAAAATGAGGACATTATAAATTTTGCAGGCCAACGTATCGAACTAAAAAAGATCCTGTGTGATATAACTCAGACCCAAAAGGACATACATTGTATGTATTCACTGAGTAGTGGATATTAACCAAGAAGTAAAGAATACCTAGGATACAACCCATAGACTTTAAGAAATGTAACAAGTATTAAGGCCCAAGTGAGGATGTTTTAATTCTGCGTGGAAGGCAGAAAAAAAATAGTCATGGGAGTCAGAGGGAGGAAGTGACCTGGGTGGGAGAAGGAAGGGGGAGTGGAAAAGAGGAACATGATCAAGGTTTGAGGGATAAAGAGACAAGCCCAGAGGGTGGAGAAAATCAATGGAGATAAGTAGCAGCAGGGGGTGAGAAGTGGGGACCCTCTAGAAAGTACCAGAGAACCAGGAAGGGAGAGACTATGGACTCAGTGGGGGTTACCATAACCAAAATGCCCAACACTGGGAGAGGGAACTGGAAGAGTCCATCACCAGTAGATAGAAAGAGCCTCAAGCTGAAAGACAGGTTTACTAATCCACAGCCAAAATTTTTGACCCAGAACTGCTCATCTCTAAAGGAACTGCAGGGGCAAAGATGGAGAAGAGAATAAAGGAAAGGAGGTAAAATGACCGTCTCAACTTGGGATTCATCTCATAGTGTGAGGGGACACCAAGGCCTGACATTACTGATGCTACAGTGTGCTTACAGACGGGATCCTGGCATGGCTGTCCTCTAAGAGTCCCTACCAGCAGCTGACTGAAACAGAAACAAATATTCACAGCAAACCATTGAAGTGAAGTTGGAGAGCCCTATGGTTGAATTAGGGGAAGGATTGAAGAAGCTGAAGGGGAGAGTGACTCCATAGGAAGACCAGCAGTCTCAATTTACCCAGATTCCACAGAGCTCCCACTGGCTGAGCCACAAATCAGGAGCATACCAGGCCAGTCAGAGGCCCCTGGCACAAATAAAACAGGTCTGCCTGGTCAGGCCTTAGTGGGAGAAGATGTGGTTAATCCTTGAGCTACTTGTGGCCCCAGGGAAGGGAGATGCTCTTTGTGTGTGTGTGTGTGTGTGTGTGTGTGTGTGTGTGTGTGTGTGTGTGTGTGTGTGCACCCTTTCAGAGGCAAAAGGGAGAAGGAAAGGGATGAGGAACTGTGAGAGAGGGGACTGAGGGGATCAATGACTGAAATGTAAATCAATCAACAAATAAATTAAAAGCCACAAACAATAAAATTATGTATACACTTAAAATAACAAATAAATGAAAATAAATTGTATTCTAGAATTTCTTTACAAATATTACAGTAGTCAAAGATTTTGGAGGTAGTGTCTAATTGTAGGAAGTATGTCATTGATGGCAGGCCTTAGAAAGTCAGACAATGCCCTCAGACCCTTTTTCCCTCTCCCCCTTTCTGATCATCAGTTGCCATATAATGGAAGGTATTCTATACTATTTGTTTTGTTACAAGAATTCCACAGAAATTGTGTCTGAATATGAATATATGAAACCATGAATAAATATGAAATTTTCTTCCTTAAATTTCTTTTATCTTGGGTAGTTTGTAAGAGGAATGGAACATTGATCAATGCAGTCACCTGATGGAAAAGGAGAAAATATTAGCATGTCTTATATCTAATAATAACTTAATATTAAAAATTTATAAGTAGTGCATACAACGTAAGAGTAAACAAAATAGACAGCAATCAAATAATGTGATTTAAATTTTTTTTTATTATTTTATTTTATTTTTGATACTTTATTTACATTTCCAATGTTTCCCCTTTTCTGGGTCTCCTCTTTGGAAGCCCCCTATCCCCTCCCCATCCCTACCTCTATGAGGGAATTCCACCTCCCCCCCACCCGCCCACCCATCCCCCTATTCCCACCTTTACATTCCCCTTTACTGGGAGCTCTAACACCCTCAGGCCCAAGGGCCTCTCCTCTCTCCCTGTTGGCCATCGAGGTCGTTCTCTGCCTCATATGTAGATCAAATCATGGGTCAATAGATGTGTATTCTTTGGTTAGTGGTCTGAACTCCAGGACGACCAGGGGGAGGGTCAGGCCCATTGACGCTCTTGCTACCTCCATGGGGCTACCAATTCTCTCCGCTCCTTCAGACCTTTCTCCAACCCCTCCATCCGGTACCTAACTCTCAGTCCAGTGGTTACTGTTAAGTGAAACTTGGACATTCTGAACTTTTGGGCTAATATCCGCTTATCAGTGAGTACATACCATGTTCGTTCTTTTGTGACTGAGTTACCTCGCTCAGGATGATATTTTCAAGTTCCATCCATTTGTCTGCAAGTTTCATAAAGTCATTGTTTTTAATAGCTGAGTAGTACTCCATTGTGTAAATGAACCAAATTGTCTGTATCCATTCCTCTGATGAGGGACATCTGGGTTGTTTCAAACTTCTGGCTATTATAAATATGGCTGCTATGAACATAGTGGAGCATGTGTCTTTATTACATGTTGGAGCATCTTCTGGGTATATGCCCAGGAGAGGTATAGCTGGATACTCAGGTAGTATTATGTCCAATTTTCTGAGGATGCACCACACTGATTTCCAGAGTGGTTGTACCAACTTGCAGTCCCACCAACAGTGGAGGAGTGTTCCTCTTTCTCCACATCCTTGCCAACATCTGCTGTCACCTGAGTTTTTGATCTTAGCCATTCTGATTGGTATGAGGTGGAATCTCAGACTTGTTTCGATTTGCATTTCCCTGATACTAGGGATGTTGAGCATTTCTTTAGGTGCTTCTCAGCCCTGTGAATTTCCTCAGTTGAGAATTCTCTGTTTAGTTCTGTTCCCCATTTTTTGATGGGGTTATTTGGTTTTTTGGAGTCTAACTTCTTGAGTTCTTTGTATATATTGGATATTAGCCCTCTATCGGACATAGGATTGGTTAAGATCTTTTCCCAATCTGTTGGTTGCCGTTTTGTCCTATTGACAGTGTCCTTTGCCTTACAGAAGCTTTG
>CM052722.1:63401716-63461129 GCA_028551405.1 Uromys caudimaculatus
TCTTACCCTTGCCTTTTGCCATCTTGTTGACTCTGATGTTAGCTGATCTTATTCTGTCCGGTTGTTGCTTGCCCCTCCTGCAGGTCTCTGTGTCAGTACTCCTTGAAGACCAGCTCTCTCTGAGAGGTGTTTGGGTGTGGAGAGCTGTCCCTCAGGGTCCGCTCTGGGGTGCAGAATGGAATCAGAAGGATCTTGTCCCCAGCTGTCCCTTGGTTCCTATGCCCCAAAGGTTCTGTAAAGGTCTCTCAAAGGTGTGTCAGCACTTCTGGGATTCCCTGTTCATGTGGAGCCTTGTGGCCCAGGCTGAGGTCCCCAGGCACCAGTGCAAATCAGAAAGTTCACAGTTTTTCTGTCCCTGGGTTCTCAGGCCCTGGATCCCGGCAGATCCGGGCGGGTCTGGGTGAGAGGTGCTGCTCCCCTCAACCCGACTCACGGTCTTTCCAGGCTCCTGGGAGGGCACCCCTCTCCAGTGCTCGTTGGCTACGGACTCCTGGCGGCCCAGGCAGAGCTTTTTGTGATTTCTTTATTGTTTCTATTTCTATTTTTAGCTCCTGGATGGTTTTGTTTATTTCCTTTGTCTGTTTGATTGTGTTTTCCTTTAATGTAGGAAATTCTTTAATGGAATTCTGTGTTTCCTCTCTAAGGGTTTCTAGTTCTTTACCTCTGTTCTCTTGTGTTTCTTTAAGGGTGTTATTCATTTCTTTCTTAAAGTCTTCTATCATCATCATGAGAAATGATTTTAAATCTGAGTCTTGCTTTTCTGGTGCACTGGGGACTCCAGGGCATGCTATGGTGGGAGAGCTGGGTTCTGATGATGCCAAGTGGCCTTGGTTTCTGTTCCTTAGGTTCTTGCCCTTGCCTTTTGCCATCTTGTTAACTCTGATGTTAGCTGATCTTACTTTCTGGCTATGGCTTTTCTCACCTGCAGGCCTCTGTATCAATACACCTTGAAGATCAGCTCTCTCTGAGAGGTGTTTTTTCCACTCTCCTGGGTGAGTAACTTTCTCCTGGAGCTCCTTGACTATGGAACCCTGGTGGCCCAGGCAGACGTCTCCTGCCTCAGTCGCCGCTGTTGGGATCCAGGGGTTTTCTATGCCCGCCTACCTCAGTCCCTGTGTCTTGCAGGTTCAGGGCAGTTCCTGGTGAGCTATGGAGCTTGTCGCAGTTCCTGGTGAGCTGTGGAGCTTGTCTTGGGCCCACTCCCAGCTTTTTCAAGCTCCCGGGAGGGTATCCCTCTCCCGACGCTAATCGGCTATGGAGCCCTGTGGCCCAAGCTGAGGTCCCCGCCCGCTGGTCGTGATTTAAATTTGATAAAGAAATCATTGATATAAAATTTCACAGTAAAGATATGGAAATACCTTACAGGTTTATGTGAAAAAAACTTTTCAACTACACTAATTACTAAGGCAATATAAATCAAAACCACAGCTTCCGGTTTCCATCTGTGACTGGATACCTCTGACTGGGCTACCAGGGTTCCATAGCCAACTAGCACCAGGAAGAAGCTACCTTCGCAGGAGCATGGGAAAACCATGAGTGGGGTTAAGGCGAGCACCACTGCTCACTGGGACCTGCCCAGAACCCTCAGGATACAGGGACTGAGGTAGAGCTGGAGACTGGAACATGCTGGTTTCCATCTGTGGCTGGAGACCTCTGCCTGGGCCACCAGGGGTCTATAGTCAACTAGCGCCAGGAAAAAGCTACCCACCCACGAGTGTGGAAAAGCCATGAGTGGGGTTAAGTCGAGTACCACTGCTCACCAGGACCTGCCCGGAACCCTGGGGACACAGGGACTGAGGTTAAGTTGGGGACAGAAACTTTCGGGTTTCCATCTGTGCCTGGGGACTTCAGCCTGGGCAGCAGGGCTCCAGGAGAGAGCTGGTACCCCAGGAGTGCAGACACACCTTTGAGCACAGGCAAAACCACTACTTCTGTTCAAATTCACTGGATCAAGAGGGACCCTTGCAGAGCCATCAGGACACAGGAACCACGGGAAAACTGGGGACAAGATCCTTTTGGTTTCCATCTGCACCCCAGAGCTGACCCTGTGCCACAGCTCTCTAAACCCAAATACCTCTCAGAGAGAGCTTATCTTCGAGGAGTATTGACACAGAGGCCTGCTAGAGGGACAAGCCACAGCCAGACAGAGTAAGACCAGTTAACATCAGAGTTAACAAGATGGGAAAGGCTAGGGTAAGAACATAAAGAACAGAAACCAAGGTTACTTGGCACCATACAAACCCAGCTCTCCCACCACAGCAAGCCCCGGATACCCCAACACACCAGAAAAGCAAGACTCAGATTTAAAATCAGTTCTCATGATGATGATGGAAGATTTAAGAAAGAAATTAACACCCTTAAAGAAACACAAGAGAACACAGGTAAACAACTAGAAGCGCTTAAAGAGGAAACACAGAAATCCATTGAAGAATTACAGGAAAACACAATCAAACAGACAAAGGAAATGAACAAAACTACCTAGGAGCTAAAAATAGAAATAGAAACAATAAAGAAATCACAAAAGGAGATAAACTTGTGGTTAGAAACCCTAGGAAAGAGATCAGGAACCATTGATGCAAGCATCACCAACAGAATACAAGAGATAGAAGAGAGAATCTCAGGAGCAGAAGATACCATAGATAACAGTGACACAACAGTAAAAGAACACACAAAATGCAAAAAGCTCCTAACCCAAAATATCCATGAAATCCAGGACACAATGAAAAGACAGAACCTAAGGATAATAGGTATTGAAGAGAGTGAAGATTCCCAACTTAAAGGACCAGTAAATATCTTCAACAAAATCATAGAAGAAAACTTCCCTAACTTAAAGAAAGAGATGAACATAAATATGCAAGAAGTTTACAGGACTCCAAATAGATTGGACCAGAAAAGAAATTCATCCCATCACATTATAGTGAAAACACCAAATACACAAAACAAGGAAAGAATATTAAAAGCAGTAAGGGAAAAAGGTCAAGTAACATATAAAGGCAGACCTATCAGAATTACACTGACTTCTCACCAGAGACTATGAAAGCTAGAAGATCCTGGGCAGAACTTATGCAGACCCTAAGAGAACACAACTGCCATCCCAGGATCCTATATCCAGTAAAACTCTCGATTACCATAGATGGTAAAAACAAAATATTCTATGAAAAAACCAAATTTACACAATATGTTTCCACAAACCCAGCCCTACAAAGGATAATAGATGGTAAACATCAAATCAAGGAGGGAAACCACATCCTAGAAAAAGCAAGAAAGTAGTCTTTCAACAAACGGAAAAGAAGATAGCCACACAAACCTAAAAGTAACATCGAAAATAACAGGAACTAACAATCACTATTCCTTAATATCTCTTAACATCAATGGACTCAATTCCCCAATAAAAAGACATAGAATGACAAACTGGATCCATAAAGAGGACCCAGCATTTTGCTGCTTTCAGGAAACACACTTCCGTGATAAAGACAAACACTACCTCAGGATAAAGGGCGGGAAAACAATTTTCCAGGCAAACGGTCCTAAGAAACAGGTTAGAGTAGCCTTTCTAATATCGGATAAAATCGACTTTCACCCAAAAGTCATCAAAAAAGATAAGGAAGGACATTTCATACTCATCTAAGTAAAAATCTACCAAGAAGAATTCTCAATTCTGAACATCTATTTTCCAAATGCAAGGGCAACCACATTCAGAAAAGAAACTTTACTAAAGCTCAAAAAACACATAGCACCTCACACAATAATAGTAGGAGGCTTCAACACCCCATTATCATCAATGGACAGATCTTGGAATCACAAACTAAACAGAGACACAGTGAAACTAACAGAGGTTATGAACCAAATGGATTTAGCAGATATCTATAGAACATTTCATTCTAAATCAAAAGAATATACCTTCTTCTCAGCACCTCTTGGTACCTTCCCAGAAACTGATGATATAATCGGTCATAAAACAAATCTCAACAGATACAAGAAGATTGAAATAATCCCATGCGTCTTATCAGATCAATACGGATTAAGGCTGGTCTTCAATGTAAACAATAACAACAGAAAGCCCACATACACATGGAAGCTGAACAATGCTATACTCAATGATAACTTGGTCAAGGAAGAAATAAAGAAAGAAATTAAAGACTTCCTAGAATTTAATGAAAATGAAAGTACAACATACCCAATCTTATGGGACACATTGAAAGCAGTGTTAAGATGAAAACTCATAGCTTTGAGTGCCTCCAAAAAGAAACTGGAAAGAGCATTCACTAGCAGCTTAACAACACACCTGAAAGTCCTAGAACAAAAAGAAGCTAATGCACCCAAGAGGAGTAGAAGGCAAGAAATAATCAAACTCAGGGCTGAAATCAACCAAGTAGAAACAAAAAGGGCTATACGAAGAATCAACCAAACCAGGAGTTGGTTCTTTGAGAAAATCAACAAGATAAATAAACCCTTAGCCAGACTAACTAGAGGGCACAGAGACAGGATCCAAATTAACAAAATTAGAAATGAAAGGGGAGACTCATCAACAGATTCTGAGGAAATTCAAAAAGTCATCACATCCTACTACAAAAGCCTATACTCAGCAAAACTGCTAAATCTGGATAAAATGGACAATTTTCTAGACAGGTATCAAATACCAAAGCTAAGTCAGGATCAGATGAAGCATCTAAACAGTCCCATAATGCCTAAAGAAATAGAAGCAGTCATTAAAAGTCTCCCAACCAAGAAAAGCCCAGGACCAGATGGGTTCAATGCAGAATTCTATCAGACCTTCAAAGAAGACCTAATACCAATACTCTTCAATCTATTCCACAAAATAGAAACAGAAGGAACACTACCCAGTTCCTTCTATGAGGCCACAATTACACTGATACCAAAACCTCACAAAGAAAGCTTGAGACCTATTTCCCTTATGCATATCGATGAAAAAATACTCAGTAAAATTCTCGCAAACCAAATCCAAGAACACATCAAAACGATCATTCATCATGATCAAGCAGGCTTCATCCCAGGGATGCAGGGTTCGTTCAATATCTGGAAATCCATCAATGTAATTCTCTACATAAACAAACTCAAAGAAAAAGACCACATGGTCATTTCATTAGATGCTGAAAAAGCATTTGACAAAATTCAACATCCCTTCATGATAAAAGTCTTGGAAAGATCAGGAATTCAAGGCCCATACCTAAACATAGTAAAAGCAATATACAGCAAACCAGTAGCCAACATCAAACTAAATGGAGAGAAACTCGAAGCAATCCCACTAAAATCAGGGACTAAGCAAGGCTGCCCTCTCTCTCCCTATCTATTCAATATAGTAATTGAAGTTCTAGCTAGAGCATTTAGACAACAAAAGGAGGTCAAAGGGATACAAATTGGAAAGGAAGAAATCAAAATATCACTATTTGCAGATGACATGATCTTATACTTAAGTGACCCCAAAAACTCCACCAGAGAATTGCTGCAGCTGATAAACAACTTCAGCAAAGTGGCCGGATACAAAATTAACTCAAACAAATCATTAGCCTTCCTATACTCAAAGGATAAACAGGCTGAGAAAGAAATTAGGGAAATGACTCCGTTCACAATTGTCACAAACAATATAAAGTATCTTGGTGTGACTCTAACCAAGCAAGTGAAGGATCTGTATGACAAGAAGTTCAAGTCTCTGAAGAAAGAAATCGAAGAAGACCTCAGAAGGTGGAAAGATCTCCCATGCGCATGGATTGGGAGCATTAATATAGTTAAAAATGGCCATCCTGCCAAAAGCAATCTACAGAGTCAATGCAATCCCCATCAGAATGCCAACTCAATTCTTCATAGACTTAGAAAAAGCAATTCTCAAATTCATTTGGAGCAACAAAAAACCCAGGATAGCAAAAGCTATTCTCAACAACAAAAGAACTTCTGGGGTTATCAGCATACCTGACCTCAAGCTGTACTACAATGTAGTAGTGATAAAAACTGCATGGTACTGGTACAGTGACAGGCAGGCACATCAATGGAATAGAATTGAAGACCCAGAAATGAACCCACACACCTATGGTCACTTGATTTTCGACAAAGGAGCTAAAACCATCCAGTGGAGAAAAGAGAATTTTCAACAAATGGTGCTGGTTCAACTGGCAGTCTACATGTAGAAGAATGAGAATTGATCCATTCCTATCTCCCTGTACAAAGCTCAAGTCCAAGTGGATCAAGGACCTCCACCTAAAACCAGATACACTGAATCTAATAGAAGAGAAAGTTGGGAAAAGTCTCGAACACCTGGGTACAGGGGAAAAGTTCCTGAACAGAACACCAATGGCTTATGCTCTAAGATCAAGAATCAACAAATGGGACCTCATGAAATTGCAAAGCTTCTATAAGACAAAGTACACTGTCAATAGGACAAAACAGCAACCATCAGATTGGGAAAATATCTTAATCAATCCTATGTCCGATAGAGGGCTAATATCCAATATATACAAAGAACTCAAGAAGTTAGACTCCTGAAAACCAAATAAACCTATGAACAAATGGGGAACAGAGCTAAACAGAGAATTCTCAACTGAGGAAATTCGCAGGGCTGAGAAGCACCTAAAGAAATGTTCAACATCCTTAGTCATCAGGGAAATGCAAATCAAAACAACTCTGAGATTCTACCTCACACCGGTCTGAATGGCTAAGATCAAAAACTCAGGTGACAGAAGATGTTGGCGAGGATTTGAAGAAAGAGGAACACTCCTCCATATTTGGTGGGATTGCAAGCTGGTACAACCACTCTGGAAATCAGTTTGGTGGACCCTCAGAAAAATGGACATAATACTACCTGAGGACCCAACTATACCACTCGTGGTCATATACCCAGAAGATGCTCCTACATGTAATGAAGACACATGCTCTACTATGTTCATAGCAGCCATATTCATAATACCCAGAAGCTGGAAAAAACCCAGATGTCCCTCATAAGAGGAATGGATAGAGAAAATGTGGTATATTTACACAATGGATTGCTACTCAGCTATTAAAAACAATGACTTAATGAAGTTTGCAGGCAAATGGATGGAACTTGAAAATATCCTGAATGAGGTAACTCCTTCACAAAAGAAGGAACATGGTATGTACTCACTGATAAGTGGATATTAGCCCAAATGTTCAGAATGCTCAAGTTTCACTTCATAGTAACTGCTGGACTGAGAGTGAGGTCCCAGATGGAGGAATTGGCGAAGGGACTTAAGGAGCTGAGGGAGTTTGCAGCCCCATGGAGGGAGCAACCGTGTCAACTGTCCTGACCCCCTGGTCCTCCTGGAGGCTGGACCACCAACCCAAGTATACACATGGAGGGACCCATGGTTCTGACCACATATGTGGCAGAGGAGGGCCTTGTTGGCCATCAGGGGGAGGACAGGCCCTTGGGCCTGAGGATGTTAGAGGCTTCAGTAAAGGGGAATGTCAAGGTGGGAATATGGGAGTGGATGGACGGGTGGCTGGGAGGTGGAATACCCTCATAGAGGTGGTGGAGTAGGTGGGGATAGGGGGTTTCCAAACAGGAGACCCAGAAAGGGGGAAATATTGGAAATGTAAATAAAATATCAAAAAATAAAAAAAAAAAGAAAGAAAAAAAGAAAGCAGGCTGAGTAAACCAGGAGAAGAAGCAAGCAAGCCATTAAGCAGCATTCCTCCATGGCCTCTGCAGCATCTCCTGCTTCCTGACCTGCTTGAGTTCCAGTCCTGGCTTCCTTTGGTGATGAACAGCAGCATGGAAGTGTAAGCTCAATAAATCCTCCCACCCCCCCGAAAACAGACCCTTATCCTAGCTTCCTGTTATCCAGTCTTCTAGTGGCCTTCAGATCAGGAAATAGAACTCCCAGATCCTCCTGTACTATACTTGCCTGGATGTTGCCATATTCCTTTCTTGATGATAATGGACTGAACCTGTGAACCTATAAGTGAGCCCCAGTTAGATGTTGTCCTTATAAGGGTTGACTTGGTCATGGTGTCTGTTCACAGCAATAAAACGCTAACTAAGAGAGCAGGGATAAAAAAAAAAAATCAAAACCACAGTGAGATATCCTCACCATACAATCTCATGATAAGTGTAAAAAATAATACTTTGTCCCTGTCATTGAATATAAATTAGTACAACCACTACAGAAAATAGTATCAGGGTTACTGAAATGAGTAAGAGAAAGAATACATGATATAACAATGCCATTTTAAAGTAGTCAATATTTTTAAGAAGTTCTGTATGCCTTGTTAACTGTAGCAGTTTTCACAATATGTAATATATGGAAGAAAAGTAAATGGCTATTGATATGCATGAATAGAGTATTAATAAAACTATATAATGAGGATGCTGGAGACATGACTAAGCAGTTAAAAACACATGAAGCTCTTGTAGGAGATCCATGTTTAATTCTCAGCACCCTCTAGAGGGCTTATAATCGTTCATAGTTCCAGTTCTATTGATCGGATATCTTCTTCCAAACTCTGGGCACTTTGCACTGGTAGTGCACACACCAATATATACATATATACATACATATACATATGTATATTAAGAAAACATACACTTATGTGGCATTATTTAGTCAGTGAATGAAAGAAATGATTTAATGTGAGACAACATGAGTTAATGTGAATATGTTTTATTAACTGAAATATTCTAGGCATGAAAGACTAAGTACTGTGTCTTATCACTATATAAAACATCTTTAAAAATCTTAATTCATGCCGGGCAGTGGTGGCGCACGCCTTTAATCCCAGCACTTGGAAGGCAGAGACAGGCGGATTTCTGAGTTTGAGGCCAGCCTGGTCTACAGAGTGAGTTCCAGGACAGCCAGAGCTACACAGAGAAACCCTGTCTCGGAAAAAAAAACTTAATTCATAGCCAAGTAGTATTTGATATATACCTTTAATCCCAGTACTCAGGAGGCAAAGGCAAGAAGATCTCTGAGTTTACAGCTAGCCTGCTTTACAGGGTGAGTTCCAGGACAGACCAGACTTCACACAGAAATCTTGTCTTAAAACAAAAAAAAAATCTTAATTCTTAAAAGCATGGTGAAGAACAGCAATTCTTAACAAGAAGAGATTCAGATAAATAGCGATTTCTTGAATCATGTAGACAAACATTTAGCCATAATATAAATAGGTTTTAGAGATGGAACATATAGTATATTGTAGGTGATAATGGATATTTTCAATAACTTGAATTTGTTAAAAAACACAATTTATGCCTATGTCAAGTCAAATTCTATTATAACTGGACTATATTTCATGTTTGTTTGTCAATTAGTTATCCTAAAATTTTATAAAACCATGTACCCATTAGCAAGTTAGTAATCATTGCAATAAAAATATAATAAGTAAGTCTATGATCATACTTTTGATTACTTGTCCTCTGGATTAAGCATTTAAATGTCAAATGGGAGTCAAGAATGAAAAGGAATTTATAGTAGCTATTTCATTAAGTTTTGTTTCTCTTTTCCATTTATTTATTTATTTATTTATTTATTTATTTATTTATTTATTCACTTTACAACCCTATTGCTACCACCTTCTGATTGTCCCTCACACACTTCCTCCGCCTCCCTCCTCCCCTCTTCCTCTGAGAGGGTGGAAGTCTCTGCAAGGCTAGGCACATCCTTTTCCACTGAGGCCAGGACAAGGCAGACCAGATAGAGGAACAGTATCCAAAGGCAGGAAATAGATTTAGGGACAGTCCCTGCTCCAGTTTTAGGTTCACCAACATGAAGACCAAGCTACACATTTATGTAGGGAGTGCAGTGGGGGTGAGGGCTGGTCCAGCCCCAGTATGCTCTCTGGTTGGTGGTTCAGTCTCTGAGAGCCCAAGGTTCCAGGTTAGTTGACTCTGTTAGTCTTCTTATGGGGTTTCTATCCCCTCAGGGGCCATCAATCCTTTCCCTAAATCTTCCATAAGACTTCCCAAGCTTTATCCGATGTTTGGCTGTGGGTCTCTGCATCTGTTTCAGTCAGCTACTGGGTAGAGCCCCTCACAGTACAGTTATGCTAAGCTAAGTTTTTATTTCTTTAAACATGAAGTGAATCTACAGATTTGAATCTTTCTCATCATTAATTAAAAATTGTTTTCATTAATCAAAAACATGTTTCATTAAAACTGTCATACATTCAAATTCATAAAATTCTTAAGTTCTGTTACTTTGAAGAGCATGCTTTATCTTTCTTTTCTACTTTATATCAGAAGAATGATCAGTTTTACAGAAAGCTGAGGAGATGCCATTTATAGAGCAAAAATTAAGAGTTATATACCACATTTAATACAACCTTAAATTCACAATACTTACTCCTTAAAATAAATAAACTTCTCATTTTGCATTCAGAAAACTCAGATGCTTAAGAATAATGAGGGAGTATAATGTAGTTAAGGAAAAAGCCTCAGTATCAGCCAAATCTTGCCTGAAAATCATTTCTATCAAGTGTTATTCTTGTAATTCTGAATAATTTTATTCAGATTTTCATAGCCTCCTTTTCTGTCTTTGCAAATAAAATTGTTACTCTAAATTATGACATGGTAAGTTATAGGTATCAAACTACTTAAATTAAAATAACATTACTACATGGAATCTAACAGGAATTTTCATAAACCTGCTTCATTAGGTGCACTTTTCCCTCTCTCTTCAAAAATGTTGTGCCAGTATAAACTTTAAAGACTGCCAGCAATGAAATTAACACTCTAAGATTTAGCAAAATCTTTTCAACTTTGTGTTATTTCAATTCGTAAAAATTAAAAAAAAAGATTGGCTTATTTTAGGCTAAAAATCTAGACTATGTTGTTTCGATGGTAACTGTGAGTCAGAGTCACTTTCAATAAATAATATTCTTCAAATTCTTTTATCTTTATTTTGATTTTAGGAAAATATTTGTAAATAGAAAATGTAAGTGTTGGGAAAGATTGCCAAAATCATTTATTTACTAATCATATTTAACCTTTGTGAATAGTCACATAGAAAACAAAGACTTTTATCTCATGCATTTTAATATTACTTAAGTTTTTCTAAAATGCATTATTGGATTTAATTAATGTTTGAATTAATATAAGACTTAAAAGAATAGAGATTTGAAAATATTTGCTGGATTGAAGAACAAACCTCTAAAATAAACACTCAAATTTATTTTTACTTGAAACTGAGAAAATAATGTGTAATAATCAAATTAGTAAATGGAAGAAGACTGTCTGACTCAGTTCTTACACATTGTAAGAAGGAAAACTGGTACTTTTCTATGTCTTTATATTGTATATAAAATTAACTTATGAATCTTACCATGCCACATGACTTCCAAAAACCTGTTTACACCTACCTTGTACTTTCTGTTATCGATTTGCATATATATTACTATCATTTACAGTAGTTTTCAAATCTTTGCTTATTACACTAAATTTACACTTACTTTGAAATTCAAAGTTATATAATAAAAAATCTGGTACTTGTCACTATATGCAGTTGCAAATATGGCAATGACATATAGAATATTCAAATATTTATTGATTTTATATATATTGACTATATAATTAAGAATGCCAAACTGAACAATTAAAGTTAGCATGCAATTTATAGAACATTGGCACAGTTCTGAAAAGATTGGTATGAACAGTTCAAATACATTAATATTAAAAAGAATTTGCTTATAATCATGGGTTTTTCTAATCTTTTGATACTTAATTTTGTAATTATATATATTATTACTTTTATAAATATAATTTTACCTGTGAAAATAAGTCTGTTTGACTGATGAGATAATCTAATTCTCAACGATGCTAAGAAAATTTACATGAATTCTAAACTTTTCATTTTGTTCATGTTTATTTTGTTTTTTATTTATAATTATTGAATACTTAAAACATGGTTTTATTTAACCTTCTTATAGAATAAAAGAGTTAAAAAATTTCTTGAATGCTGTAAAAGCAAATGATCTAGTTTTACTTTCAATCTATCTGATCTCAATTTCCAAGCCTGTTATGTATGAAATTATCTGCATGTCATTCTCAGTCTCTTCAGCATCTCCTAAATATTTCATGTGTTGTGATAAAAGAGACAGATCAATAATGAATGCATACAATACATATTTGTCCACTAACTCTGCACTGAAGCATTTGATTCTATTCCTGAAGATATGGTGTAGTTCACATGATGTAAGGAATGGAAATAATTGATTTCTGGTGTTCCAATGAAAAACCTTTGCAAGCCACAGGAAAAAGAAATCAAGAACAACAAAAGATACTATATCTGTAATAAATGAATGGGTCTTGTAAGTTAACTTTTAAAGTTATACACTTGAAAGACGCGATTCAAGGGACAGAAAGAATACTATTGCTAAAAGGAGGCTTATGTTTGAAATTCCATAATTTACCTCTTGGCATCACACTTTGATTTATATTAGCATGCAGAGGCCCTGGGGTTGGTAACACTTCAAGTAGTTATGAATAAATTTGTCTTAGTGTGAGTTGAAAAAAAACAAAAAAATCTAAGAACTTATTTTTCAGGGATAGAAAAATAGGTCAAAATTGGATTTGCATAATAATGACACTGATGAGTAAGACATTTGCAATAGTAAATAAAACAGGTTCTCAAACTCAGGAAAGTACAAAGAAGCCAATTCAGTCTTTAAATGTATTTTGTAGCTTTCCTGTTTCCAGGTACAACAAGATATGAGTTATTTACACCCTTGAATTATTATTCCTTTACTGAGTCCTAAGTCATACCAAAGATCAATAGTTTAATAACTTAGTCCATATATATATATAATTGAGATGTGGTGGGACCTTCATGAAGAATATTATGAGAAGCTGTTAGCCAATTAGGCACAGGCTTAAAGTAGATTTTGGAACCCTAGATCTTTACTTTTTCTTTATTATGTTTTCGGGATATATCATGTTCTACCATGTGTTCAATGTTATTGCAAACTAATGATTCCTAGATATAACAGAAAAAATAATATGAGCATATTTAACAAAGAGATGCTTGTTCCCATTCTTGTTTTGGTACATTAAGCTATTTGACTTGGGTCATGCTTCATAACCTCATTTTTTTTTCTTTTTTTTCTTTTTCTTTGGTTTTTTGAGACAGGATTTCTCTGTGTAGCCCTGGCTGTCCCGGAACTCAATCTGTAGACCAGGCTGGCCTCGAACTCAGTAATCCACCTGCTTCTGCCTCTCAAGTGCTGGGATTAAAGACATGTGCCACGACTGCCCGGCAACCTCATTGTTTTAAATCCCCTTTTCAAAACACTTCTCTAAGAAATAAATGAAATAATTTGCATATGTATAAACACAGTGTCTATAGGTCAGTTAAATTCAATAAATGGTATTAGTAATTATGATGACAATTATATCAGTGATGATAATAGTAAAGAAAATGAAAATGTAATGTTTTCAGCAGAAGCTTTTGGCAAAAATAAGCATTATTGTGAATTATTATGATATATATCATTATTTATTGCATACATTTTTAATAATTAAAGAATAATATAAGGCAATCACCAATAAATAATTCCTTCCATGAAGTTTAGGGGCTTGACACATCATATAATTAAGTAAAATTTTTCTCATATAATTTTCCTTATATACAAAATTGTTCTTTCAGCTGGTTTTATTTTGAACATTGACATTTACACACATGTATAAACCCATGAACACATAGAGACAGAAGATAATCCAGGACAACAAATAATGAAGACATTTCTCTTAAGAAAATTCAACTGGAAAATCAGGAATTAATTCACTGTTTTTTTTCATATGTCCTTTAGATAACTACAGCTTCAATAAAATAGTTCTTTCAACTAAACATAGAGAGCATCTCCTTATATGGTTCAGTAATCAGTAGTTAGATTCTTGTATTGGACCTGCTTGTTGGTGAGAGTGGTAATTAATGGTGTTTTTAAAAATAGACATGGGAAATCGATAATATCAACACTCCTAATCTAAATGGTAATTAGAGTGAACAACTCTTTAAACAAATACTATCACCAAACATGGTTCTTGAAAAGGAAGCTAAACAAAATAAAATTAATTAAAAGCAATCACTATGGGAATGTAGACTCTGGTTTAGTAGATTTCGCCAATACAGAAATAAAAATTAAAAGTTTTGTGAAGACTTTGCAAGATAGTAAGACTTTGAGATCCATTTCCGCTGAGATATTTATGTTTGAATATCAGAGACAAGAATATAAATTAATACATGACAAGTTAGAGTGAAATAGGTACCTGAAAATAGAAAAACAGTAAAAGGAAAATGTCATATATGAGGGGAGTAGGTATGAACGTATGCCAGAGCCTTCGTGGCAGGTGACAAAAAATAGGTACACATGAGTCATAGGCCATAGGATTGGACCTTTTACTTATAAAATTACAAAGTTAAAACTATGATTTTTCTGATATATAAAAAGGTAATATTCTTAAACAGAACACCAATTGTTCATGTTCTCAGGTAAACAATTGACAAATAGGACCCCATGAAACTGAAAAGCTTCTTTCTGTAAGGCAAAGAACACAGTCACTAAGACAAATCAGCAACCTACAAATTAGGGAAAGATCTTCACCAACACTATATCCAACAACACACTGACAACCAAACATCAGGAGGAACTCAGAGAGACTTGTAGAAGCAGAGTGTGGTATAGAATTGAGGAGGCCAGAGGGGTCAAAGACATGACAAAAACCAAACCAAACCAAACCAAACCAAAACAAAAACTATAGAGCCAACTAACCTGGGCCCTCGAGGGTCACAGACATAGCCATTAAGCAGGAAACATGCAGGCGCTGGACCTAAGCTCTTTATATATTTGTAGCAGATATGCATCTTGGTCTTCTTGTGGAATACCTAGCAAATAGAGCTGCTGCTATCTTGGTGTCTGTACCCCCCTGCCATCGGACCCCCTTCCCACTACCTGGATTGCTTGGTTGGGCTACAGAGAGAGAAGATATTCCTAGTCCTGCTGAAGCATGATGTCCCAGGGTGGGATGATACCCAAGGAGTTGCCCCTTCTCAGATGAGAAGATAAGGGACAATGGGTAGAGGGTTTTTTAAGGGGAGGAGGTAGAAGAAATGAGGGATGGGGTAAGATTGGAATGTAATGTAAATGAAAAGTAAATTATTGGGGAAAACAAAATAAAACAGGCAATATAAACCAGATGTAGACAATCAGTCTACTGATAATCAATTTCAGAAGGAAAACACATTAGAATGTTCACTCTGTTAAAAATATGAAGGACTGATGAAAATAAGCCTTGTCATGTCATGCCTCCCATCATTAATAACTAAGTCTGTCAGATGTTAATGATCTTTTCCCAATCTGCTGGTTGCCATTTTGTCCTGTTGACAGTGTCCTTTCCTTACAGAAACTTCGCAATTTTATGAGGTTCCATTTGTTTTATTGATCTACAAGCCTAAGCTATTGCTATTCTGTTAAGGAAATTTTCTCCTGTGCCCATGTGTTCGAGGCTCTTTCCCTCTTTTTCTTCTATTAGTTTCAGTGTATCTGGTTTTATGTGGAGGTCCTTGATCCACTTGGATTTGAGCTTTGTACAAGGAGATAAGAATGGATCGATTTGCATTGTTCTACATGCTGAGAAGCACGGGGAGGGGAGATGGGATAGGAGATTTCTGGAGAGGAAACCAGAAAAGGGGATAACATTTGGAATGTAAATAAATAACATATCCAATAAAAATAATTAAGTCTATCTTTTTTTAATTTTATCATGTTAATAAGATTTTTTTGGGGTCAGAGTAATATTGGAAGAGTGGCAAAGAGTGCTGTAAAATACTGTCTTCTGTACATGAAATGATTATGACACTAGTAAACTCACAGAAGCTTTGATAATCTTCTAAACATTAATTGAGCCAAATCTACAGCATGGCGTGGGAAGGAGTCTCATGAATCTTAATTCCTAGGTAGGGAACAATTTGTGGCTGCTGGAGAAGTAGTGCTAGTTTTCTTCAGGAATGTGGTCTGTGGAAGGTTCTTATGCTCTGATGGGTGGCCTCATATGCATGTATGCATAGCAGATCTAATTGAAGTTAGTGGGTAATAAACACAAAAACAAAACAGTTGGTATATAAAATGCAATGAGGGTTACTGAATGAGTTGTAGGAGAAAATTTCAGGGTAAGACCTCTCTCTCTCTCTCTCTCTCTCTTTCTGTCTCTCTCTGTCTCTCTGTCTCTCTCTCTCTGTGAAATTCTTGAGAATGAAGAAATTGTTTAAAAAGCAGTTACTTGTAAAGAATTTATACATTGTTGAATGCCTATCCTTTCTACTGAGAATTTGTTTGTTCCTACTGTGCATAATTTCACTATAAACAGAGAAATTGGAATTCTTCAAAATTAAACTTCTATTTTAACAGTAACAGCAAAATAAAATATAATATGTATAATAGTCTCAACATTGAATAAGGTATAATACCATCATAGCAATTAGAAAATCATAATTAAAAACCATTGAATATATGAAAATAATCACATCCAAATCACTCAAATGGAGATAATCCAAAGCCAATTATAAGCATGAAAAAGCAGCAAGGCTAAATAGAGATTTGCATAATGGAAATTAAAGCCACAATAAGGTATCTCTTTATATATACAAATATAGCATATATAATATATAATTTAGCTATAATTTAAAAATTCTGATAAGCAAATGAGGAAACTTGAAACCCACATAAACACTCTTGATATAAAAGTAAGATAGTATAGCTATTTGAGAAAACTTGGCCCTATGGTATGGATTAGTGGTAGAGTACTACACTATTGTAGACAAGTTTATGGATTTTATCCTTAATGCAAAAGTAAGTAGCATACAGTTTCCTATTTATATTATGTGAATACTTGCAAGAGAAATATAAATTACTGTCTAGCTGAGACATTATATGTAAATATTTCTAAAATTAATAATCACCAAAATAGTGGAAGAAACTTCAATTGCTCATGAGTAAATGGATGGATAACAATAATGTTGTGTATCGATCCCTGGTATCATTTTGCAACTAATAAGAGAAAAATAGTGATAAGTGCTGAACTTCAGAAGAGCCAAAGAATCCTTATTGTAAATGAATTTAATCCCCAAGGTAACATAAAATGTGATCCAAGTTATAATAATTATCTTGACTAAATGCATATGTAAAGAAAGTATTAATGGTTACCTATATCTTCTGTGGATGAAATTATTAGAGACAGAGATCTAAAATGAGTTACA
Source organism: Uromys caudimaculatus (assembly GCA_028551405.1). Lineage (NCBI taxonomy): Eukaryota > Metazoa > Chordata > Mammalia > Rodentia > Muridae > Uromys > Uromys caudimaculatus. Next base: position 63,418,930 of record CM052722.1, read on the forward strand.
CTTTTTATAAAAGATGATGGAAATAAGAATATGTAGTAGTTTTACAAATTCTGACAGTACTAAAAGCCATTTAATTATACACCCTAAATAGATAAATTATATGATATGCTAATAATAATATCAAATTGAGGAACACTAAATATGATCTAAACAACCAGAAAAGAGAACTATATTTTTAGAAGTGAAATCTATATCACCAAATACTTACTTACTTGCTCAATTGATTAATTAAAAGTATTTAATTTAGGACACAACTGCTTAGGGGTAGAGTATTAATTTTTAAATTTAAAATGCTTAAAAAGAGTTCATAAAATAAAAGTAAATTTTTAAACAATAAGTTTAAATATAATGTCAAATATACTTTATTGAGGAACTAGTAAAATGTGTCTTTAAACTCCTAATATCAAAAGAGTGTGGTGTTGCTGTGAAAATAAGGACATTTAAACATCATAAATATACTTGAAGTATAGTCCCAATTTCTGAGAGTATTAATTTTATTTATAATATGTCTGAAATAAGCAACTTGAAAGTAAGGTAAGCTTATTTTGTCTTATAAACCATTTAAGTTTATCTGTATCCATTTCAAGTCTGTTACTCCCATGGTAAGTAGGAAGTGGGCAATGTGTTGGGGTGGGTACACGACATCAATATCTCATCCTAGGTTCTACTCAGTGACCTCATTTTTTTTCCATTAAGTTATATCTCATAAAGGTTCCATTAACTCCCAGTTACATCACATTCTGACAATGCCAGGTTTCAGAAGGAAATTTAAGATATATGCCATGGAAAATGTGATCATTAATACATGTCAGCTCTTTATATAATATTTCAATTAATACTAATTCCTTTGAGAAGCTATCTAAAATAATTTTACTTATTGCATTACTGTGTGCAAATCATGAGCTTTTTGAGATATTTGTGAAAAATTTCTTTAATATAATGTTATATAGCATTGACTCAGCTTCTTTAAAACTCAGAGATGACAATTTGGGAAGAAATTATTTGGGTGAGTTTTGGAGTCATTCTTAGAAATAATATTAACGCTATGGCAGAACTCCTTCCTGGTATGGGTAATTGTCCCAAACCAGTACCTTACTGAATCATAGGCCCTGAGAGAAATTGTAATAACATTTTTATGTTGAAAGGACATAATAGTAAATTACCCCTTAATTTCTCATCATTATACACAAAGAGTAGTACTCTTTTAACTCTCATCAGAGAAATTTGAAGTAGAGAGCTAATACAGAGACAAACATCTGGCCAACATGCAGAGAATAAAAGACTAAAGGGTGCTATGCTGTAAATATGACATCTATGTCATACTCCTTCATCCCATTGTGTAAATGTCACTTGTATTTCTTCAGATAAATGGATGAGATGACAGACATACTTAAGTCGTACAAATACGTGGCTTGGGCAGAGCCCAGAGTATTTCTGTTATCATTCTGTCTAAATTCCACCCCACAGTTACCTGGCAACAGCCAGGTATGCTCCTCTCCACAGTTACCTGGCAACAGCCAGGTAGGCCTGACATACAATGAAAGGTACTGCTTCCCCCCTCCTCTCTTTCTTGCCTCTTCTCTTGCCTCTTGCCCTCTTGCTCCTCCTCTCTCCCCATTCCCTTCCCCCTTCTATCTCCACGTGCTCATGGCTGGCCTCTATTCTTCTCCTCTACCTACTTCTCTCTCTGACTTTCTCTGCTTCTGCTACCCTCTTAACTCCCCTCCCTATGCCCTGAATAAACTCTATTCTATACTATTCCATTGTGTGACTGGTCCCCTCAAGGGGAAGGGATGCCTCAGCATGGGGCTGCTAAGGTAGCCCCTTCCCCCACACCTCACCACACCCCCATAAAACATATATTCTATCTCTTTATCTTTTTATAAACACATCAATTTCTATCCAAAATTCCCTAGTCTAATGGCTGGAAGATTCTAGCTTCCTTACAATGTAAACTTCTGAATGCCCTGGACCTTGAAGCCTCATCTTTCAGCCAGCTTTTGCTAATGTATGCCTAGTATGTTTCAGCCTCCCAGAATTGTATCTGAATAAGGTCACCCTTTCTAATTCTTTCTGAACTCTGGTTGACTGATTCAACTCAGTTGTTCTTCCTCAAAACTCCTCTCCAAGATGACTGATTCAAACTGGCTTCACTCTGCCTCACTCTACTTATGAAAAACTGTCTCTGAACTCCACTAGCTGAACTGAACTGAACTCAGCTGCATTCAATTTAGCTGCACCTAACTACAAAGAACTAAACTAAACTGAACTTCACTGCAATGCCTGAATTTAACTGAACTGTATTCGTTGAAATCCTTAATTAGTCTGTGTTGTTATGAATTATCATCTCTTTTCTGTTTGTTCTCATGAGAGTTAGTCTTATCCTATTTCTGACTCACTCTCTAAAATCCTTCTTTGAAATTTCACTTTGTCTACCCCTCAATTAACCTTCACTTTCAAACATGGCAGCTTCCTTTTACAAACTAAATTTAACTTCATTGCTTGCTATTGAAGGTGTGTACTAAGGATGTATCTGTAGTCCAGCTACAGGGATTAAATGTGTGTCAATCTAGCCAGATCACACAGACCTAGAAATTCTTTAGATGTGATCTCTTGTAAAAGCAGCCACATTGCTGGGTTAAAATTCTTCTACACCAATGCTAGAGATCATCATAAAAGAATGATGGATAGAATAGGTAGACCCATAAACATACAGGCAGCGCTGACCAGACTAAATGTGTTTTCAAAAATGGTCCTGGCTTAAAGAACTACAGGGATAGAAATGGAGAAGAGCCTGAGGAAAAGAAGGTCTGGGGACAGGCCCAAAGTGAGATCCAGCTCAAGGGGAGGACCTAAGGCCTGACACTATTATGGAGGCTATGGAGTGAGTATTCACAAAAAGGGACCTATCATGACTGCCCTCTGAAAGACCCAAGAAGCAGCTGAAAGAGTCAGATGCAGATATTTGCACCCAACCAATGGACAGAAGCTGCTGACCCCTGTGGTTTAATTACAGAAAGGGTGAAAGAAGCTGAGGAGGAGGGCGACCCTGTAGGAGGACCAGCAGTCTCAATTAACCTGAACCCCAGAGATCTCTCAAACACTGGACCACCAATCAGGCAGCATACAGCAGCTGATATGAGGCCCCCAACACATATACAGCAGAGGACTGCTAAGACTGTGTTCAATCAGAGATGATGCATCTAACCCTCAAGAGACTGGAGGCCCCAGGGAGCTTAGAGGTCAGATAGGGTGGAGGGTGGGGGTGGGGACATTCTCATGGAGACAGGGAGTTGGGGAGGAGGTATTGGATGTGGAACAGTTGGAAGATAGAGCGGGGAATGAAATCTACAGTGTAAGTAAATATAAATAAATAAATAATTCAACACATGAGTTTGGGAAGGAAAAGTAATGGGAGAGGGAGAGAAGAACAATTTGAAAGAAGAGAATGGGAAATACCTTTGCTCAAAATAAGTTATATGCATCGAGGAAACTCTAAAACAACAATAATAAATGAAATAAAAATAACTGCATATAAGATCACTGCAGGGTTTTTTTTTAAATCAAGTTTTCAGTGACTTCAACTCTTCTCTATAACATAAAGTTTAAATTAGAAAGGAAAGCAGTAAAAGAAAGATGATATACTGAAATTTGGAAGAAAAATATTCTGTCCAAGTATGAGGACTAGAGAATATGCAGTAGTATAGAGCAATTCCTCCTCTTGCACAATATCCAGATTTGTTTTCTGGAACCCACATCAGGTGACTACAGCTCCATTTCTAGAACACTGGATGGACTTTTCTGGCCTCATTGGGTATTTGCATATGTGTGATAAATGTAAACTCATACACACAGACATACAGATTAATTAAAACAAATAAAAACACCTTAAAATCCCATAAGAAGTTGCAATTAATTAAAAATAGGATGCAATACTGAAAGAATGAGGGAAGGTACCACATGGATTTGGGAGTCATTTCAAAGGGATGACTTCCAAACTCTGGAGCTAAATGAAATACCAAGTTTTTTTTTTAAGGAAAATGAATAAAGGAGCCAATGGAAGCCAGCCTGAGAATGGTAGATAATCTACTCTGTGTTTTTATTTTTGTGGGGGGTAGGGAGAGGCATTGCTTAACTTTTACAGTTTTTCGTGCCAAGGATTATCCTTAACATGTATAATGCTCTACATAATTCCTCTACAGTTGTGCCACATCCCCATCACAAAGATAATACTTAAATTCGTAAAGTACGAGGAGCCAACCAAAGAGGAACTGGTTGAAAATGAGGAAAGGATTAGTAACAATCTTAAGAAAGGAAATGGTGTATCTAAGGCTTAAAAGAAGTATAATGTAAGTCTGACAAAGAAGTATTGATCAAAAGTACAAAAGACTACAGAGACTGGACAGTTTTACTTGATGTTTTAGAAAACTTGGAGTTTTCAGTTTTTGCCCATATAGTATGATTTCCTCTGGTGATTTTACTTAACATAGTAATAGAATTTCTTTAACCTATTTTCAACAGGATTACTGTTCAACTAAGCCAGTTGTGAATAGTTTTCCTTCTGCAAAAGATGTGGTAAAACAGGGGTCCCTTAGGTAAGTGTAACCCAGATTTCTATTCACTTATAGAAATGAAATGGAAAACCATTATTATATTGAATATTAGTTGTATTATGAAAATGTGAAGATACGCTTACTTTTATTGAAATTGGCTCATATAGTCTAAAAGATCACTTAATTCTTCCTTTTAATCTTAAAGAATAGACAGCCGCTACAATATACTTGCAGAGGTACTGCAAAGAACAAGAAGAAAAAAAATTATGAAAGTTCAGGGAATAGATCAAATTAAAATTTATACCAAAAAGTCAAAGAAAAAGCCTGTTGTTTAGGACTACATTTTTTGAGTGTCTCCTCAGTAGTTGGGCCTGAGAAGTAAAGAGTGTACTACAGTAGGCAACATGTTTAACATAACAATTCTTAGTATAAATGAGTTCATTAAGATTTCAGGGCCCTTTAACACCTCAATAACAACTTGCCCGAAGGTTAACATTTATTGTTTTGAACTGCCAGCATCTTGCTTTTATGGGACACATTTATATGCTAAATTGCCTATTATGTTAAGTTGTACATTCCCATTTAGCAGAATCAGAAATAAGATTTGAGTATAAGTGTTGTATTTTATTAGTGCTATGCCAGAATTCCTAATAGCTCAAGATTCCTAAAGGCTGAAACTCATTGCATCTCCTTCAGAAGGTGCTTGCCTAAAATAATTTGTTATAAATAGTACATTAGCATAGATTTGAAGTTTTCAGACTTGGGTCATCAGGAAAACTGGAAAAAATTACTTCATTTGATCTTACCCTTAAGCAAATCTTAAGTGACACATTTAAGCAATTATGTGGAGAAAATAAAAGTACAATCTAACTAATGACTACTCTTTTCTTAATGATTTCAGAGTAAATCAGTAGAAAACGCCAGGAAAATGGATGTTGAGTAATCATGTGGTATTATAAGCCTCATTCCAAGTGTATAGAATTCCCTAGCCTTTCAATAACACAATAGTGAGTTCTCAACTTTATTGACTATAGCATACTATTTAAAAAGTGAACAAATACTAAATTTTTCTTTAATGAAGTTAGATAGAAGAAACATTGGTTAAAGTCACTGATTTATATAACAAATTACAAACTTCTACTCCAAATTATCTCTCATTGCTGGTGGATAGTAGAAAAGCTAGAGGAAAAGACACATTGCATTTGGGAAGTACCAAACACCCCACATTTTTTATGCTTCTTCAAAACATTTTTTAAATTTATTTTAAGATATATATTATTTTTAAATTATGTATATACATAGTTGCTTCTGTGTGAGTACATATGTTCAACTGAATGTTGGTACCTGAAGAGGCCAGAAGAGGCTGTCCAATCAATCCATTGGATCTGGAGCTACAGGAGTTTATTGATCACCTTGTTTAGGTAAAGGAAACCTAACAACTCCCCTAAAATAGCAGTAGAACAGTATCTATTCAAAGCTCCTGACCCATCTCACCAGCCTTAATTTATTTATTTCATAATCACAATTGTATATATGTATGTTTGTGTGCTGGTGGATATGAGCATGTTACAGAGACTATATGGAGGCCAGCTGGTTTAATCTTTCCCCTATGTGGTTTCTGGGAATGAAATTCAGGTTCTCAGGTTTGATGGCGACTACCTTTACTTATTGCAGTATCTCTCTTTCCAGCTGAAATCTTTTCCTGCTCCATTTTGCATATTATGGTTTTACAATTGGGTTATACTAGATTTGTAAGGTCAAATACATTTAAATGATATTTTGTGTATCTGATATTTATATATTATATTTGTTACACTAATGATCATTTTGTTTCTGAATCAAAACCCCTGTGAGGATAGTGTGATTTTAATTGTGAGTTTTATTTTTGTTTGTTGTATTTTCTTTTGCACAGATGGGTGTTTTGTCTGTGTATGTATACCACTTTTGTACCCAGTTATAGTGGAGTTGAGAAGAAATCATCAGATCTCCTGGAACTAGGATTACAGATCATTGTGAACACCCCTGTGAATTCTGAGAATAAAACTGGGGTCCTTTGAAAGAACACCTACTTCTCTTAAGTGCTGACTCATCTCTCAAGTCAGTTCCTTAGTATTTATACCATGAGTTACCTGAGGGAAATTAAATAAAGCCAACATTTGTTGAATACCTACTATGTATCACATTCTATACAAGCCAATATTGGTCAGATTTATCAATGTCGTAGTATCTGTTGATTCTTTTCAATTTTGTCCCACATACTTAATTGAAGTGAGCTTTACCTACACTTAGTCCCAGCCATAGGTTAGGTCCTGATCTTGTCTAAAATAATTTGCTTTGCTATTATGTTTGCAGCCTGGACTAACAACAGAGATAATTAAGTAAAGGCAAAATCCTATCTTTGGTAGACAAACCCTCATTTCCTGTTTGATTTGAATAAGGAAGCACATAGTCCTGGGAAGTGCTCTCAGATATCTAGTTGCAATGAGGTCAGCAACCCTGAGAAGAAAATCTACATAAAAATAAATTAACTGAGAGTGGTTTCAAAAATACCTAGTTGAAATACTGAATGGCATCACTAATCTTCATTTCGATATAGCTTTGAAACTCCCATATCCCTGATCCTATATATGGTAATTATTTTTATTTAGTTAAAACATAAGTGCACTTCCAATTCTTCCAATTCCTTCAATGTCACCTTAAATTCATAGCCACCTTTTCATTGTTACATAAATATTTAAAATTGAAATGAACTATAAACATATAGTCTAAAAATGATTTCAAAATAAATGATTTTGTTAATTTGTTCTTTTGTAAGCTTTGTACTGAATATGGAGGGACAATGGGGAATCTTTCTTAGTTTACTGAGATAGTTATCAAGTGTGTACATTCTCCTTGTAGAGTGCTTTCATTCATCTAACCATTAAAGACTATATTAGACCTATACTATCTGGAAGTGCATTATGCTTAAATTTAGAAACAAAGCAAAAATAAGAATGATTTTACTTTAAGAGAGGCATAGCTCAATGAAATAGAAACAACTTGAATGATTAAATGATACAATAGAAATGGTACTAAGTAATACTGGAGAAAAGAAAGGAAGCAAACTCATACTTTTTATAGTTATATTTGGCTGTGTGTATATCACTGCATGTGTCTGCTCCTGAAATTCTTTTTAGTGATGGACTTGAAAATCGCAGGTTCAGGTCTTGAATTGATTTTAAAAACCTGAGTGTGTTGCAGTTAATTTACTTCAATATTTTTGACTTTAGCAATTCTTTTTTCCCTGCTATTTATTTGCTGTTATCAAATGATCTTCCAGAGGACCCACTTTAAGATCCCAGGACCCACATGGCAGCTCAAAACCTTCTGTAATTCCTATTCCAAGAGATTCACCTATTTTTTTCTGGCCTCCACAGATATCAAGACACATATTTGTGCAGACAAACACTTGTATACAAAAAACAGAAACAGCTAATATCTCAATAAATAATTTTATTTTATCCACAGAAAGATAAGAATCAAATAGAAAATTTGAGGTATAAAAGAGTTCATTCATCAAAAATTAAACAAACATAGCTAATGATATTTTGGAATACAGAATATACTTGTAAATTTATATGTTGCATTTTAATTTATCTTTGATAGATTCTCAACATTCCATTGTGTAATATAGCCTATAATATATTGTATTACAGAAAAGTAATGTTTACTTGAATAAATATTCTCCTCAAAATAGATGTTAAATTTCTAAGATATATCGTTTTATGATTTAAAAGACTGTAATTTTGGTACGTTTTTTTGTTTAATCTCTACGATTTCTGTCCTTGATTTAGAAAATATAAAACTTAAGAAAAACAATTTATGAGACAATATTTGATACTTGAGTATGTAAAGACTAACCTGCTGTTGAAAATTTAATTACATTCAATTTTACCTTATCATGAATCAATCAATCTGATAAGCAACTCATATTACGTGATTCATTCAATATTTTGGATTGTTTAATAAGGCCAGTGATAATAAAAGTGACACTATTAGACTGTACTCTAAAGCATTTTTAAAATTCTTAATATATGTTACTCCAAAATATTCTAGTGGTTTTGGTGACATTAATTATACATGAAAGTCACTACATTGACACACAGTCCAGTAAATTAAATTCTAATGTAAAGATCAAAACTATGAAGAAAATCAGAAATACCAGATTAGCATTTTGTTCTTCATTACTTTTTATTTTATGTAAAGTTATATATTTTTACATATTTTATCTTGGCTATACAATCTTTGTTTTTTGAAGCTAACATTATCAATGACCTAGTGATTAGTTTGGTCAACAACAGCCTGTGATGCCAAAAAGACTTATCAACAGATGAAACAGAAGATTAGCCTAGAAATATTGAAGCCCACACCAGCAGAGGTGTATGGGTCACACATTGACAAAGAACAATACAAACTTATAGTATAGAAGTACAAAAGTTCCTCTTTGTTGTTCTTGGGAGTTTGCATAACTCTGTAATAAAATTTGGATTCTAACTTTCCCTATGAGATTAGAATAAGGTCAAACTCAGATATGAGGTACTTCCTTATAGATTCTTGGCCAGAAAGGGTCATAAAATCCCCAAATTACATAGCCTTATGGCATGTATCTTGATTTCAAAATACAGGCAGAAGATAATATCATGTTGCTGAAGATAGAACACACTAATATAACAGGTATGTTGAAATGAATTAGAAGAAATCTAGAAGTTTCCTTTTTCTGGTTAGCTTTCACAGTGCTGGAAGGTCCTTTCTGGTTGTCTGGGGGAGAAAAAGCATGAAGAACTTTCCCCATTCATGAACCCCATGATCTATAATACCATCTTGTTAAGAAAGATGTACCTACTACTGCAATCATGACCCAAATATTATGGGAGTTACCAACCATTGTGTAGCCATATCCTTCAAAATAAAGCATTGTATTCAGGAGGAAAGGTAATTAAAACTTAGAAGGTTCTAAAGGGAGACTTACAAGTCTCACTAAGTCTCTAAAACTGCATGGCATTCAGAAAGCCACTCCCTCCCTAAGGTTGTATAAGCAGTTATGACTAGTGAGGAGAAAAGAATCTTTGACTTCTACCACCCTGAAAGTCCTTCAGAGTCCCAACATCTTAGCTTTCTTCATCACTTGTAATGTTTTCACCTTTTAGTGACTCACCTGCTTTTGAGTCACCCATGCTACTCTAGATCTGCACTCATACTTCTATAATTTACTCCAATAGATTCATTTTCCATAAAGTTTGACTTTATTCTTTTAAGTGATCTGTAGTCTACTTGAAGTGAGTATCTCTGGGAATTATTTCACACAACATCAATCACTCTCTGATTGGGTTGTGGCTTACTTATAGGATGGAACTCATACTTGGCACAGAAATCCAGTTAACCACTCACAGATGGTGATATCTTAAACATACATGAGAACATACTACTATTAAGATTGTAATAGTGACAAACTATCCTCTAAATATTTTTATTTATATCCATAGATAAAACCTAGCTTTAATCAGAAGCCTTAATTTACTGTGAACATTAATGAAGAAGCAGAGAATAAATGATTGGTAACTGTCCAGTTCTACTAAACTGGATATATACCAGTCCCTTCAAAACTCAGGGAACATAATGAATGAGAAAGCAGAGAGAATGTAGAGTACAAAGGGTAGGAAGAAGTATTCTGAAAAGCTGAGTTATGGGCATGGCATAGCTAATTGTGTCATGACACAGAGGAAGATAGTTGCTTTCAGTGGATGCTCACAAGATAGTACCTATCAATATATAGTCACAGATTGACAGAAGTTTACAGGACCCTACTATTCCTGCTGAATTACTGGATACTAACAAGTTATCAGAGGGGGCAGGATTTGTTTTCAGTTGTGTACCCCACTGAGAAGATATTAAACAAAGTGAATAGTTTTAAACCTGTTGTAATACAAATTATTCTTAATAAACTGAGTAGGTCTCAAAAAAAAAGAAGTCATGGATATGGAAGAAGGACTTGCAGGAAGTAGGTTAAGTGATAGAGATGGGGGAAAGATTAGAGAGCAATTATAATAATCCGAATGATTGTTATTCATATCTGTGAAAATGTCAATGAAAAAAGTCAATAATTTTTGCTTTTGTGTTTGTTTGTTTCTTCATTAGGAGGAGAGATTAAGTTTGCATGGAACCATGTCTTCTTATATTGTTAATACCTTCTTTACTACTTTATCCCTGTATGAGTGTTTTCTGGATACATTATCCCAATAAAATATAACTAATTTCAGGTATATATATAAAATGTTTGTGTGCTAGTAGATTATGCATATGTTAGTATTGTACCTTTAGTGAACATTTTTGAGTTTATGTTTGTTTTTACTTTCCATTGCATTATAGAATTTGGTAGAATTATGTTCTTCTATAACATTGCCATAGGAAAACAGATTCACATGATTCTTTTATATTCCTTGAATACAAAGCTAAATACTTTGTAAATCCATTTATTTGTGTAAAAGTGAAGAAAATTTAATACAAGGAAGTTCTATAAATATTTTTACAAGAGGTAAGACTATCCAGTACTAGAATACCCTAGTCTAAATACCCACAATAATATCTAAAACCTTACCTATTTTGATCTATGTTTACCACAGAGAACTGCAGGAAATTACCCATGAGCTAAAGCCAAATTTTAGCTCCATTTTTGTACTTTAAAACAGCCCAATTTCTGTCATCCTTTACAATGCAAAGGACATAAAGTTTTTCATTAAGAAACTGTTGTTTCTTCTTTGGAAATTTGTCTGCCATATGATTGGCTCTCAACAAACTCTGTTTTCTCATAGACTATACCATCTTCTCACATGTCACACCCACAATGACTTCTGATTATAAGAGCCAGAGAAATTCTAGTAAATAGTGCTATCCTCTATGTCTAATTTTTCTTTAACGTGAACTGGAGTTTATATTTCCCGTTCTACATCCTCAAACCTAAATGATCACATAATTTAAAAAGAACAGTGTAAAAAAGGAATATGAATTGCAAATTATATACTCTAAAGTGATCAAATAAGTAACAACATAAAATTCTAATGACTGGTATGTGCTTGAAGAATCTTTTTCTCATAGCTATGGGAACTGGTAGTGTTCTGCCTATATGTGTGCCAATGTGAGGAAAATTCTGAGTAGAGTTCTCAGTAATGCATGTGAACCATGGTTTTAGACAACTGATACTAAATAAGTGTTACAATTGTATAGCACACAATTGATTATTACAGTATTACTTTGAAAATGTAATTCAGATCGTGTCATGATTGAAACACTTCTTGTTGTACAGATTTGAGCCCATGTTCCCTTCTGAACTTGTTTTTTTTTTTTTCTTTTCAGCTTGTTCAAGTTCTCCAAATAGAAAGACTTTTGAGCATAACAGGGACACCGCTGCCCTGAGATTTCTTCCTTATAGTCTTTTTAGGCGAAATTGATTTCCTTTCAGATATTTGGTCTACTGCTTCTTTGTTTGGAAGGCGTTGAATGATAGATCCATTTTTTTTTAAATGCATCTTCAGCCTGAAATTACCTATTATTTTTCATTTAATTTTATTTCTATATTGAAAGCATTAATTGAAAAATATAAATTATATACATTCAAATTACAGGTAATGATTTTATACAACATATACTATATACTTTTCAACATGGTCAAATTAAAATACACATAGTTACCCTTTGTATATGTGTCCATTGAAGCCTATGTATACACATCTCTATAATGAGGTACCTTGAAACTTGTTCTCATATCAAATTTGGTAGTGGTGATTACAGCTTTGCATTAAGTCCCAGTATCTTATTCATATACTAACACACTTTCTTATTCCTCATTTTCCTTCAACTGTTCTCCATAAGACAAGGTAGTGGGGTAATGAATATGATCACAGAAAATGATTTGTCTCTTAGAAAATGCCATAATGATGTCCATTATTTTATTTAATGAATATATGTTTAACATAATTTAAAAGATAAGAGGATTGAAGTTATTAAAGTGGAAAATAAAACTACTTAGATAAATTAACTAGTTTTTTGAAGTGTTTTAGTATCTGATTACATGGACTTGTGGTGATTTGAATATGCTTAGCCTAGAGAGGGGCACTTTTAGGAGGTATGGCCTTGTTGAAGTCAGTGTGGCCTTGTGGTTTTGAGGGTGGGCTCTGTGACCCTCCTCCTAGCTGCCTCAAAGACAGTATTCTCCTAGTGGCCTACAGATCAAGATGTAGAACTCTCCACATCGCTGGCACCATGCTTGCCTTTGTGCTGCCATGCTCCTGCCTGCCTTGATGGTAATGGACTCAGCATCCGAACCTGTAAGCCAGCTCCAATTAAATGTTGTCCTTATAAGTGTTGCCTTGGTCATGGTGTCTGTTCACAGAAGTAAAACCCTAAGACTGTACTTAAATCCTTTCCCCCCCTATTTTTATACAATTACTCTTTTCACTATCGTTAGCTTCAATTCTTTTTCTCACATTATTTATTTATATACATACCAAATTCTGCTCTCCGTCATGGTCCCTCCCTATGAGTCCTTCCTCCCATCCCCCTTTCATTTCTCTTCTGAGAGAGTAGAACCCACATCAATATCCTCCAACCCTGGCACATCAAATCTGTGCCAGATTAGGCACATCATCTCTCACTCAAGCCAGGCAAGGCAGCCATGGAGACTGAACTGAATGTCTGCTACATATGTGTCAGGGACCTCATTGGTTGGTGGCTCAGTTCCTGAGAGCTTCCAGGTGTCGAGGTTAGTTGACACTGTTGGTCACCCTGTAGGATTACCTTCTGCCTCGGAGTATTAAATCCTTCCCCCTACTCTTCCATAGATGTCCTCGGATTTCTGTACAAAGTTGGACTGGTGGTATCTGCATCTTTTTCAGTCTGCTGCTGGGTAGATCCACTCAGAGGACAGTTATACTAGGCGCATATCTGCAAGCATAAAAGAATATCATTAATAATGTCAGAGATTGGTGCTTGCTCATGGGATTAGTTGCTAGTTGGGCCAGTTACTGGTTGGCCTTTCTTTCAGTCTCTGCTCAATCTCTGCATTTCTTTTAGGTGGGACAAATTTTTGATAGAATGTTTTATGGGTGGGTTAGTATCCTTATCCTTCCACTGGGTATCCTGCCTGGCTACAGGAGGTGACTTCTTCAGGTTCTATGTACCCACTTTTAGGCATCATGGCTAAGGACATACACACTGATTACTGGGAGCCTCCCATATTCTAGGTCCCTGGGAAGTGCAATGAAGTCTCCCATCCCCCAATCTAGGCAGCTGCAGATATGCATTCATTCCCCTTGCCCTGTGTTCCTCTGTTCTGTCTCTCCCCACACCTATCCTGCCTCCATATTCCACTCTGCTTACCTGTTCCTACTTATTCCCCTCCCTCACTAAGCCTACTATGACTATTTTGTTTTCTCTTCTAAGTGGGATTCACGCATCCACGCTTGGGCCTTCCATTTTGTTTTACTTCTTGAGGCCTGTGGGGGTGTATCCTAGGTATTGTGTACTTTATGACTAATATCCACTTATCAATGAGTTCATACCATGCTTGTCCTTTTCATTCTGGGTTACTTCATTCAGGATCATATTTTCTAGTTCCATCTATTTGACTGACAAAATCATGATGTCCTTGTATTTAATAGCTGAATATTATTGCATTGAATAAAAAACACATTTTCTATACTCATTCTTCAGCTGAGGGACAACTGGGTTGTTTCTATTTACTGACTATTGTGAATAAAACTGTTATAAACATAGTAGAGCTTATGTCCTTGTGCAATGGTAGAGCATCTTTTATAAATAGGCCCCAGAACAGAAAAACTACTGTGTCTCCTTCAGGTAGAACTATTTTCAGATTTTTGAGAAAATTCCATGTTGATTTCCAAAATGGTTGTGCAGGTTTACAACCTCCACATTCATAACAGCATGTGATGTCCCTTGAGTTTTTGATTTTAGCCAGTCTGATTGGTGTAAGGTAGAATTTCAGGGTTGTTTTGATTTGCATTTCCCTGATGACTAAGGATGTTGAGGATGTCTTTAAGTGTTCCTCAGACATTTGAATTTCCTCTGTTGAAAATTCTTTGTATATCTCTGTACCCCATACTTAATTGGGATATTTGGCTTGTTGGGGTTTAACCTCTTGAGTTCTTTATACATTTTGGATATTAGCCTGCTGTCAGATTTAGGGTGTGTGAAGATATTTTCCCCTACATGTAGGCTGCCATTTTGTTCTGATGACAGTGTGCTTGGTCTTAGGGAGCCTTTTCTGTTTTATGAAGTTCCATTTATCAGTTGTCTTAGTTAGGGTTTTATGGCTATGAGCAGACACAATACCAAGGCAACTCTTCTAAAGGGCAACATTTAATTGGGGCTGGCTTAGATGTTCAGTTCACTATCATCAAGGTGGGAGCACGGCAACATCTAGTCAGGCATGGTGCAGGCAGAGATGAATGTTCATCTGAAGGCTACTAGTGGAAGATTGACTTCCAGGTAGTATGGGAGTTTGTTGTGCTTCATTTATGTTAAATTCTAAAAAGTTTTTAATTCTTTCTTTCCTGACCACTTATCATTGAGTAGAGAGTTGTTCAGCTTCCATTTGTTTGTAGGTTTTCTGTTGTTTTTTGTTGTTATTAAACACCAGCCTTAGTATGTGGTGAACTGATAGGATGTCTTATTTCAAGCTTACTGTATCTAGTGAGACTTGTTTTG
This sequence comes from Uromys caudimaculatus, assembly GCA_028551405.1. NCBI lineage: Eukaryota > Metazoa > Chordata > Mammalia > Rodentia > Muridae > Uromys > Uromys caudimaculatus. The sequence continues at coordinate 63,434,241 of CM052722.1, forward strand.
TGTCCAATTATATGGCCACTGTACTGGCTGGTTTTGTATCAACTTGACACAAACTGAAGTTATCACAGAGAAAGGAGCTTCAGTTGAGAAAATGCCTCCATGAGATTCAGTTGAAAGGCATTTTCTCAAATAGTGATCAAGGGGGGAAGGTCCATTGTGGGTGGTACCATATGTGGGCTGGTAGTCTTGGGTTCTATAAGAAAGCAGGCTGAGTAAGCCAGTCAGTAACATCCCTTCATGACCTCTGCATCAGCTCCTGCTTCCTGACCTGCTTGAGTTCCAGTCCTGACTTCCTTTAGTGATGAGCAGCAATGTGGAAGTGTAAGCTGAATAAATCCATTTCTCCCCAATTTGCTTCTTGGTCATGATGTTTGTGTAGGAATAGAAACCCTGCCTAAGACAGCCAATTTTGGAGAGGGTACCATGGTGTACTGAGAAGAAGGTATATTCATTTGTTTTAGGGTGAAGTGTTCTATAGATATCTATTAAATCCATTTACTTCATAACTTGTTAGTTTCACTGTGTCTGTTTAGTTTGTTTCTGTGATCTGTCTATTGATGAGAGTTGGGTATTGAAGCCTCCCACTCTTATTGTGCGGGGTTCAATATGTGCTTTGAACTTTAGTAATGTTTCTTTTACAGACATGGGTTCCCTTGCTTTTGGGGAATAGATATTCAGAATTGAGGGTTAATCTTGGTATATTTTTTATTTGATGAGTATGAAGTGTCCCTTTTCAACTTTTAAAATAATTCTGGATAAATGCCAATTTTATTCGATATTACAATGAATACTCCAGCTTGTTTCTTGGGATCACTTGCTTAGAAATATTTTTCCAGCCTTTTACTCTGAAGTATTATTTGTCTTTGTCTCTGAGGTGTAATTCCTGTGTGGAGCAAAATGCTGGGTGCTGTTTACATAGCCACTCTTTTAGTCTATGTCTTTTTACTAGGGAATTAATTCCATTGATGTTAAGAGATATTAAGAAGCAATTATTGTTATTTCCTGTTATTTTTGTTTTTCGAGGTGGAATTATGCTTTTGTGACTTCCTTATTTTGGGTTTGTTGTGAGAAGATAAAATTTCTTGCTTTTAATTGAGACTGAAAACCATATTCCCATTTAGTTACAAATGAAATGAAATTAAGAAAACTTGGTTTCTAATTGTGGGTGGAGTAGGGGTGTGAAGAAAAAAACCAAAACAAAGTCCAAGCATCAGTTTCATTCTCCCTACCTTGCCCCCAACCCACACACATCACCAACAGCAGTAGCCAAGTGTGTGGTCTGTTGGAAACATGGGCCCGATCTAGGCTTCGTGGCAGCGTCCTCTGTCCAGTGAGATGACACAAGTGACACACTCTGCTTTCGTTGGATTCTGTGTGGCTAGTGGGTTGTGGAGTGGGCTTTTCAGGGTCTTCTCGAGGCTCATTGTTTTAGCTCCACCAGCCTCTCCCAACATCTTTCTCCCATGGGCAAAGGCTCCATCAGGAGTGGCCTCACTCAGCTGAGGGCTGTAAACTGTCCTACTCTTCTCTGTTCTCTATCCCACTCTCATCATCTTCAATCTCTTCCTCCTCCCCACTTAACTTGTCATGGGCCCACTTGGGGCTGGTACTGGATTTCTGGAACATGAACTGGCCCCGCCCCAGGGAAAGGCTCTTCGGCCCAGCCTCGGCTCATCTATTTGTTGCTGCCCTCGACTTCCCAGTGGTCATGAAAGTAATACTTCTTGCTCTTGGGTGTGTACTCTGGATTCAATTCTTCTTCCTGGCTTCTCTTTTGAAAATCATTGTTGCTGTTGTTGTTATTGTTATCAGAATAGCTTTTCTCTGCCCCAACCTCTCCCTCTTTCTAGAAATTGAAAGGTTCCCCGAGCTCTGTCATCTCTTTCATTCTGACCTACGAAGTTTTTGGTCCCCAATCTGGATTTGTCAAAGCCTATGCCGCTCTCCTCCCTTTCATCTGCTTCCTCAGAGTTCTCCTCTGCTTTGTCAGAGTGAGACTACTGGGAAGAAGAGAAGGAGGACCTAGACCAGTCTCTTGCTCTGCCGTGCTTCTTCTGCTTCTTTGATCCTTTGTGGGTTTTCTCTGTCTTTTCAGTTGATCTTTCTCTTGAGTGGCTAGAGTCTTTGGAATTCACCAACTCTCTTGATTTATCTTGCTTAAGATCTCTCTCCTTATGTTTTTTACTATGTCCAATATCAAGGCGAAGATCAACAGAATCATCTTTGTATATTCCCTCAGCCTTGTAGCCAGGTTCTTGTGGACTTTTCAATTATTCATGAGTCAAACCATGCTTTCTGAATATACTGGCAGAAATGTCTATCCTGTGTATCTCTGGGCTTTTCTTATTTTTAGCTGCTTCTTGTTCATTTCCTCTCTTTAGGTATTTAATAAAGTGTTCATGCAATGTCATTCCAGAGGATCCAAAGTGATGCTCTGCCATGATGAACAACGGTCATTATGTGCCGAGCAAACAATTCTGAGGAGCTACACTGAGACTGAGCTGACTGTATGTGCTGGAAAATGTAATGAAATTCTTGCTCCTCTTTGTTGCTGTGGACTAGATCCAGACAAAGCTTTAGTACCTGAGCCAATAAGCCACTGGGTCTTTTTGTGTATGCTGCTCCTCTGAAAGCAGTGCTCTCCATTTTCTGAGATGAACCATATGCAGAGTCAATGGCTGGTGGACTCTTACACACAAGACTCTTTTTGGATGGACTCAAAGTCCCGGAGCCATGGGATAACTGACCTTGGTGTGCTCCAGCACCACCTGACATAGATTAGCCCATCTGGGATACATTAGAAAGTGGACCACTAGGTTTTGGCACAGGGCTAGGGCGTGTTGACCTTTGACTAACCACCAAGGACTGGAGTGGGGGTTTGTGAGCTGGGCTTCTCTCCCAAGGACTCAGATCAGAAACCGAGGCTCGTGGTGAAGAACCAGTGTCATAAGTGGTGGTATTGGGCCATGGCTTTGAGCTCTCAGACCCTTTTATATCTTGAGAGGTACCTCCAGAGAATGTCCGCTCCTTACCCTCATCTCCCTGGTTATCACCAGCTGCCTAAGATGGCCAGCTATCCTTGGAAGAGGACTTTTTTTCTCTTTTGTAGGCTTTTGCTTAGACGACTCAACTCTGCTGTGGTTGGAAGACAAGTAGGAGGATGAGGAGCGTCTTGCTCTTTCAGAAGATAACTTATCAGAGTTTCTAGAATGGCTCCTGGACCGTGGTGAGGGGGACCTTCTCTTTGGGGACTGGGAACAAGAATGGCCTGACAAGGGCTGTATGCTTGCCAATAGTTCTGCCAATTGGAATGGTAGTTTCCACAGCCACCTTGGTTATACTGGTCCCAGGGATAAAAGCCTCTGTTTCTCCGAAGGAAGTAATAGGGCCTCCTGTAGCTTCTGTTGTGACCTCGGAAATCTCGATTCTGATAAACTCGGGTGATTCCTTCCTCTGTTATGGGCTGGAGAATATGATCTGGAATGAGACTTAGAACTCTGCCTATACTTACTTGAATGAGAGAGAGATCAGCTTTGGGACTAAGACTTTGAAAACAAATGAGACGGAGATCTGGATGCAGATCTTGAGCGAGAAGAGTGAGACCCAGACTTGGATTTGTTTGTTTATGACATGTTGGAACATTAGAATTAATGATTCAACTTGAACTGCCTCTGAAAATCACCAGCAGCACCACTGGCTTCTCCAATTTACAGTCAGGGTATAACTCTTGACTGGCCGAAGCAACTACAGCTGCAGTCTCACAATGACACAGTCACCCGAACCTCTCCCCTGCCCAATAGTAGAGGTGCATTTCTTATGTGCAGCAAAGTAATGGATCCTGAATACACGTCTACTCTGTTAGCCTGTGTCCTTTTATTGGTGAATTGAGTCCATTTATATTGAGAGATATTAATGAACAATGATTAATTCTTGTCATTTTGTTGTTGGAGCTCTCTCTCTCTTTCTCTCTCTCTCTGTGTGTGCGTGTGAGTGAGTGAGAAAAAGAGAGAGACAGAGAGAGAGAGAGAGAGAGAGAGAGAGAGAGAGAGAGAGAGAGAGAGATTTTCTTCCTGTTGTTTTTCTGTGAGATGCTTAATTTCTTGTGTTTTCTTGGGTGTGGTTACCCTCCTTCTATTGGAATTTTCCTTCTAGTATTCTATGTAAGGAAGGTTTATTAGAAAGTTTGAATTTGATTTTGTCATGTAATTTCTTAGTTTCTCCATCTGTAGTGATTGAGTGTTTTGGTGGTTATAGTAGTCTAGGCTGGCATCTGTTGTCCCTTATAGTCTGAAAGACATCTGTCCAGGATCTTTGGGCTTTTATAGTCTCTGTTCAGAAGTCAGATGTAATTCTGCTAGGTCTTCCTTTACATGTTTCTTGGCCTTTTTCTCTTACATCTTTTAATATTCTTTCTTTGCTCTGCACATCTAGTGTTTTCATTATTATATGTCAGGAGAATTACCTTTCCTGATCCAATATATTTGGTGTTCTGTCTGCTTCTTGTTTGTTTATTGCCATTTCTTTATTTAGGTTAAGGAAATTTTCTTCTATAATTTTGTTGGATATGTTTTCTGGCCCTTTGAACTAAGAATATTCACCCACTTCTATTCCTATCATTCTTAGGTTTGTTGTTTTCATTGTGTCCCAAATTTCCCACATATTCTGTGTTAGAAACTTTTTAAGTTTTGCTGTTTCTTTGATCAATGTATCTATTTCTTATATGGTGTCTTCTATGCCAGAGATCCTCTCTTCCATCTGATATATTCTGTTGATGTTTGCATCTATAGTTACTGTTTTCTTCCTTGGGTTTTCCGTCTACAGGGTTGCCTCCTTTTTGTTTTCTTTATTGTTTCTATTTCCATTTTTAGATCTTGGACTTGTTTTTAATGATTTGCTTTACCTGCTTGATTGTATTTTCCTGTATTTCTCTAAGAGGTTTATTTGTTTTCTCTTTAAGGGCTTCTACCTATTTGTGTTTTCCTGTATTTCTTTAAGGGAATTATTTATATTCTATGTAAAAGGCTTGATCATCTTGATGAAATGGGATTTAAGGTCACTGTCTTGCTCTTTGGTTGTGTTAGGATATCCAGGGCTTGCTGTAGTAAGAGAGCTGAATTCAGATTGTGCCATATTGTAATGACTTGTATTGATTATGTTCTTGTTCTTTCTTTTCCCATATTGTTGTCTCTGGTGTTGGCTGGCTGGGTTTCCTGAGTTTGAGCAGGCCTCCTTGGAGTGATGTGGAGCTGTGTATCTTGGGTTTGAGCAGGCTTCTTGGGACCAGTTTCAATTCTTAAGCACCAAAAATTAGATTAATTAGTCTTATGTCATGCATTTTTGTTTTCTTTATTTTGCTGGATTATTTCATTTATTTCAGTTTCCTTGGACTTATTCAATTGTCCTCTATCTCCTTGACCTGGAAAATAGTCAGTCGTTTTCTATTTTTCTTCCTTATTATTATATAAAACATTTAAAACTATAATTTTTCTATCTGATACTTTGGCTGTTTTCCACATGAAGGAACATATGCTAATATAATTTATATTTGAGGTTTTACAATTTATTTTGTTATGTCTTTTATAACTTAGAGGAAAATAAAATTCATATTTTCTTACATTGAGTAATGTAAAAGAGTGTTTAAAAGTATTTTACTAGACTTCTCAATTACTTACTTCCATTGAAGTTAGAAAGCACAATTTGTAGATCAGTAAGTCTATTTTATTTCCCTATTTTAGGTCAGTTATTTTAATTGTACATAATTGCTTGAAAGCAATTTGTACACTATACTTTCTATTAGTGGTATCATGAGAAAGCCATGTAAAATATGTGTTTCTGTAAAAGACAGGAAGAAATTCAGGTATCATTAAATAGAGCTTTTCTATTATGTGATATTGAGAAAATTAAAACTTGGGAAACGAATTTGCTACAGGCAACCCAGATACTTGGGTTCACTGATAAAGTTTCAAACAATATTAGATGACTCTGATTCTGCCTCATTTGAGTGGGGAATAAAGAATGTTCCTTCTGGAGATTAGATGGCAAACCAAAGGCAAATAATGAATTGAATTATTCTTACATAGTACATTATGTAAAATTAAAAATTGTCAATTGTTCATACATTCACAAATATACTAAAAGGGACATATTTATTAAAGGCTCATTACATCAATCAAATAATTATTCTTATATTATTCATGAATGTCAATTCGATCAAGCACAATTGTGTTCAAATCTAAATTCATATAATTATAAATTTGACATGCTTCTAACTTTGAAAGATTTACTAAAAGTATTATCAATGAGTCATTTTCTTTCTTGTGTAACACGTATTTTTTTATTTTATGAAAATGAGTGATATATAATTTGTTCTATTGTCATATTACTATTTATTATTGTGCATCTTATTCATTAATACTTGTATATAATATCAAAATTTGGAGCTGGGTATGGTGGAGCATGTTTTAATCTCAGCACTCAGGAGAAAAAGACAAGTAAACCTCTGTGAGTTTGAGGCCAGGCTAGACAATATAATAAGTTCAGGGAAAGCCAGGTCTTAATCATGAGAGAAACCCTGTCTTGACAAAGAAAACAAACAAACATATAAAAAACAATTTGACCAAATGACTAAAGTCGGGCTGTAATTTTACTGGCTTAGAAATTTATTTTTCTGGCTGTGCCAAGATTTCAATTTATAATCTCAGACTGACAAGCTTGCTCTCTATCATGAGCTCTACATTTATCTCTCTGTCTTAAACATTTCCTAAAAACCTTATTAGCAACAGGTTTTAGTAAAGTAGTTTGTGGTACATCTGGTCTCTATGTCCTGAGATTTAATTGAGATGGATATTGTTTCCTCTTAAGATAGTGTATATTGTTCATAGAGAGGATCATTGCAGGTAGGAGTTTTCTTTGGGAGAATGATTTTAATTAATGTTTCAATATACTTAGTTCTTGGATTTTTTTTCTCTTTAAGTTTTTTTTTTTATACAGCAAAAAAGTTGTACTATTTATTTATTTTCCATTTTAATTTTTTACAGTTTACTATTATTTTATGTGCATGGGTATTTTGTTTGTGTCAGTGCACCATGTCTGAGAAGTATTTGTGGAGGCCAGAAGTAGACATTAGATCTTCTAGAACTGGAGTTACAGACAGATATGATTCAACCTGTGGGTGATAGGAATAAAACTTAGGTCTTTTCTAAGAGCAGTTATGGTACTTAACCACTGAGTCATGACTCCAACCCCCAACAAATTTTAAAATTTATTTACATTCATAATGTATACAATACAAATAAGTTCTATAGTTATATGATTTTCTATTTATTATTATAGATTTCTGTCTCTACTTTTAAGCTTTAAATTCTGTCTAGAACATTAAATATGTTTTTTAAAGATTCAAATTTTAGTGATGATTTTCATTTATTTTTTGCTTGATAAATATATGTATTTAGTTCTCGTTAAGATTCTCATGGTTCAACTCATTTACTTTTATTATTTCTCTAGATACATATGCAAGTAATTTTCAGTTTTATGCATTAATATTTAAGTAAGGTTTTTATTGCACCTATTTATACATTTACCTCACAGAACATAGATGAGACAGAAATGGATTGTTTATCTCTCAACCACATTAATATTTTCTATGTACTCCCTTGCTACAAATTTACAGTTTAAATTTAGAATGGCAAAATGATATGTCTATATGACAATTGGTAGAACTGGATTTATGAGTCATAGCATAGGAATTGTTATTTTTGTCATTTGAAAAGATACATTTAAAAACTGATATTATCAACAGTCAGTATTTCTTATCTTTTAAATTATATGCTAATTTTACAATGACTATTCTCTGATATCATTATTACAATTTTATTGGAATACAGAATTTGAGTATGGAAAAATAAATGAGTTCGTCAAAAAATAGACAAAGAAGGGAGAATGTGCAGGCGGCAAAGGCACCTGCTGATCAGGAGCTGGTGAACAATTTATAGGTTCCCAGGGCCGCAGAAGGGAGGGAGATTTTTTTTTTCTTCCCCTACATCCACATGTTGGTCCCAAGAGACCGGGGCTCCAGAGCACACATAGGGGCACAGCGGCAGGAGTCGAGTCATGCGGCCTCCCCTGATTTCCATATGTCACTTATTCTCAATACCCTACAAAAGTAACTGGTATTGACAGTGGAATGGGAGGAGACCTGGGCACAGCTGTTTTCACTTCCTGTAACGCTGAGCATCATGTAATGTGAATGTTGGTGTTGGCACACTGTGACTTTCAAGGTCACAGTGCTTACCTGTTTTTTATTGGATTCTTTGTCCTTCTTCATTTATGTGGGACTCATATATGTGTTCATTATGTACACACAGCATATTCCTTCCCAAAAGACTGTTCTCGCTTGAGCTGTGTCTTTTGTGTTGTGCCTGCATTTTTAATTGGTGTGTATTCATTTGTAAGTGTATATTAGTTGTTAAGTAAAGGATAAACACACTACAATCTACAAATTCAGAGAGACTAAGTAACAAGAAAGACTCTAGGAGAGATGCAGGGGTCTTCCTTGGAGGGGGAAGTAGAACAGAATTTTTGGTGTGGGTTGGGAATCAGTGTAGATGGGAATACGAAACATCACACTTGAGGAATGAATGGAGGAAGAGAGCATTGGGAGACTTGACTGAAATTGGAGGGCATAATTGGGCCAATGTGGAAACTGCCTGGAATGTACATGGGTGATCCTAGGGAGGAATCCTAGTAATTTTGGGGGTGCTGGGGGAACTCCCTGGATTCTACAAGGGAGGACTCCTTGTAGTAAAGGATATGGAGCCTTAGCCAAATATGTTTGGTAATCAGGTGAGGTTTTCAGTGGTGGGAATTGGTGGTCACCAACTTGCCACAAAACCTGAGACCTACAGTATGTCCTCACTGTAAGATGTATTGGGAGTGGCCCACAAATGACTGATCTCATTTGAGGCATGTGTTATAAAAAGCTGATTTCTGACACTCTCTGTATGAACAGGAACTGAATACTGGATAGACCAGAGTGCCAGAATAGACCCAAATACCACTAGCCAAAACAAACCAACCAAACCAAAACAAACAACAAACAACAGAAAACTGAACCAATTAAACAAAAGAAAAGAATAAGAACAAAACTCAGTAAAATGATTATTGATATTCTGCTATACTCACAGATAGGTGCCTATTCAAATTATCATCAGAGAGGCTTCCTTCAGCACTGAATGGGAGCAGATGCAGATTCCCAAACCTAAACATTTGTTGGAGAGAGAACTCTGATTTGAGGTCTCAGTAGTTCTTTCCTCAGAGATCAAAGAACCCTGTAGAAGAGGGGGAGAAGGAATTTTGGGGACCAGAGGGGTTGAGTACACTAGGAGAACACTGTCAGTGGAAGTAGAATCAAGTAAACAGGGCATATGGAGACTCAGAGAGAAAGAGACAGCAGAGGCTGTATGAGTCTAGGCTAGGTCTTTTGCATATATATTATTGCTGTTGGTGTGCTTTTTTTGTGGGACTCCTAACAGTGGAAGTGGGGTATCTGTGACTTTTTTTCCAGCTCTTGGGATCCATTTTCTCCTATGAAGTACACGAAGGGGAAGCTGCAATAGTGATTTATGGTATGAGAGAAGACTATTAAAAAGTAGTATAAATATGGTCTGTAGAGTAGTATACAACTCTTAGTTGCTATATAAACAGTTTAAAAGAGAAAATAAACATCAACTAGACAAATAGACAAATGATTCAAAGTGGAGATATATGTGTACAATATTCCTTGTAAATAAACCAAAGACTTTAATACTTTTCTAACATTTAACACACTCTTTTCAATGGAGGGAAATATCTGTTGCTATCATTTCGTACCAATAATGTATGTTTCAAGAGTTCATACATTGGTATGTAATTGGCAATAACTCAGGGGTGGTTGGTATGGAACTTTTATGCAGTAGAACCTAGTCCCTAGGTGATTCAAAATATTGTACTTAGAAGAGGTTAACAGCTCTCTACAGAATTCTTAACTTTTGTAAAAGTGATATACTAAAAGAGATGGAGAATGATTGAATTCTAATATTGGTTTCACTTTTATAATTTGCTACTTACCACTGACTTCCTCATCATTTTTTACCTATCATGATATACTTCTATGAATTGGGTTAGTGCCAGTGCCATATTCTCTGTTAGCAGAAGCTTAATGTAAATTAGCATTTTGTTTCAAGAATTTTTCTAATAGAAACAGCACATTATTGACTCAACAGACTTTTAAATAAATAGAACAGAGAATTTTTTAAAAGGACCCAGAAATAAGCACACACAGATACCTTAGTCAGAATGAAGAAGAGGGAAAAAGAGAGGGAGAGGGGGAGGGGGAGGGGGAGGGAGAGAGAGAGGGAGAGGGAGACGGAGAGGGAGAGGGAGAGGGAGAGGGAGAGGGAGAGGGAGAGGGAGAGGGAGAGGGAGAGGGAGAGAGACAGAATAGCAAGGAAACAGAAAGGGTGGCAGCAGATGACTGTCATTAAAGAGGAGTCAGAGAGGAATAATAGGTATATAGATAATATAGTATAAATCTACCAAAATATCTTACATACATATATGAATGATAAATGAGACCTAGCACTTTATATAATCAATATACACTAAAAATCCTGTCTATCACAATAAGTTTGCTTTAGTAATGTCATACGGAAAAAATACCACCATAAAATAGACTTTACATAAGTTTCAAAATAAAATGGCAGACTATAAAGTTTCTAGGTAACAATATAGAAGAAAATCTTCTAAGCAATGATATTCCAGTAATAACAGCCACCATTGCAGAGGCAATTGTTTTCAATTTTATTCTACAATAAAAGGAATCAGGAAGCCTAATTAAGAAATCCTTAAGTTTAAAACATATAGTGAGACTTAGCCTTTTTATGCTGCCAGAAAAATAAGTGTGTTATAATGAAAACAATAGTAGTAATTGATTACTAACTCCATGAACAAAGCAAAACATATAAGCATATGCATATTTCAAAAAGATGAATGATCAAACTAAAATAGCTCCCACTGGCCAAAGTAGGAATAATTATAAAAAGAAGTATAGTAAAGGAGTTTTTAAGAGTGTATTTTAAAAACATATGTGTTTGTATTTAAGCAAGTATATCTGTAAGTGATAACTGGAAAAAAAAATAGCAATCTCTTACAACAATTCAGATTTGCTTTTATAAATACTGCTTCTATAAGAAAATGGTAACTAAATTTCACATCTAATAGCACAGACTTGATTTTCTCCCAAGACAAGAAAATGCTCTTTTTTTTTTTTTGATATTTAATTTATTTACATTTCAAATGTTTTCCCCTTTGGAAACCCCCTATATCATCCCCCTCCCTCTGCCTGTATGAGGGTACACGCCCACCCACGCACCCACTCCTGTCTTCCCTCCCTAGTATTCCCCTACACTGGGGCATCAAACACCCTCAGGTCCAAGGGCCTCTCCTCCCACTGATGTCCAACAAGGCCCTCCTTTGCCACATATGTGGCCAGCACCATGGATCCGTCCATGTGTATTCTTTGGTTTGTGGTCCAGTCTCCAGAAGCTCCAGGAGGTATGGCCAGTTGACATAGTTGCTCCCTCCATGGGGCTGCAAACCCTCTCAGCTCCTTCAGCCCCTTCTCCAACCGCTCCATCAGAGACCCCACAATCAGTTCAAAGGTTGCCTATGAGCATCCACCTCTTTGTTTTTCAGGCTCTGGCAGAGTCTCACAGGAGACAGTGTATCATGCTTACATCAGCAAACGCTTCCCAACATCAACAATAACGTCCTGGTTTGATGGCTGTTTATGGGATGTATCCAGAAGGTGGGTCAGTCTCTAGATGTCCTTTGCTTGAGTCTCTGCTCCACACTTAATCTCCATATTTCCTACTGTGAGAATTTTGGTCACCCTTCTAAGAAACACTGAAGCATCCACATTTTGGTCTTCCTTCTTCTTAGGCTTCATATGGTCTGGGAATTGAATTTTGAGCATTCTATACTTTTGGGCTAATATCCACTTATCAGTGAGGACATAATGTGTTTGTTCTTTTGTGACTGAGTTACCTCACTCAGGATGATATTTTCAAGTTCCATCCATTTGCCTGCGAATTTCATAAAGTCTTTGTTTTTAACAGCTGAGTAGTATTCCATTGTGTAAATGTACCACATTTTCTGTATCCATTCCTCTGTTGAGGGACATATGGGTTGTTTCCAGCTTCTGACTATTAAAAATATGTCTGCTATGAACATAGTGGAGCATGTGTCTTTATTACATGTTGGAGCATATTCTGGGTATATGCCCAGGAGAAGTATAGCTGGGGTCGCAGGTAGTACTATGTCCAATTTTCTGAGGATCAGTCACACTGATTCCCAGAGTGGTTGTACCAGCTTGTAATCCCACCAGCAATGGAGGAGTGTTCCTCTTTCTCCATATCCTCACCAGCATCTGCTGTCACCTGAGTTTTTGAACTTAGCCATTCTGACTGGTGTGAGGTGGAATCTCAGGGTTGTTTTGATATGCATTTCCCTGATGACTAAGGTTGTTGAATATTTCTTTGGGTGCTTCTCAGACCTTCAAGCTTCCTCAATTGTGAATTCTCTGTTTAGCTCTGCTCTTCATTTTTTAATAGGGTTATTTGATTCTCTGGAGTCTAACTTCTTGAGACCTTTGTTTATATTGGATATTTCCCCTCTATCAGATGTAGGATTGTTAAAGAACTTTTCCCAATCTGTTGGTTGCCGTTTCGTCCTATTGACAGTGTCCTTTGCCTTAAAGAAACTTTGCAATTTTATGAGGTCCCATTTGTCGATTCTTAATCTTAGAGTATAAGCCATTGGTGTTCTGTTCAGGAACTTTTCCCCGTGCCCATGTGTTTGAGACTTTTCCCTACTTTCTCTTCTATTAGATTCAGTGTATCTGGTTTTATGTGGAGATCCTTGATCCACTTGGACTTGAGATTAGTACAGGGAGATAGGAATGGATCAATTTGCATACTTCTACATGTTGAACACCAGTTGTACCAGCACCATTTTTTGAAATGCTGTCTTTTTCCCACTGGATGGTTTTAGTTCCTTTGTCAAAGATCAAGTGACCCTAGGTGTGTGGGTTCATTCCTGGGTCTTCAATTCTATTCCAGTGATCTACCTGCCTGTCACTGTACCAATACCATGCAGTTTTTTTTAATCACCTTTGCTCTGTACCAGCTTGAGGTCAGGGATGCTGATTCCCCCAGATGCTATTTTATTGTTGAGAATAGTTTTTGCTATCCTGTTTTTATTTGATACTCTATTTACATTTCAAATGTTTTTCCCTTTCCAGGTCTCCTCCCATCCCATATCCCTGCCCCTACCTCTATGAGGGTATTCCCCCAATCACCAACCCACTCCTGTCTTTGTTCCCTGGCATTCCTTTATCCTGGGACATCTAACACTCTCAGACCCAAAGGCCTCTCCTCTCACTGATGGCCTACAAGACTCTACTCTGCCACATATGTGGCCAGTCCCATGGGTCCTTTCATATGTATTCCTTGGTAGGTAGTCTAGTCTCTGGGAGGACAGGAAGGGTGACCAGTTGACACTGCTGCTCCCTCCATGGGGTTGCAAACTCCCTCAGCTCCTTCAGTCCCTTCTCCAGCTCCTCCATGTGCGACCCCACTCTCAGTCCAACAGTTGCTGTGAATTGATCATGGGTACTCCACACTTTTGGGCTAATATCTGCTTATCAGTGAGTACATACCATGTTTGTTCTTTTGTGACTGAGTTACCTCACTCAGGATGATATTTTCAAGTTCCATCCATTTGCCTGCGAATTTCATGAGTCATTGTTTTTAATAGCTGAGTAGTATCCCATTGTGTAAATATACCACATTTTTCTGTATCTATTCTCTGTTGAGGGACATTTGGGTTGTTTCCAGCTTCTGGCTATTATAAATATGGCTGCTATGAACATAGTGGATCATGTGTCCTTATCGCATTTTGGAGAATCGTCTGGGTATATGCCTAGGAGTGGCATAGGTGGGTCTTCAGGTAGTATTATGTCCATTTTTCTGAGGGTATGCCAAACTGATTTCCAGAGTGGTTGTACTAGCTTGCAATCCCACCAGCAATGGAAGAGTGTTCCTCTTTTTCCACATCCTCGCCAGCATCTGTGTCACCTGAGGTTTTTATCTTAGCCATTCCGACTGGTGTGAGATGGAATTTCAAGGTTGTTTTGTTTTTCATTTCCCTGATAACTAAGGATGTTGAGCATTTCTTTAGGTGCTTCTCAGCCCTTCGAGATTCCTCAGTTTAGAATTCTCTGTTTAGCTCTGTTCCCCATTTTTGGATAGGGATATTTGTTTCACTGGAGTCTAACTTTTTGAGTTCTTTGTATACGTTGTATATTAGCCCTCTATCAGAAGTAGGATTGGTAAATATCTTTTCCCAATGGGTTGATTGCCATTTCATCCAATTGACAGTGTCCTTTGCCTTACAGAAGCTTTGCAACTTTATGAGGTCCCATTTGTCAATTCTTGATCTTAGAGCATAAGCCATTGGTGTTCTGTTCAGGAACTTTTCCCCTGTGCCCATGTGTTCGAAACTTTCCCCCACTTTCTCTTTTATTAGATTCAGTTTATCTGGTTTTATGTGAAGGTCCTTGATACACTTGAACTTGAGCATTGTGCAGGGAGATAGGAATGGATCAATTTGCATTCTTCTACATTTTGACTGCCAGTTGAACCAGCACCAATTGTTGAAATTCCTTTCTTTTCTCCACTGGATGGTTTTAGCTCCTTTGTCAAAGATCAATTGACCCTAGGTGTGTGGGTTCATTTCTGGGTCTTCAATTCTTTTCCAGTGATCTACCTGCCTGTCATTGTACCAATACCATGCAGTTTTTATCACTACTGCTCTGTCATACAGCTTGAGGTCAGGGATGCTGAATCTCCCAGAAGTTCTTTTATTGTTGAGCATACTTTTTGCTATCCTGGGTTTTTTTGTTATTCCAAATGAATTTGAGAATTGCCCTTAGTAAGTCTATGAAGAATTGAGTTGGAATTTTGATGGTGGTTGCATTGAATCTGTAGATTGCTTTCGGCAGGATGGCCATTTTTACTACATTAATCCTGCCAATCTATGAGCATGGGAGATCTTTCCATCTTCTGAGGTCTTCTTCGATTTCTTTCTTCAGAGACTGGAAGTTCTTGTCATATAGATCTTTCACTTGTTTGGTTATTGTCACACCAAGATACTTGATATTGTTTGTGACTCTTGTGAAGGGTGTCATTTCCCTAATTTCTTTCTCAGCCTGTTTATTATTTGAGTATAGGAAGGGTACTAATTTGTTTGAGTTAATTTTATATCCAGCCACTTTGCTGAAGTTGTTTATCAGCTATAGGATTTCTCTGGTCGAGCTTTTCAGGTCACTTAAGTATATGATCATATTATCTGTAAATAGTGATATTTTGTTTTCTTCTTTTCAAATTTGTATCCCTTTGACCTCCTTTTGTTGTCTAATTGCTCTAGCTAGAACTTCAAGTACTATATTGAATAGATAGGGAGAGAGTGGGCAGCATTGTCTAGTCCCTGATTTTAGTGGGATTGCTTCATGTTTCTCTGCATTTAGTTTGATGTTGGCTACTAGTTTGCTGTATATTACTTTTACTATGTTTTTTTTATCGGCCTTGAATTTCTCATCTTTCCAAGACTTTTATCATGAAGGGATGTTGAATTTTGTCAAATGCTGTTTCAACACCAAATGAAATGACCATGTGTTTTTTTTTTCCTTGAGTTTGTGTATGAAGTGGATTACATTGATCGATTTCCGTGTATTGAACCATCCCTGCATCCCTGAGATGAAGCCTAATGCATCATGGTGAATTATCATTTTGATATGTTCTTGGATTCGGTTTGCAATAATTTTATTGAGTATTTTTGCATTGATATTCATAAGGGAAATTGGTCTGAAGTTCTCTTTCTTTTTTGGTTCTTTGTGAGGTTTTGGTATCAGTGTAACTGTGGCTTTATAGACTGAATTGGGTAGTATTCTTTCTGTTTCTATTTTGTGGAATAGATTGAAGAGTATTGGTATTAGGTCTTCTCTGAAGGTCTGATAGAATTCTGCAATGTACCCATCTGGTCCTAAGCTTTTTTTGGTTGGGAGAATTTTAATGACTGCTTCTATTTCTTTAGGGGTTATGGGACTGTTTAGATGGTTTATCTGTTACTGACTTAACTTTGGTATTTGGTATCTGTCTAGAAAACTGTCCAATTCATCCATATTTTCCAATTTTGTTGAGTATAGGCTTTTGTAGTAGGATATGATGATTTTTTCAATTTCCTCAGATTCTGTTGTTATATCTCCCTTTTCGATTCTGATTTTGTTAATTTGGATACTGTCTCTGGGCCCTCTGGTGAGTCTGACTAAGGGTTTATCTATCTTTTCGGTTTTCTCAAAGAACCAACTCCTGCCTTTGTTGATTCTTTGTATAGTTCTTTTTGTTTCTACTTGGTTGATTTCTGTCCTGAGTTTGATTCTTTCCTGAAATCTACTCTGCTTGTGTGTATTAGCTTCTTTTTGTTCTAGAGCTTTCAGGTGTGCTGTTAAGCTGCTAGTGTATACTCTCTCCAGTTTATTTTTGGAGGCACTCAAAGCTATGAGTTTTCCTTTTAGCACTGCTTTGTGTCCCATAAGTTTGGGTATGCTGTACCTTCATTTTCATTAAATTCTAGGATGTCTTTAATTTTTTTCTTTATTTTTTCCTTGATCATGTTATCATTGATTATAGCATGGTTCAGCTTCCATGTATACATGGGATTTCTGTTGTTTTTGTTGCTATTGAATACCAGCCTTAATCCCTAGTAATCTTATATGAGGCATGGGATTATTTCAGTCTTCTTATATCTATTGAGGTTTGTTTTGTAAACGATTATATGGTCAGTTTTGGAGAAGGCATCATGACATGCTGAGAAGAAGGTATATTCTTTTCATTTGCGATGAAATCTATAGATGTCTGTTAAATCCGTTTGGTCCATAACTTCTGTTACTTTCACTGTGTCTCTGTTTAGTTTGTGTTTCCAAGATCTGTCTATTGATGATAGTGGGGCATTGAAGTCTCTTACTATTATTGTGTGAGGTGCAATGTGTACTTTGAACTTTAGGAAAGTTTCTTTTAAGAATGTGGGTGCCCTTGCATTTGGAGTATAGATGTTCAGAATTGAGAGTTCTTCTTGGCAGATTTTTCCTTTGATGTGTATGAAGTATCCTTCCTTATCTTTTTTGATGACTTTTAGTTGAAAGTAGATTTGATTTGATATTAGAATGACTACTCCAGCTTGTTTCTTGGGACCATTTGCTTGGAAAATTGTTTTCCATCCTTTTACTCTCAAATAGTGTTTTTCTTTAACACTGAAGTGCATTTCCTGTATGCAGCAAAATCCTGGGTCCTGTTTCTGTATCCTGTCTGTTAGTCTATGTCCTTTTATTGGGGAATTGAGTCCGTTGATGATAAGAGATATTAAGGAATAGTGATTGTTGCTTCCTGCTTTTTTCTATGTTATTTTTTGCTTATGTGGCTATCTTCTTCTGGGGTTGTTTAAAGAAGATTACTTTCTTGTTTTTTCTAGGGTGTAGTTTCCCTCCTTGGGTTAGTGTTTTCCATTCATTACCCTTTGTAGGGCTGGGTTTGTTGAAAGATATTGTATAAATTTTGTTTTGTCATGGAATATTTTGGTTTCACCATCTATGGTAATTGAGAGTTTTGCTGGCTATAGCAGCCTGGGCTGGCACTTGTGTTCTCTTAGTGTCTGTTTGAGAACTGCCCAGGATCTTCTAGCTTTCATAGTCTCTGGTGAGAAGCCTAGTGTAATTCTGATGGGTGTGTCTTAATATGATACTTGACATTTTCCCCTTACTGCTTTTAATATTCTTTCCTTGTTTTGTGCATTTGGTGTTTTGACTATTATGTGACAGGAGGAATTTCTTTTCTGGCCCAATCTATTTGGAGTTCCGTAGCCTTATTGAATGTTTATGTTCATCTCTTTCTTTAGGTTAGGGAAGTTTTCTTCTACGATTTTGTTGAAGATATTTACTGTCCCTTTAAGTTGGGAATCTTCACTGTCTTCTATACCTATTATCCTTAGGTTTGGTCTTCTCATTATGCAGGGATATCCTGGATGTTTTGTGTTAGGAGATTTTTGTATTTTGCATTTTCTTTGACTGTTGTGTCAATGTTTTCTATGATATCTTCTGCACCTGAGATTCTCTCTTCTATCTCTTGAATTCTGTTGGTGATGCTTGCATCTATGACTCCTGATCTCTTTCCTAGGGTTTCTATCTCCAGCATTATCTCCCTTTGTGATTTTTTTATTGTTTCTATTTCCATTTTTAGATCCTGGATGTTTTTGTCATTTACTTTGCCTGTTTGATTGTGTTTTCCTGTAATACTTTAAGGAATTTTTGTGCTTCCTCTTTAAGGGCTTCTAGCTGTTTACCTGTGTTCTCTTGTATTTCTTTAAGTTAGTTATTTATTTCCTTCTTAAAATCTTCTATCATCATCATGAGAAGTGATTTTAGATCCGAATATTGCTTTCCTGGTGTGATGGCATATCCAGGACTTGGTTTGATGGGAAAACTGGGTTCTGATGATGCCAAGTAACCTTATTTTCTGTTGCTTATGTTCTTGCACTTGCCTCTTGCCTTCTTGTTATCTCTAGTGCTACCTGCTCTCGATTTCTCTGACTGAATCCTGTCCCTCTTATGATCTTAATTGTGTCACAACTCCTCAGAGTCCTGCTGTCTCTGTGATCCTGTGATTCAGGAATCCTGTGATCCTGAGATCCTGAGTGTTTCAGACCTCCTGGGATTCAAGCTGCCTCTGGAATCCTGAAATCCTTGTGTGCCAAGCTCCTGAGATCCTGTTGTGTCAGAGCTCTTGGGAATCAATCTTTCTCTTTGTGTTGCAGGGGTGTGTGGGGAGCCAGAGTTCTGGGTTTGCTCCAATTAGAGGTACAGACAGGAAGCAACCTGTGCCACTCCTTGGGCAGGGTTTCCTATGTCCCTTGATCCTGGGGGACCCAGTTATGCTGGGTGTTGGGAAAGATGCTGGTGCCTCTCCTGTGATCCTGGCTGTTTCAGAGCTCCTGGGAGTCAGGCTTCCTCTGGGTATTGTAGGCGTGGGTGCAGAGCCAGAGCCCCAGGTCTGCTCTTGGTGCAGTTTCAACCTGGAAGGAAGTTGTGACACTGGCTAGGCCAGGGTTCCTGTGTTTCTGGATCCTGGGGGTCCAAGTTAATCTGATGGTTGGGGCAGATGTTGTTGCCTCCTCACCTGTAATCTTGAGCATCTTACAGAACCTGGGAGTCGAGCTTTCTCTGGGTGTTGTAGGTCTGAGTGAGGAGCTATTGTCCAAGGTCTGCTCAGGGCAGTTTCAGACCAGAAAGAAACCATGCCACTAGCTGTGCAAGAGTTCTCGTATCCCTCTATCCCGTGGGGACCCAGTTACTCTGGATGTTGGGGCAGATGTTGTGGTCTCCTCAGTTGTACTGGCTAGTTTTGAGTGTCAACTTGACACAAGCTGAAGTTATCACAGAGAAAGGAGTTTCAGTTGAGAAAATGCCTCCATGAGATCCAGGTGTAAGGCATTTTCTCAATTAGTGATCAAGGGGGGGGGGGCCCTGGTGAGTGGTACCATCTTTGGGCTGGTAGTCTTGGGCTCTATAAGAAAGCAGGCTGAGCAAGCCAGGAGAAGCAAGCCAGTAAGCAGTATTCCTCCATGGCCTCTGCATCAGTTCCCGCTCCTTGACCTGCTTGAGTTCCAGTCCTGACTTCCTTTTGTGATGAACAGCCTCATGGAAGTGTAAGCCGAATAAACCCTTTCCTCCCCAACTTGTTTCTTGGTCATGATGTTTGTGCAGGAATAGAAACCCTGACTAAGACATCACCTCTGATCCTGGGCATGTTCGAGCACCTGGGAGTCGAGTTTCCTCTAGGTATTGTGGGACTAGGTGCGGAGCCAGTGCCCAGAGTCTGCTCAGGGCACAGGTTCAGGCAGGAAGGGGCCATTTTTTTTTATTTTTTATTTTATTTTTAAAGCAGCTTTCTGAGATGATCCTTGCTTATTCGTATTGCTTTATTTGGTGGTACATGTGAATGCACATATTTTATTGGGGTGAACTAGGTATTACATATGTTGGCATTCCTTCTAGGCTCTGCCCAACAGTTACCTGGCAACAGCCGAGTAGGTCTGGCTTGCTCTAAAACAGGACTGTTTGGCCTCTCTCTTCTCTCTCTCTCTCTCTCTCTCTCTCTCTCTCTCTCTCTCTCTCTCTCCCTCTGTCTGTGTTTCCATCTCTCCTTTTACCTTCTCTCTCATTTCCCTCTTCTTAGACACCATAATTGCTATACTCTTCATTATTCCTACTACCATGATGCACTAAAACCTGTGAATGTAAGTATCAAAATAAGACCTCTATCTATCATTTATGGGAGGCCTTTGTAACAGATAGAAGAAAGGAAGATAGCATACAGGCTTAAAGAATATTTCGAAAAAAATTATAAAATACAGAAATTAAAATGAGCATATGCATTTTGACCAGAAAATTTATGATTAATATAATAAGATATTATAAAACATTGTTGGTATGATATTTTTAGCTACCTTATTGGGTTATTTAATTCTACCTTCCTTCTAAACCTTATTTCACCCTAATCCTTTCCAACCTCCCCAACATTAAGTAGGACAGAAAGGATAGAGAAAACAGTGGGACATAAATCTATTTACATTACATCCTGCAGATTAGGAAAGTTGAACTCCTTGGGGCAAGTCCAATCTTCATTTTCAGGATATCTCCAAATTCCTCTAGTATTTTTGCTCACTTGACAAACTTCAACAACAGCAACTAGGAGCATCTCAGGGAGCAGCAGCCTTCTCAGGTCCTCTAACCACTCTCTATTTTAAACCTTCTCCAGAGTGTCCAGAATTAAACTATCTGCAGCTGGCAAAGATCATACCCCTGCTCATGCACAAGGCAAATCATAAGCACCTGCTGTAAAGCAGCCTCTTATACCGCAACTCGATTAAAAATAAACCATATTCACATAAGTGGATTTTTAAGGAAATGGAAATTCTTACTATAAAATTTTGATGAAAATCAGAGATATTGGATGGTTTTCTTTTCTTTTCTTTTTTTTGAACCTTTCTTCTTCTTGTTGTTTTTCATTGGATATTTTCTTTATTTGCATTTCAAATGTTATCCCCTTTCCTGGTTTCCCCTCTCCTGGAAACCCCCTATCACATCCCCCTTCCCTCTACTTTTATGAGGGTGTTCTCCCACCCATCCACCCATTCCTGCCTCCCCTCCCTCAATTCTCATACACTGGGACATCTATCGAGCCTTCATATGACCAAGGACCTCTCCTCCCATTGACGCCTGACATGGCCATCCTCTGCTATATATGCAGCTGGAGCCATGTGTTAGTTGGGGCTTAGTCCTTGGGAGCTCTGGGGGGTCTGGTTGGTTGGTACTGTTGTTCTTCCTATGGAGTTGGCAAACCCCTTCAGCTCCTTCAGTCCTTTCTCTAACTCCTCCATTGGGGACCCAGAGCTCAGAACAATGGTTGGCCTCGAGCATCTGCATGTGTTAATTTTATGACTGATAATAAGGCATCTTAAAATATGAGTAATAGATATCAACAGGTACTTGAAGACCATTAAGAGCCCCTTTTTTCAATGTTCTTATCCAAGAATATCTGAAAAATTAAAAGTCAGCATTGTTCTAAGATAGCAGTACATTTTAATAAAATGTATCAAGTTCAGAAGTAATGGTCTTTTAAAAACTATATTATGTTTAAGTAATACTTATACATTCCTAATAGGCAAACAATTTTACAAGGAAATGGCTAGAGAATTCCTGTATATCCTACAAAGGATTGAAAGGGACTCATACACTTACCAATGGTTATAAATTTCTTGTGATTAATGAGAAAAATAGACATTCAATGAGTCTTGTTATATAGGAGCTATATTCTCATTAATAATATTAGTTTTTTTCTCAACTGCAGAAGTGCACTTACACTGGAAAAACATACACATTGGAACCCTTGATTCACAAACATTGCTAAGAACCATACATTTTGATTTTAAACTAATTTCCTTTGTTTTAAATGGATAAAAATCAGAGGAAAACATAGCATTATTATTAATAGGGAGTGGGCACACAGAAACTGAGAGACAAACACATACACACACACACATGCACACATTCTAGTATCTATTATGTACTTCATATGTGGTTGTTGAATACTACCGATTTAAAATATACCCAACTGTTACTCCTTTTCCCCCTCTTTTTAAATTCCATACAATTGTCTCTAATTTTATAATTTTGTTGCCAGAAGAAATGAAAATGTCTTAAAATCTAAGAAACTTAATTCTAGTACTACTTTTCCATCAAAATATAAAACAAAATCACTTATTCTGTCTTAATTCAAGCTCTTTTGGGCCTTTTACCTTTTGGACCATTTAACACCTTCCCCATTCTTTACAGTAATTTTCATTCCATTAATAGTATATTCTTAATAGACCTCTTGATGTTTCAATATTTGAACTATATATTTAGTTCAATATTTCAAATAAAGTTGAGAAATAGTTAATAATTTATACTTGCTGACACCCAAGATGTCTATATAACTTAAGACTTTCAAAATAATTCATACATTTGTTTTACTGTCTTTTTGTTTATTTCCAAATAACTCTGTGTTCTGAATAATTGACTTAATGCCATAATAGTTTATAATTCACACTTCTCACATTTCTCTGCTTCCTGAAACAAATTAACTTCAGTTAATTCATGTAGAACAACAAAAAGTCTTGAACTAAAACCTGTGTCTTTTAATTCCATGTCCAGTGCCTTTTCATTTATACCATGAGCATTTTGTGAGCAATAGAAAATCTCTTTTGCAAAAAGCATGCCATCTGTTCATCTGAAATTATGTGTACAAGAAAAGAACATCATTCTGATGCTCATATTCCATGTATCAAATCTAAATTAATATTCTTTTCATGTTTAGATAGGAGTGAATTTTCAACGGCTTAAAATATTATAGTTAAGTTTAGTAGGACCTTGTAAGTCTCTTAAAAGGACATTGAGTAGCTATTTTTCAACTCACTGTGTTTAACAATAGCCACTTTGTATGCAATAGACTAAAATATTGACATGAACTTGCATACTGATTGTTCTTTTTGTTCTACTGTCATGCTATTTTGGAATTGTTAAGATGCCCTCAAAGATGGGGTTCTGATATTTCAAATATTAAAGGGTAGTTCACATTGAAGTAGGCTCTGCATACAAAGTCAGCATTTTAAATTTTAAGTTCCTTGAGAAAAGCAGTAAAACAAATAGTAATTTATGAGTATGTTTGTTTTCTTAAATTTAATCCATTCTAAAATATAATGAACACATGGAGATTACTGTACCTTGAAAAGGCCTTTGTTGCAATTATCTGATTAATTTAGAAAATATATTTTTTTTTTTACTTTAAAGAACTGTTTGAATTTAGACCACAAATCAAACCTCATTAAACCAAAGATGACAAATCTAATTAAGGTAAAAGAATTAAGTTAAAAAAATATGGTGAGATTTATAGCCTAAATATCTGTGCTTTAGGCATGGCTAATAAATGCTTTACTACATCAAGAGAGAACACATACTCAAGATGAATTTATATAGAAATAAAAATTCAAGAATGATGAGGTGGTCTTGTGATATCTGAGAATGAAATTAAGTGTAGAGCAAAGGACTGAATCAATTTCTTTTGGAGATTTGGGTTATCATTAACAGTAATAGAAAATTTTGTGATATTTTACATGGATAAAACTCCCATGTGAATCTGAATCCCCTAGCCTTCTATCTCATTTCCTACCAATAGAAACCCAAAGTCTTGAGAATTGAATTCATATTACATCTATAGCTAACTGAATTCACGGCCTCACTTTGCTTTTCTGGACATTATAAATAGAATATAATTGACAGAGAATTATGAATATTTAATCAAATGTGAATACAGTTTGTAGAATCCAGATTGACAGTTTATGAAAATTAATTCCATTTCACTTATTATATGTTTTTCCAGATAAAGCTTTCAAAATTAATGATGAGAGAAAAATATATATTTTGAAAACCAAGAAACATTTATATCAAAAAGCCTTCCTTTAACTCTTCTATATCTTTAGTGACATCTATGCTGGTGAGCAAAAATAACCTAGTTATTAGAAACTCTGCTACCTAAGAGACCATGTATTGCTGTTATTGCTTTTTTTTCAGTTACATATTACCAATATTTATGGAGATAACATTTTTAGAAATAAAACCAGTTCATGATGTCAGATGAAAATTAGTTTATGTATTTTTCACAAATGGTTAAGCACAGTATGTGAAAATCACTTAGATTGCCCAAATTTTGTGTGTTTACTGTTATGCTATTAATTTTTCTTCTTCTTTTGTTTTTCAATTTAATTGAATTTTGACTGTACTCTACTGATCAATTAATGAAGAGAAAAATATTACAATTTATCTGCTTGATCATCTTATTCTTGGTATTCTTTCTGGGTTGTAAAAGCTACTTCTTTCTATTAGAGGTAGAAATCAATACTCAGGTTGAAAAGAAAGTTCAGTATTTGGCTTTGCAAATGAAGTTTCTTTTTAACACCCAGAATAGGAATTCTAATAGAAACCATTTGAATGCCTGGTCACAATTATTGGAAAACACACAAAGCAATATTGACTTGCCAACTGCTAAAAACAAAACAAAACAACAACAACAACAGCAAAAACCCTGAATATCAAATGTTTTTATTTCAGTAGAAAACTATTCTAGGAGTGAAGTAAGGATGACAATACTTTATAGTAACATTTTAGCTTTTTTAAAACATTCTGTGAAGAGAAAAAGTTATATTACTTTTAACAAGTGTTTGTCAATTTTGATTTGTGGGCTGACTAGAGAATTTTAAAGAAAAATGAATTTGTCAGACTTAGTGTTTAGGGACAGGCATATTTTTCAGGAACTTGGCAAGATGATTGCATGATTGTTTAATCATTTTGTTTCCAATCCCTGAATATTTCAATGTATTCACATAGCCAGTCCACAGATGAAAGTTTTCTGAATAATTTATGGTTCAATCATGAAACAGTGATAAATTTGAATTTATCTGCACTTTTTCCTTAGTTAATAGAAATAAGTTATATAAAAGATGTCAAATACATATTTTTTAATTGCTTCAATTTTTTAAAATGGAAATTAACTTCTGAGTACATTTTAGATTATCCTACATTGCCTCTATTGACTAAATAACTTAGAGTCAACCATATTAACTTACTGAGAACATTTCATTTTTTAGCTTGCATTTTGTTCACATTAAGAATATTATTTGATTAATACATAATTTTCATGCATTCATTAAATACACAAGTTAATGGGCTTTTAAATCACCATTAATGAAAACGTGGTTGGCAAGCATATAGAGAAGAGGCTGCCTATGAAGTTCAGAATGGACTAGAACTCATTGTCATCCTTATTTCACTTCAGAGGTGGAATTAAAACAGGAACCTTCACTCCTAGATAGAATATAGTAAATCTTAAATAATAGAAAATTAATGTCATCTGTTTTCGAATGGTAGAATCTATGTCTAAATTTGTAGATCAGGGCTGCATTATGACTTGTTTTGATCCACTGAATTAAACAGAATTGAAATGATATGCATTCTAAAGTTAGAATTTAGAAAATCTTATGATTTCCTCTCTTTCCTTCTAGATCTGTCATCATCTGATCAAGATCAGAATAATCTGTTCTGTTAGAGGATGAGGTTTCATGTGCTGTTAGATTAATGGGAGTTTTAGCCACTCAGCTCTACCAGTTGAGACCATGCACTCATTATTAAGCTCCATAACTTATAGAAAAGAGATTAACTCTACTTCCTCTGCATAGCCTAATTTGACATAGAATCCTGAACAAATAAATTAGTGTTTAAGCCACTATGCAATTTTATTTGTTTTTAAGATAATTAGTCATGTAATCCAAGCTGGCCTCAAACAAGCTAAGAAAGTTAAGGTGATCTTGATCCTAATTCTTTCTCTTCCACCTCTCAAATGCTAGGTTAACAGGCATCTATAACCACACCTGACTTAGGTCAGTAAGTTTTGATGAAGTTTGTTATACAGTAGCTCACTGATTGTGAAAACTTTGTGGGCCACTTGGCAGGAATCTGACATTTGGCCAAGGAACAAGGAAATGGGCTAGGCAGGAATCTAATCCTAGGCTAGAACAGGGAAGTAAGTTCAGGCAGGATTCTTTTTTAAAATTTTTTTTATTTTTGATACTTTATTTACATTTCCAGTGTTTCCCCTTTTCTGGGTCTCCTCTTTGGAAACCCCTATCCCCTCCCCATCCCTGCCTCTGTGAGGGAATTCCACCTCCCACCCACCCGCCCACCCATCCCCATATTCCCGCCTTGACATTCCCCTTTACTGGACCCTCTAACATCCTCAGGCCCAAGGGCCTCTCCTCTCTCCCTGATGGCCATCGAGGTCATCTTCTGCCACATACGTGGTCCAAACCATGGGTCCATAGATGTGTATTCTTTGGTTGGTGGTCCAAACTCCAGGACGACGGGCGGTGGGGGGGAGTCAGGCCCATTGACACTCTTGCTCCCTCCATGGGGCTGCAAATTCCCTCAGCTCCTTCAGACCTTCCTCCAACTCCTCCATCTGGGACCTCACTCTCAGTCCAGCGGTTACTGTTAAGTGAAACTTGGGCATTCTGAACTTTTGGGCTAATATCCGCTTATCAGTGAGTACATACCATGTTCCTTCTTTTGTGACTGAGTTACCTCGCTCAGGA
>CM052722.1:63461229-63471415 GCA_028551405.1 Uromys caudimaculatus
TATCCATTTGCCTGCAAATTTCATGAAGTCGTTGTTTTTAATAGCTGAATAGTACTCCATTGTGTAGATGTACCACATTTTCTGTATCCATTCCTCTGATGAAGGACATCTGGGTTGTTTCCAGCTTCTGGCTATTATAAATATTGCTGCTATGAACACAGTGGAGCATGTGTCTTTATTATATGTTGGAGCATCTTCTGGGTATATGCCCAGGAGAGGATTCTTAATTTTAAGGTGGAACAGAAGAAGTAGGCTTTGGGTGAGAATATGATTTTGGGCTTGGACAAGGAATTAGGCTCAGATATTTTAGTCATCCTGATAAGCCCTCAGAAACAGCGAACACAGGAATGATCACAGACTTTATTTATTGCCTTGCTCATTCCTTGGCTATTTGTGTTTATTGTACTGTTTGCCCTTATTGCTTGCATGTAATTAAAATGGTATAAAAGCAGATTGGGAAAAAATAAACCTGCCTTCAGTCTCAGAATTGACTGAGGCCGTGCTGCAGTATTGTCTAATTGTCTCTTCCTTTTCAATCACTGGAGAATATGTTGACTGACTGAGCAGGCTTGGTCAATTGATATGCAGAGCATAAAAAGACTAAAAAAACTCAGACAAGCTTCACAAGTTCACTAATATGTAGGTTTTTAAAAATATTTGCAACAATTTTTAAAAAAATTAACTTCAAATTACAGTCATATCAATATACCAAAATCAGGAAATATTATGCCATGAATGTATAATATATGTGTAGATAGGATATCTTACAACTTACTGTAATAAAATAAGTACAAATCCATTCTTTAAAAATTATAAGAATTCACATACATAAACCTAGACAGTGACTGGTACCATTGGTATCTGAAAGGTTTAAGCAATATAAAGATGCAGTGTTAAATTATAGCTATTTAAAATACAGAGCAGCACTTATTGCACTTTTATAGTAATCGCATAGTTATTTCCAGTATCTATTTTTGTGAGCTAAAGTATGAGAAGTATTTAACTATCTGCTAAAAATATGTCTCATATGACCCTAACTTTCTTTGTAGGTAGTCTGTCTCTGCAGGAAACAGTGTATCACATTAAAAAATGACTTTCCTGTTTTGCATAGTTTTCTCAGTGTATATTTAATATATCTCTAATGTGCAAAATGTGTTAATCAACTGTGTGTAATTGGTGAGACTGAATATATAAACCACACTTAAGGAAAGGCTCCATACCCAATCAGAGATGGGCAATAAAAAGAACCCAATGGTATATTTTGCAGATTTTTATTGTCTTATATTGTTTGGGAATTTTTTCTTACTATTTTTTTTCTTTTATGTTATAGTTTCTGATTGCCTGTTTTTTTGCTTCTTGTTCTTCCATGTCTCTGTGTATATATTTCTTCTGCATTTTAAATTTTTGGCTTTCTTTCATTATTGGTCTGTGTTTTTTGCTTGTTTTCTAAAGAAAGACAGTGTAGATTTGCATGGGAAAGGATGTGTCAGGAGTTATGACAGGGACGACCATGATCAGAAATCAGAATATTTGAAAATATCATCCTGAGCGAGGTAACTCAGTCACAAAAGAACGAACATGGTATGTACTCACTGATAAGTGGATATTAGCCCAAATGTTTGGAATACCCAAGTTTTGCTTTACAGTAACTGCTGGACTGAGAGTGAGGTCCCAGATGGAGGAGTTGCAGAAGGGACTGAAGGAGCTGAGGGAGTCTGCAGCCCCATGGAGGGAGCAACAGTGTCAACTGGCCTGAACCCCCGGTCCTCATAGAGGTTGGACCACCAACCAAAGAATACACATGGAGGGACCCATGGTTCGGACCACATATGTGGCAGAGGAGGGCCTTGTTGGCCATCATGGGGAGGAGAGACCCCAGTAAAGGGAAATGTCAAGGTGGGAATATGGGAGTGGGCAGGCAGGTGGGTGGGAGGTGGAATTCACTCATAGAGGTGGGGGAGGGGGAGGGGATAGGTGGTTTCCAAAGAGGAGACCTAGAAAGGGGGAAACATTGGAAATGTAAATAAAGTATCAAAAAAAAAAAAGAAATCAGAATATATTATATCAATTTTCAACAAAAATAACAAAAAATTAGAAGTGAAATTTTACACAGATAATTGTTTAGAAAAGGAAGTATAGAAAGTACATACCAGAAAGCCATGCAGTTCCCCTTCCAAAGGTACCCTATTTACTATCACACTGTTGGATGAAACACTGATTCTGCAGCATCCTGAAGGCACTACCCAGTCATGTATGAGCAGTCAATATAAAAGTATAAGTACTCTGCCCTTACTTTGCCCAACTGCTTAACACTGCCTATACTAGATCTAACATTGACAGAAGTGATAGAAGGAAAACTATATGAGGGGCTGGGGAAATGCCACAGTGAGTGATACATACTGTTCAAATATGAGTACATGAGTTTAGATCCCAAGCATTCACACAAAAATGTGGAGATACTGGGATGCACCTGTACCCCACATAGTAGTAGAGCCAGGAGGAATTTCGGTTCTAGATGGACAAACAAGATTATCTCTAGATACAGTGAGAGACCCTGTTTCAAAAATCAAGGTAACTCAGAAAATTAGAAATAGATCAACCTGAAGACCCAGCAATACCACCCAAAAGATGCCCCACCATGCTACAGGGGCACATGTTCCATTACGTTCATAGAGGCCTTGTTTGTGACAGCCAAAAGCTGGAAACAACCCAGGTGTCCTATGACAGAAGAATGGATACAAAAATGATTTTCATTTACACAATGGAATACAACTCAGCTATTAAGAACAAGGACATCCTGAGTTTTGAAGGTAAATGGATAGAACTAGAAAATATCGTCCTGAGTGAGGTAACTCAGACCCAAAATGACATGCATGGTATGTACTCACTAATAAGTGGATATTAACCAAAGGAAAAAAAAAGTACAGAATACCTAAGATATAGTCCACAGAACTCAAAAAGGTCAACAAGCCCAAGGCCAAGGACGCAAGTGAGGATGCTTCAATCCCACTTGGGCAGAGGGAAGAAAGCAATCACAAGGGGGGAGTGAGCGAGGGACATGGGAAGAAAAGTTGAGTTGGGGGAAGAGCGGAACCAGATCTGCTATTGGGTGAAGGAAAAGGACTGAAGCCCTGAGGGCTAGCAGAAAGAATGAAAACAGGGAAACTCGGGAGGTAGAAGGTTGGCGGAATCCTCCAGAGTGCACCAGAGACCTAGGAGGTAAGAGACTCTCAGGACTCAAAGGAAGGGACCTTAGATGAAATAGCCGGAACTAGGGAGAGGGAACTTGTAGAGCCCACCTCCTGCAGAAAGTCAGGGCACCAAATGAGGGAGAGGGTTGCCATCCCACAGTCAAAACTCTGACCTACATATAATTCTTCCTGTCTGAAAGAACTACAGGGATGGAAATAGAGAGACGCCTGAGAAAAAAAAAGGTCCAGCAACAGGCTCAAAGTGGGATCAAACTCAAGGGGTTGTCCCAAGGCCTGACACTATTAATGAGGCTATGAAGGGCTAGCATGACTGCACTCAGGAAGACCCAACAAGCAGCTGAGTCAGATGCAGATATTTGCACCCAACCAATGGGCAGAAGCTGCTGACCCCTGTAGTTGAATTGGGGAGAAGCTGGAAGAATCTGAGGAGGAGGGTGACCCTTTAAGAGGACCAGCAGTCTCAAATCACCTGGACCCCTGAGATCTCTCAAACACTGGACCACCAACCAGGCAGCAGACACCAGTGGATATGAGACCCCCCAACACATATACAGCAGAGGACTGCTGGGTCTGGGTTCAATCAGAGGAGATGCACCTAACCTTTAAGAGACTGGAGGCCTGAGGGAGTTTAGAGGTCTGGTGGGGTATGGGGTGGGGTATGGGGAAATCCTCGTGGAGATGGGGGCAGGGAGGAGGAATGGGAGGTGGTACAGTTGGACGGTGGATAAAATCTGGAGTGTAGAATATAAATAAATAACACACAGGCAGGTAAGCATGCATACACACATATATATGCATGTTTGCAACTCTCTCTCTCTCTCTCTCTCTCTCTCTGTCTGTGTGTGTGTGTGTGTGTGTGTGTGTGTGGTGTATTACTAAAAAGAAACCTGATATGGTTTATTAACATGTATTTCACCAGGGAAGATCTTACTCTAGACTACTATAATAAAGAGTATTTCTAAAAACTTCCTTCTCAGTGCAAAAGATAGAGAGTATATATTTTGATGTTGTTGAAGCATAAAAAGTCAGAGGTAACAAGTATAGAATTTTAATTGTACTCACTAAATATGCAGCACAATCAAACTATGGACATTACTCACTTCATAGGAGACCTACATAGAAGAGCCATAATTACTACTGTACAAGGAAAAAAAAGAGAATGAATGTCAGAATCCATTAACATGTGCTCATAAAATTCAGGATCATTAAGGTCAGCCCTTACTTCAGCAATGTTTCCCACCTTCCTATCTGTGGAAGCCCTATGGGAATCAAATGCAGCTCCCTGTTGCTGAAGCCAAGCAGTATTGAAATCAGTAAATGGCAGGGTATTGTTTCTACCATAGCCAATAATCGAACAGAAAGAACAGAATGTAATATTCCAGAAATGAAAGTGAAAACTTTAAAGCTGAAAACTTTAGAACAGAACATTTGTTATTGTTTGTTTGTTTGCTTGCTTGCTTCTTTTTGGTTTTTTTATTTTTTTGGATTTTAACTATCGAACGAAACAGCCCAAATTACCAGTACTATCTGTATAACCTACGATTTCCTTCTGGTAACAATTATTTTTAAAAGCTTTACTTTTCTCAAAAATTTATTTTATGTTTTGTTGTTGATGTTGTTGTTTTTGTTTCACAGTCTCTCTGTATTGCCTTGGCTGTCTTAGAGCCCACAATGTAGATCAAGTTCACCTTGAACTCACAGGGTTCTACCTGCTTCGGCCTCCCAAGTGCCAGGATTAAAGGTATGTGCCACCAATGCAGAGCTCAAAATATTTTTAAAATAATTCAGATTATTTCGTATCTGGTCAGGTTTATATTTTAAAAACAATTTTAATGTGTTAAAAAAACCATGTGATACTTGATTTTTAAAACATTCACTAAAAACCATAGGCATGGACTCTGAAAGGTCCTTAATAATGGTATATATATATTCAACCTCATGAATATTGATGCCTTAGCAATATAAATATTCTATTATATTTTGCTGTATAACTGAGTATGAATTTAGCTACAGTATATCTGTGGAAATTTTGACCTGATAGAGATATATTTTCTTGTTCATATTCATTTACCATCTACATGATTATTGGTTAATTTCATATTGGCTGTATTTTCTGGGTTGTTCTGAAAGGAAAACATACTAATTGACTTAAAACTTATAGAAATATGCTTGGTAATCATAAATGCTGACTAGTTGTGTCAAGTTATCAAGTTGCTATTACCTATAATCTCAAAATATTAAAACATGATTTCCTTGAATGATTTTGTAGTAGAGGTACTATTTTAAGAGCTAATTTTTACAACAAACATCAAGTTGGGGAACAGCATCATTATAAAATAGCTAGATTTTACTACCATTGATTTAATTTTGGTGAGCCAATCAGACATGTACTTCAGTGTTTTAAGCTCACTGTTTTAAACTTAGCAGGCATAGCTTCCTGCCTTCAAATTCATGATAATCATATATGACAGTCTAGTTAATGATAATTATGTTCATTTTAACTAACTTGATCAGTCATTTATAATAGAACCTTATTAGTCCATCTAAATTTACAAATTTCTCTTAGTTTTACCATATGCATAATAAATAGAATTATTTTTTACCAATGTGTTAACTGCATTCCTATTCTCTTTATAGAAAAGGAATGCTGAAAGTTTTTAAAACAATAATTAATCAAAAATACCTCATTTATCTATTGAGTCTTAAATAAATAATTCCAAGGTTTTTCTACTTTGTTGCTGTAATTAAGACTTTCAAAAATAAACTTTGAAGATAGTTTAAGGATACCAGTGTTAGAAGAACAGCACTGAAATTTCCTAATTTAGCAAGAAGAATTAATGATGCTGAAAGAATAATATGAAAACATTGAAATACCTTTCTTGCATCTTATTAGTTCTTTGAGAATTTCATAAAATGGAACTTAAAATTTTAATACTTTTTCAGTTTTAGTTTTGATAATAAGATTGAATTTGAAAAAAATATATGTATTCCTGAATTTGCTGCCTTCTGTTATGCTAGAAGACAAACTCTGAGGAAGAGATTTCCATTCAGAATTTTTTTGTAAGGCAAGGTGTTAGAAAGTTGTAAGATAGTAAAGGAATCAAGAATGGATAAAGTAGTATCATTTGATTACAAAAATATTGCTGGCAATTTTGATAGGGATGCAAAGCTTGATGTGCTACATCAAAAACAAGCATAAGTGTAACAACGGTGTAGAGACGCTTTGTCTTCTGAATTGAGATTTGATAGTACACAAGTTACTTATAAGAATAAGCAAGGCTGTGGTAAGGCTTCTTTGTTTAGCAAAGATAAAATGGGAAAGGAAATGAGAGAGTAAATGATCAGCAAATGATATAACCATCAGGTGAACAAATCAAGTGTTATTCTCAAGTAAATCTAAGAGGTTATCTATTATTAAAAGTAAATTATTTTTAAAGTTGCAAAATAATATTTATATAACATTGTGATAAGCACAGTGAACCCAGCAGTAAGAAAGAAAAATATTCCTACCTACATGAAATCATGTCTGAAGTTATATTCTAGAGATGAAAAGAACACACACACAAATACAAGACACCCCAAATATACATTAAAATATGTGTTCTTTGTTGACTCTATTGGCCTCTGTGATGTGTCCTTGACACCACTAGTTCCTTCAATCCTTTTCCTAACTCTTTCACAAGTCTTGCCATAGGCCGACATTTGGTACAAGAGACTACATTTTAATTTTTATACAAAATCTCCCAATAGAAGGTTCATGTTTTGTAGGTTTGTCTACCATAAAGCAGGATTATCAAGATGTGATTGAATCCTGTGCATTCTAAATTCATCTGTGGGTTAATTCATTGATGGATCTATACCTGGATGAGATGTTATGGGCTGAACCCTGTTGAAAGAACAGTTACTAAGGACCTGTATTTTAAGGGAGCATCTTTTTCTATCCTCATTTGTGTCTTTCTTGCCTCCTTCTTGACAATTTTTCTCATTTTTCCACCATAATATTGTGCCTCTCTATGCATGGACCTGGAAGCAAGAAGAAAATGAACAAGAACCTCTGTAACAATTTCTTTCTTGTTTTCTGTGGAATAATGTGACATCAGTAAAAAAAAAAAAAAAAAAAAAAAAAAAATAGACATGTCCATGTGTTGACTAATGAGCAGGAGTCACAGAGGCAAGCATTACAATCAGAATATAAGAGATAGAAGAGAGAATCTCAAGTGTAGAAGATACCATAGAAGACATTGACACCACAGTCAAAAGAAAATACAAAAAGCAAAAAGCACATAACTCAAGGCATTCAAGAAATCCAGGATACAATGAAAAGACTAAATCTAAGAATAATAAGTATTGAAGAGAAATCAAGGGATGGGGCCACCCACCCATCTCAGAGTTTTTAACCCAGAAATGTTTCATCAAAAGGAAAGACAGGGCTACAAAAACAAACAAACAAACAAACAAACAAACAAACAAAAAACGGAGCAGAGACTGAAGGAAGGGCCATCTGGGAACTGCCCCACCTGGGGATCCAATCCATCTGCAGACACTAAACTCTGACACTGTTGCTGTTGACAAGAGGAAAAGGAACCTGGTGTGGCCATTCCCTGTGAGTTTCTGACAGCAACTGACCAATGCATAGGTGGATGCTCATAGCCAACCATCAGACTGAGCTTGGGGACCCTGGTGGGTGAGCTAGGGGAAGGACTGGAGGAGCAGAGTGGGGATTGCAACCCCATGGGAAGAACAATGTAGGGTGACCGGATCACCTAGAGCTCCCAGGGACTAGACAACCAACCATGGAGTGTATATGGAGGGATCTGTGGCTCCAGATACATATGTGACAGAGGATGGCCTTGTCTGACACTACTGGGAGGGGAGGCCTTGGTCCTGTTGAGGTTTGATGCCTCAGCTGGGAGTGCGTGAGTGGGAGGGTAGAGGAGGACCCTCATAGAGACAAAGGGGAGGGGATTGAGGGTGGATGTGATAGGAGGGTGGTGGAGGGGTTATGGGGAAGGGAGATATCATTTGAGTTGTAAACAAATGAAATGATTAAAGTACAATGTGAAAAATAACCAGACTTCTGTAAAAAATACATGACACACAATGAACAGAAAATTACATACCAATAACTTTTATTAATTCAGATGCAAACTATTTAAACATAATTGATCAATTCTGATCATCAAAGAATATAAGCATTATAAAATGTGACTAATAAAATGTATTCTAGGTATATGAATAGCCATGCACATCAGTAATGGAAAATATCATGATAATCTTAATGGATGCAATAAATATTTGAAAAGCATAATATGCAACATGCTTTTAGGCTAGAATTCTTCAAAATTAGGAATACAGAGGAATTTTTTGATACTTTATTTACATTTCACATGTTTTCCCCGTTCCAGGTCTTCCCTTAAGAAATCCCCATGCCATCTCCCCTCCCCCTACCTCTATGAGGGTATTCACCCACCCACCCACACATTCTCTTCTTTCCTCCATGGCATTCCCATATACAGGGGCATCTAACACCCTCAGGCACAAGAGCCTGTCCTCCCACTGATGGCCAACAAGGCCATCCTCTGCCGCAAATGTGGACAGCACCATGAGTCCCTCCATGTGTATTCTTTGATTGGTGGTCCTGAAAGACCCTAACCCTCGCTTGTCCCCTTAGCAACCTCTAGACAGTCTAGAACCTAAAATAAAAATAGGAATGAAAATTATGTGCCTGAATAAGCCCCACCTGACCACACTATAGTTCAGAGAAATGAATGACCCTGGCCTGGCCACTGGGCCAAGACCCTGTTCCAGGAACTGGCTAACTGTAAAAACAGGTTTCACCACTACATTATGGCTCAACCACCTTATGATTAATTTAGAATAATTGCAAGAATGTTTTTGTAACTGCCTTATGATTGTCTTAAGACATTCTGTACTTTTCCATGACACATGTTTTTCACCTCAACCCCTTACTTCACTCCCCTTGCTTTATGGTTTTTCCCTTTAAATACCCCTAACTTCAGTTGTTCGGGGTCGAGCTCCTCTGCCCCTGCATGGGTTATGAGCTCGGCCCCAGTGCACTGGTCCCAAATACACCTCATGTGATTGCAGCAAGATCGGTCTCTCACGAGTTCTTGGGGGGTCGCACTATCCCGAGACTTGAGTGAGGGTCTCCCTATTTCGGGGGTCTTTCAGTCCAGTCTCCAGGACCACTGAGGGGATCAGGCCAGTTGACACTGTTGCTCCCTCCATTGGGCTGCAAACTCCCTCAGCTCCTTCAAGCCCTTCTCCAACTCTTCCATCTGGGACCTCACACTCAGTACAACAGTTGCTATGAAGTGAATATTTGGTATCCCGAACTTTTGAGCTAATATCCACTTATCAGTGAGTAAATACCATGTTCATTCTTTTGTGACTGAGTTACCTCACTCAGGATGATATTTTCAAGTTCTATCCATTTGCCTGTGAATTTCATGAAATCGTTTTTAATAGCTGAGTAGTATTCCGTTGTGTAAATGTACCACATTTTCTGTATCCATTTCTCTGATGAGGGACATCTGGGTTGTTTCCAACTTCTGGCTATTATAAATATTGCTGCTATGAACATAGTGGAGCATGTGTCCTTATTACATGTTGGAGCATATTCTGGGTATATGCCCAGGAGAGGTATAGCTGGGTCCTCAGGTAGTATTATGTTCAGTTTTCTGAGGGTCCACCAAACTGATTTCCAGAATGGCTGTACCAGGTTGCAATCCCACCAGCAATGGAGGAGTGTTCCTCTTTCTCCACATTCTCGCCAGGATCTGCTGTCACCTGAGTTTTTGATCTTAGCCTTTCTGACTGGTGTGAGGTGGAATCTCAGGGTTGTTTTGATTAGCATTTCCCTGATGACTAAGGATGCTGAGCATTTCTTTAGGTGCTTCTCAGCCCTTCGAGTTTCCTCAGTTGAAAATTCTCTGTTTAGCTCTGTTCCCCAT
>CM052722.1:63479410-63516235 GCA_028551405.1 Uromys caudimaculatus
TGACATAGGATTGGTTAAGATCTTTTCCCAATCTGTTGGTTGCCGTTTTGTCCTATTGAGAGTGTCCTTTGCTTTACAGAAGCTTTGCAATTTCATGAGGTCCCATTTGTCTATTCTTGATCTTAGAGCATAAGAGAAGTGTTCCTATAAAATTTACCAATTAGCAAGATAGAAATTCCCTTAACTATCCAGATATTAATTGAATATTAATACCAAGTGAGACAGTATAAAAGAACTTCCCACAAATGTTCTCTATAAGTGGCAGGGATTGATTTTCTCTGAGAATTTATCAATTTCATCTCTATCTCTCTTACAACATATTTTATTTTAAATAAATCATGTTTTTCATACAACTCTTATCATATGATAAATTCTTTTGCTTCTTTTTCTTTAACCTGTCACCATTTTTGTGGCATGTTTTTTCAGTGACCTGAATGGAGAACTGTTTTTTTTTTTTCTCTTTTTCCCTTTGTGTTCCACATTGCATTCTCTTCCTTCTGGGACTTGATACTTTAAATGATCAGCCTGTGGGCAACTGAAAGTTTCTGAATAGGACTGATATCCAGTGAATTCCCCAAGCATTTTATGGTGATTCCAGAATGTTATTTCTCCTGGGAGCTCAAATTAAAGACTTTTTTCAGTTCCTTGCTGAAGCCTTCCTTCCTTTTTCCAGTGAAGGACCCTAGCCAAGCCTATACTTAGAATCTGAAGGCTAGGAAAAAAGGAGGACAGTATGCATCATCCTCTAAATATAAGGAGTTAGGTTTTTCCTTGCCATATCCTGCTCATTCTTAGAATGTGCTCCATTCAGTCAGCAGTACCATTTCCTCCATCACAAAACTATACAGGCTCTGAGTACTCCTTCCTTCTTCCACCTCACTTGTCTTCTTTCTCCCCTCTTGATCATTTTCTCACCCTGTTATTTGCTGCTTTTCTTGAGAGTTAAAGAGTAGAGTAGGTTGACAAAGGTGTTTCATTTTCCATTTCTTCTCCTTGCCTTGAGTTCTTAGTCTAAGAAACCTGTAAATAACTAGATTTTTACTTGATTCAGAGCAGTGAGTATATCCCTTTCAATCATGATCATTCTATGACCAGTTTTGGTTTGTAAACTTTTCCCTTTAAGGTCATTCTGGCCTCACAATCAAGTTGTCTTTGGCTCTGGAATAAAACAAGGTCTCACAAGAGTCTTAAAACTATATTTTGGAGAGGCCAGCTTATAATAGCATTTAGTTCAGTAAGTATGATTAATATGTTGTCACTACTGACAGAAGTGTTTGCTCATTGTCCTTGTGGATAACCTTCTGTTTGAACATTATATTTCCTCTAAAACCTACACTGTGGATCTTGTAATCTCCATTTTCACTGTTGCATTCATTAGTTGTAATCTAAAATATTACTCTAAACTTGTTCTTTGTCACCTCAACAAAATTATATAACTTCAACAATATATATGATCTTTGCATTCAATCCCAGATCAACAACACTGGCCACCAAATGACACACAGGCTGTAAATTTACATTGCAATTAGATTTGCTTGTTATAATGTAAGGCACCAAGATTCCATATAAAAACACACATCTGTAGGTTTTTCACAGGACACACAGCTGTAAAAAGAATGTCCTATGTGTCTTACTAGCATGTCTTACAATAACCTGTGTTTCTTAAGTCCAGAATCACATGGCATTCTTGGTGATTTTTTTTGTGCATTCATGGCCCTACTAAGCACCTGACATCTCTTCCATTCCATTTGGCATCTGCTCCAAAATTTCGCTTTTCTAAAGTCTCATTTTTTCTTTCAACCTTCTTCTTGAAGACCTGGCTTAAATGGCTTCTTTTCTAGATACAGTCTTTCTGTCAGTCATTTGCTCAAAGAAATTTCATACTATAAACTTGGGGAATAATTCAAAGACATTTCTTCTTCTCACAGAGATTAACTTTCTCTCTCTTTCAGTAAGTATATGGGACTTCAGTGTTATCTAGGTATGTGGTCCATCCCTGGAAAAATATAGTCCAAACTAGAGTTCTATATCTGGAAAATATCTAACTTTCTTTAATTAATTCAAAGACTCATTGTAGTATTTGACCTAATCTGGTAAAACATGTATATCATGCATGAGGAAGAGTTTTGTTTGTGGTCTTTAGCATATGTCTGGCATGATAAGATTCATAGTCATAACCTAGGTATAACAAGGCCAGTCTCTGTTATGTCCAATGCAGGGCATGAGTGATTACAGTAAGGCACTGATGTGAGCAATGATGGAGGAAAGAGATATCTGAGACTATATTATTACCTCTTAGAATGATAAAAAGAAGGATGATTTTTTTCAAACTAATTAACTATCACAGGATGTGGGAAATATCACTGGGAGCTTCTGAGAACCCAACTCTTTTGGAATCTAGGTTAACTAAAACTTGCACAGGTATATTATTCTACATACATTCAGGAAATTCAGGGTATTCTGCTTATATGTTTTATAAACTATATGTAGATATTAAACAAAACAACAAAAAAATGAAAGCAAGAATTCCATACTGCTTTCCCCCAATTTATTTGTGTGTAACTTTCAGGGTGTTTTAAAACTAAGAAGAGATCTTAAGACACCCCATGTGAGCTAACAGAATAAAAGTGATAAACAATAGATACAGCATACTGCTATAGCAATGATTTGTTTCTAGAATAGCACTTGAAATATTAGTGCTATATCTAGCAGATATGTGGATCAATCTAGGAGAATTAACCTAGTCTTACTTTGGCTATTTTTCTTGATTGTTTCCATCAGCCAGAATGTTTCCATTTTGTTTGAGTGTAGCAAAATTCCATAGCAATAAAGTCTCTGCTGGGGCAATAGCACAACTTTAAATCAGGAACTAGGCACACCAACCTCTGTCAAAGGGCTTAATTCTCAGATCAAACCTGACTAAGGATAAATGTCTCTGACAGTGTTGCTGGACTATGAAAAACTTAAGAAGGAAAGAAATCTTTCTGCCTTCTAACTATTGACAGAGCTTTGAAGAAGTACAGGTTCTTATGCACCTTATTTTTTATGGATGAGGTTAGAATATCTCAAGAAGTGGGAGGAACAAAACTTACATTTAATACAGGGCAACTCTTTCCAATCTGACCACATTCTCTGATTTAATCATTTTCATCTCCAGTCATCCTCATAGAAAAGATGAGCATTCCTATTCGTACTCATTCCTTTCTAGTCATATCTGGTTTTGTTATTCCTTCCCTGGGTAGGGAATAGTACGTAAATCTCAGACTTCTTTTAGGCATTTTCAAGTACCAGACACTTTTATAGAAATCTTAATGACTATCCTGTTCTGTAATCCCCAAGAGCTGTAGGGATCCTTAAAGTGTCATGGTATAATTTCTATGTAGGTCCCTACTACCTCACTAAACATAAAAAACCTGATGATTAGAATATCCCCATGCCTAGACACTGTAACATCCTTCCCTATTGTAGTTACACATAAGAACTCTGACAAGTTTCTTCAAAGGCCTCAATGTACTTTAAAGCCTGAGGCATGGAAAGGATTGCATTGTTTTACTGGTAACCGAAGAGCTACTGAACCACTGTACATTTAGTGCTCTCCACACATCTCACACTTATGTTTGAGGTTAAACACTCAGATGGATCCTATAGAATGATCCCAAGTATGATGGCCATTATTGTGGTTGTGGCCCCAATATGCTGCACTGTTCCAAATTCTTACACAATCTTGGGACAGATACCCTCAAAAGTTTTCTGATTCATGGTGTTAAATATAAGAATGGTTTTATTGTATTCCCACCCATCCAGACTCAGTTCTTATTTACCTTAGAATGGCTAGAAACCTTCAACAAACTCATTCACTTAGCAATGTAACTAGACAGGCTTACCTTAGGTATTTTGGAATTGTCTCATGTTTTCAGACAGGTCCTAGCTAAAGATGTGTCCTCTACTAAATCCCTTTCCCACCCATAAGTATTCTCCTCTAATACACAGATTTATTGAGCAGTAACCCAACCAACTCTCAGTACATTATACTAATACTTCAATATTGTCTTCATGAAATAAAAACTTTCTTGTTAAAGGCCTAAATCTCTCTGAAGGTACACTTTCTGGAACTTATCAAAATCCCAAACACAAGAAACATTTTCAATCACAGTAAAAATCTCATTTTAACTATACATATGGCAGACACAAAACAATCAAGGATCTCAGTATGTAAATCAGTAGTTTGTGGAGATTGTATTCCCAGGGTCAGTTTGTTAGCTAAATCCTTCCCTGCAGAGGACACCAGACAGAGATTAGACTCCTAAAATAAGTCCCCTTTAAAAGGAGACCTCCCTAGCCAAGAATTTATTCATGTCCCAAAATTAAATTGAGTATAACTATGAATTTCATGTTAAACATTGGGGTTCTGTCAACATCCAGCTTCTTATTTTTCGAAGTCATTAGAAGTGCTGGTTTAGGACTGTCCTACTTTGCCTTAGAATAGTGGCACCTTTGCAGTCTTGGTTGGAGATATCTCTAAATTACCCCTAGGAGAGAAGATGGTAGTTTACAAATCTTAACAGATCATTGAAATACTAAATTTAAAAAACTTTCCACTGTATTTCATCTACATAAAAGAATCAATAAATATGAGACCCTTCTTTTGAAACCTCAGCACTTGCTATTTAATATTGAAAGGCTTTAACTCTTTTTTATTTTTTTCCACAATGGAGTACTACTCAGATATTAAAAACAATGACTTCATGAAATTCTTAGCAAATGGATGGAACTATAAAATATCATTCTGAGTGAGGTAACCCAATAACAAAAGAACACACATGGTATGCACTCACTGATAAATGGATATTAGCCCAAAAGCTTGGAATACCCAAGATACAATTCACAGACCATATGAAACTCAGGAAGAAGGAAGACCAAAGTGTGAGTATTTTGGTCCTTCTTAGAAAGGGGAACAAAATAATCTCGGGAGCAAATATAGAGACAAAGGTTAGAGCAGAAACTGAAGGAAATGGCCCAACTGGGGATCCATCCTGTAAACAGTCACCAAACCCAGACACTATTGTGATGGCAAGAACTGCATGCTGAAAGGAGCCTGATATATCTGTCTCTTGAGAGGTTCTGCCAGAGCCTGAGAAATACAGAGGTGGAATACAACCCATGGCCAACCATTGGACTGAACACAGGGCCCCAATGGAGGAGTTAGAGAAAGAACTGAAGGAGTTGAAGGGGTTTGCAACCCCATAAGAAAAACAACATCAACCAACTGGAACCCCCAGAGTTCCCTTCTAGGGATTAAACCACCAACCAAGGAGTACACATGGAAGGACCCATGGCTCCAGCTGCATATGTAGCAGAGGATGGCCTTGTCAGGCATCAATGGGAGGAGAGGCCGTTGGTCCTGTGAAGGCTTGATGCCCCAGTTTAGGGGACTTCGAGGGTGGGGAGCAGGAGTGGGTGCTTGTGTGTGGAGAAACGCCCTCATAGAGGCAGGGGAAGGGGATGGGTTGGGGGGTTTGGAGAGGAGACTGGGAAAAGTGATAACATTTGAAATGTAAATAAAGAAAATATTCACAAAAAATTAAAATAATTTTGGGCTTATGATGAAAAAAACACTTATATAGAGTAGCTATTGATAATTTTCACATATATGTATGTATTTGGAAGCTTGTTATAATATTTGTTGTCAAGGACAGAACAAGTGTAGAGTAGAAGGACCAAAAATCTGACTGTGCTTCTTATCACCTCTAAGTTCTATGGTGAAGGTAAAATACAGAAGCTAGTACCCTTCACCAATGAACTAACTCTCATCTGTCTCTGGAGTCAAAGAACCTTGAGGATCTAGGAGGCTGTGGAACAGCTGCAGTCCTGTTTTTATTCAATGCTAAAATGATTAGTCAGGACAGAAGACACAGCATGTGTAAACTCCAACAGCACCTGTATCCAAATAGAAAGGTCATTTGGCTGCTTATGCATTTCTGCCTTCCAAATCTCACATAAAATGACTCTTTTGACCCTAGTTAAGTATGTGTGAAATAAATTTGAGGGAAATTATTCAATCTTACCTAGGCTGATATAATGAAAATACACTAAAATTGTTGGACATAACACAACAACCACAGAGAATCAGGACCCCAGTGCCTGAAAACAGTGGTCAACTGAAACTCTTCCTAACTATGAACTACTGCTTAGGAGGTCATGATTACTATGTTGCCTATTTGCATGTGTTTTTCTGTTCTTAATATTCAAGGGTTTATCATGCACCAGTCACAATGCTGGCAAGAACTACTATCTGTTTTCATGTAAGGTAAAGGTAAGAGAATAGAAGTTAAGTTCCTATGGATAGTAGCATTTTGTGATTGCTGCAGTTTGTGGCTGTTTTTCTGGTTAATGGGGAATGATAGACAATAAGAAAAATCAGAGAAGAATGTGTAATATTGTGC
The DNA here is from genome assembly GCA_028551405.1 of Uromys caudimaculatus. NCBI lineage: Eukaryota > Metazoa > Chordata > Mammalia > Rodentia > Muridae > Uromys > Uromys caudimaculatus. The sequence continues at coordinate 63,485,854 of CM052722.1, forward strand.
CTTCTTTAAAAGCTTTGAAATATTAGTAGTAATTGATATAGAGACCCATTCAATATAAGTCATCTAGTTCCTCTTCTGGCAGGAGATTGGCACAGAGGTCAGGGAAATAAAATGTTTGTTGTCTTTTTCAAATAAACTTGTTTTGTAGTAAATATCATTTGTAGTATTTTGATTTTCACTTTAAAAATGTACTTTAAAATCTCATTTATGGAACTGTGAGAGAACAAAAAATGTATTTAATGTACAGGTTCCTTTGAGAAAATGCACATCCACACTGGAATAAAATTTATTGTTGTAACATTAAAAAACAAACTGAATTAAAAGAAAAACAAGAAAGGGTTGGGTTTTTTGTTTGTTTGTTTGTTTGTTTGTTTGTTTTTTTGGTCTTTTGCTAAATGTACAACAGCTCAAGACCATCTCCTTTTCTATGTAAATTCAAATCTAATTCCTGCTCTCCCTTCAGACTTTCAGTGATCTAATTACTCAAATACAACCAATAACATGGTAGGAGATGAGTTCAGAAAATAACAATGAAAATACATGCAACAAATTATATTTGGTGGAGGGTAAGCCTAAAGGAACTATGTGAGTAATTTAAATATGTCGTTAGAAAGCATATTCAAATTTGTATCTTATTTTCTATTATCTAACTGTATAATTACAACATGTTCACACTAGATATATGGGTACATTTTTAAAAAGAGTACACAGATGAATACAAATCCCACATAGTTGAAAAGATTTTCAACTGTCACAATGGCTGATTTAAGCTCTTTTTCATAAACCATATCAATAATTCTGTACAAATGCCCTTTTGTTGCTAAAGTGCTTATAATCATAGTGCTTGTACTCTCAGGCATGTTTATTATTCTGTGAAGCAATAAATAAATCTGAGTTTGAAATACATTCCTTTTCATTCATTCTTTTGAAATCACTTAAACCATTTTGATATTACTAGGAAACATACTATGAGTTCACATTCAGCTCACTATTCTCAGCGATTTTTAGGTCCCAGATGTTGTAAAATGGCAAAGCATCACTAGAGTGGAGGAGCATCCATGAAGGGAAATGCAGGGGTGTTAAATGAAAGGAGAACACTAGGAATCTATGGCAGAGAAATTTACATATAATCTCTCAAAATTTCTATGGCATTTTTCAAGAAATGTTTATGACCCCAAAGAAATATTAAATAATAAAATAAATAAAGACTAAAGTACTATTCTGTTTAAAAAACTAACAAAATGGATATTCAGGATTGTGTACGTAGCTAAGTGTATGAGGCCTTAGGTTCAGTCCCCTCCACTGAAAAAATAGAATATAAAAGCAGATAAGAAAAGAAATCGAGAAAAGCATGAACAGGTTAGATACAAATAAAGAAAGAGTTTTAGCTTTACATGAAATCATCAATTAATGAATTCATTGTTTCTACAAGTTTACATTAACATGGAAAATAAACCTTTTGCATTCACTGCTATACTTACTATTCACTTGCTGTCAGAAAACTCCCAACAGAAGTTAGAAAGTTTACAATTAGGTAGGAGTGGTAAATTTTTAATTATTCTACAACATAGCAAGATAAGCATAGCTCATACCAATATATTATGTTGTATAAAATACTGCAAGAGAACAGTTTTGAAGGGAATTACATGTTTAAGGAGAGAAAATGGCTAATTACCCAACTTGATCATTGCATATTATATATAGTTATCAATTAGCACACTGTATTTCATAAACATATATCACTCAAGAAAATGTCAAATCTTAATGTAAATTTTAAGAAAGGAAGAAGATACTGCAGTCTTCTGACTCTTACAAAATTTCCACTCCCTTCTTCATAGTGTTCTCTAAGCCTTTGGTGTAGGGGTTCTGTTATAGATATTTTAACTGAGGTTAGATACCTCATTGTCACCTACTGTCTGCATTTTAGCCAGTGGTAGTTTTTTGTAATGGCCTAGGTATGCTGGAAAAAAAATATCTTCTACGTTGAGAAATTCTCAGTTGCCCATATATCTTTTACTTAGGGCTGAGGCCCAATGAGATTTGCCTGTCCTGTGTCAGCTTATTCATTGATATCATCATTGTATTGGTCTTGATTAGGCAGCCATTTTGATGATCCTTCATGTATCTAGCCTCTTTGACATTTCTAGAAGCCATAATCTCACAGCAAACTTACCATTCATTTACTTCTTACTATCACAATGCTTCCTTTGTTATGAACACTGAGCTTAGGTGAAGGAACTGTGTTGTAGAAAAAAAAATATATATATATAAAACAAAATGAGGGGATGAATTTGAGACAATGAGTAATGAGTAGCACTGGAAAAAGAGATGAGAAAATATAAAAGTATATAATTGTCTTAAAATTCCAAAAATTAATATATATCCTAAAATTGAATCATATTTAATGCAGGGTGAGATATACACTTATGTGATGGTATAAAGATAAATGTAGCACAAGTAGAAATTAAGCAATTTTAGTAAAATTGTAAAATTAGATTCTCTTTTGAAATACATGATTTTATGAAGCATGAGTAGTTGGCTAGGCTAAGAGTACCACGTATGATTTTCCTTCTGTTTAGTAGGCTTAAACAGACACAAAATATTGTATTTATATGCTCATTATTTCATGTATGTTTGTATGTATAAAACTAATAAATAAAAATATATCATGATTTTGAGAGAGATGGGATATTGGGAAATTGGAGGGAGGTAAGTTGGAGGGAAATGATTTGAAAATATTTTAAAAAATTAAAAAGCAAAAATATAATGAAATAAAGGTTTCTGTTAAGACTTTGATGGACAAAATCGGTTTAATGACTTGTGCCAATGCTGCTCTTTTGCAGCCACTAATTTGAAACTGTTTTTATTGTGGCATAAGCACAATCAGCCAAGGTAATTCTGTAAACTTAAAATTAATGAAAGTCTTTTTCAATTTACATCACATTCTAAAGAAATAGTTTCTCCTTGAAGGGAATCTCTCTTTTTACAGAGCACTCAGGATAACTAGCTCTAGTCTGAGTTCATCTACATCAATTAAAGGCTATGTTATAAATAGCAACAGAGACCAGCATATGCAAACATCAAAAATATTTCTTTATATTTTTTAATTTTGATACTTTATTTACATTTCCAATGTTTCCTCTTTTCTAGGTCTCCTCTTTGGAAACCCCCTATCCCCTCCCCCTCCCCGCCTCTATGAAGGAATTCCTCCTCCCACCCACCCGCCCACCCATCCCCATATTCCCACCTTGACATTCCCCTTTACTGGGACCTCTAACACCCTCAGGCCCAAGGGCCTCTCCTCTCCTTGATGGCCCACGAGGCCATCCTCTGCCACATATGTGGTCCGAACCATGGGTCCCTCGATGTGTATTCTTTGGTTGGTGGTCCAAACTCCAGGATGACCAGGTGTGGGGTGGGGTGTCAGGCCCGTTGATGCTGTTGCTCCCTACATGGGACTGCAGACTCCCTCAGTTCCTTCAGTCCTTTCTCCAACTCCTCCATCTGGGACCTCACTCTCAGTCCAGCGGTTAAATATTTCTTATTGCACTTCCTAATTCTATCATCTCAGTGGCAGCAGAGAGAACTTTGTAAGTTCAAGTAAGTATATAATCAAATGCTTTGTCACTATACAAAAGACTTTCTAGTTTAATAATATATTTGACTGCACATTTTTTCCATTCATCTGGGTTACTTAAAAGATCCTACATACAAATACATATATATATATATATATATATATATATATATATATATATATATATATTACATATATATATATATATTCATGTATATAAAAGAAAATATAAAACAATGAATCGATAAAATAATTTTCATGTTAAAATTCAAATTTAACCTTCCACTGAATTATATAAATATCTGAATATAATTTGAATATTCACAGTATTATAACAGCAGTTAGGAGAAATCTTTAAACCCTCTATGCCACAAAATGATGACTTTTCTTCCAATGGAAAAGAACCATCAACAGACTTTAGCATCTGTAAAGCCTATGAACCACAATTACCAGTAGGATAAGATATCCATAGGGTGCAACAAAAAGTAGCACTTATATTTTGTTGATAGCCAATAGCTGTCTAATTTGACTTAAAGCCTGTTCAATAGCTTCTAACTAAATTATCTCACTTAATCTAGTCTAAGTTTGCCATAAGACTAGGTATCTCTCCTCAGTTCCATGTGACCATGCTCAGAGTTTGGATTGAATCTCTTTCCATGCCTGTCCCCATCTTAGAGTTCTTATCTCCCTCCCAGAACTCCCACCTCCTATTTCCTACCTCAACTAATAGGCCAACAGCTTTTTATTGGTAGGTGACACTTTTATACAGTACACAAGAGATTCTCTCTAGAAATGGTTAGTAATAAAACAGTGAGTCATTACTACAGGAAGACCCAAATGGATACAGACTTAGTCAGTGTTTATTGTGCTGAGAAAAGCTTCTGAAAGACTTACAAACTATTAGCACCTTGTAAGTTGTGACTAATCTTTCTCAACAGCTCTTCTTGATAAAGACCTTCATGACTCATTTAAGAAATCCAAGTTTTTTCTATGACTATGGTCCCACCTCATGCTTAACAGCCACTTAAATGTTATCAGAACATTTGCAATGATGTCAAAAAGAAAACTAATAGGATTGAACAATCACTACTTGCCAAATACAATAATATGATATACCTAGCCAGATAGCTAACTAAATGATATCACAGATTTTATCAACAATTACAAGATAACTGAGCAATACTATTAATAGTGTTTAGCCTTAGGTACTCAGGAAAATTTGAAAATTTGACAAAGTTCACTCATTTATAGAGAACACAGGCATTACATCAAGCCTTTCATTGTCCTTTTGACAGCTTTAATATATTTTTCTAAATTTCTAGTACTTCTCTTAATATGTGCACTAGAAAATATGTTGTGCTTGGTCCAAAGATTGATAAGGTTTTTCTATAATACTTTTAGGTTATATCATACCTATATATCATATACATATATTCTTGACTTTATTAGCATACAATACACATGTATGTATGCATATATGTACATATATATATATATGTGTGTGTGTGTGTGTGTGTGTGTGTGTGTGTGTGTGTGAATTCCTGGAATAAGGCTATGGTTTATTTAGCAAATTGCATGTCATGAAATATAATGATATAAGTTTAGATTCCCCAGCAAAAATATGAACATGAGAGAATACATGCTATAATTGTAGAAATAAGGCTTTATTGACAAGTGTATATTAAAGTTTATTAGCCAGGCAGCCTAACCAAATTAAGACTATTACATACTTAGAGAGACAGTCCTTCACACATACATACATACAAATTAGAAAACATGAGAAAAAGATATCTGACATATATTTTGGCCTAAGAACACAACACACACAGAGACACACATACACACAGATACACACATATACACAGAGAAGCATAAACATCCATGAACACCTACATATACACTTCCACTAAAATGTATATAAAACATGCACATATTTTCATAGACAAATGTTTTCTTTCTGGGATGTAAATTGTTTTTTTCAATATATTACAGTATATATTTTTAATTCAGACAAATCATATGAAGTATATGAAGAAAGGACCCCAAAGAATAGGAAAGAAAGAGATTACAGCAAAAATGAGATAGTATAAGAAAGGGGTCAAAGAAACAAAGCACACTGAATTAATTATGATCAGAGTTAGAGATACCTAAGTAACTCATGTAAAATGACTTTAGGATACAAGCTAATTTTATTACACTATTTGATTTTTGTCTTTAACAGCCAGGAAAAATGCCTAACAAATGTATTTCACCGATGGAAGGTACGATTAGCTCAAAATACACTATGATAACTGGAGGTTTTGTTTTATTTAATGCCTATATTAATGAGGAAGTGATTGTTATATCTCTGAATGACAGCTTTCAACTGACATTAAGCCATGTTTAATGAATAGGAAGGCTATAATTCATTCTTTGATCATTATTGGCAAACATCTTAATTTTTCCCAAGAGTTATTAGCATGCTGCAGTTATATTCTCACAAGGAGTTCAAAATTTCTCTTTCTTGTTAGTTATTTTCTAGCAGAAAAATTACTCTGCAACTTGCCAGGTATAATTTAAGCATTATGTTAAGAGTCTATAACTAACTAACCAAATTTGACTGCAATGTTAAACTTAGGCAATAATTTCTTCTGCTGCCAGGGGGATTTCACACTTCACATTGTTTGTTAGTGACTTCTTTTGTTCAGATCTTTGAAAGTCAGCAGAGTTCCAGTCATTGTAAAGGTTTTTCAGGAGGAGAGAAAAATATCTAATAAGGCTCTTTTTCACAGTATTGCAATGAGAGTGAGTCAAGTTGAAATAGCTCTGTAGTACATCAGTTTTTACGCCTATATTCAGCACCTTTCAGTAGCTGAAGATCAATGACATTGTAAAATGCATTTTGTCTTATGCATACTCTAAAACATTTCAGAGAAAAGTATTCACAAAAATATGTCATAATTGTGTCTACCTCTTATGACTTAAAGAGAGGCAAACATTATAACAGTTTATGTAATCCTATTTTTTAAATTTTCTTTAAAAGAAAAATGTATTTTAGAAGAAAATATATGTCCTTCGAAAATAAACTGCACATTCATAGTGGCCAAAGTGAAATCTATTTTGCTAATCTCATTAACATAGCAATGTAATTAATTATGCAGGAATCATACATTTGGACCCAAATGCCAACTTCAATTTTGTAATTATATAAAACAATATGAACTAATACTTCCTACAATTTGAATTTCTAACATGCATGTTGCCCTCCCAGACTTATAGGGAAGATACAATAAGAAAAGTGAACTTTCAATATCAGACCCTCCCACCATACTCTTCCTTTCGAAAATAATTGGTGCACAATTTTTCATAATGAGTTCAAGGAGTTTCCAGGCCTTTCTCATCTAGTCTTTAGAATGGAAGAGGACGTACATGGTATGTACTCACTGGTAAGTGGATGTTAGCTAAAAAGTTCAGAACACCCACGATACAACTCACAGACTGTTTGAAGCTTAACAAGAACAAAGGCCAAAGTGTGGATACTTCAGTCCTACTTAGAAGGAGGAACAAAATAATCATGGGAGGCGAGGGAAGGAGGGGCCTGCGAAGGAGAAGGGAGGAAGAAGTAGAAAAAGTGGGACAGGATCAGGTATGGGAAGAGACAGGAGAGAAGTACAGAGGGCCAGGAGAATGAATAGAAATATGTAGCAATGGGAGGTGGGGAACAGGGGAGGACCACTAGAAAGTCCCAGATGCCAGTGATGTGAGAAACTCCCAGGACCCAATGGGTATGCTTTTAGTCAAAATTTTCAATGAAGGGGAGATAGAACCTGTAGAGACCATATCCAATAGATAGGCAAGATCCCAAGTTGAGGGAAGGGGTCACTTACCCATCTCAAAAATTTTAACCCAGAATTGTTCCTGTCTAAAGGACAAAAAAATGGAGCAAAGACTAAAGAAAAGGCCATCCAGAGACTTTGGCACCTAGGGACCCATCCTATCCACAGACACCAAACTCTGACACTACTGTTGATGCCAAGAACTGCTTCCAGACAGGAGCCCAGTAGGGCTGACCTCTGAGATGCTCTCTCAGCTTCTGACTAAGACAGATGCAGACACTCAAAGCCAACCATTGGACTGAGTCCTGGGACCCCAGTGGAAGAGATAGGAAGGACTGAAAGAGCTGAAAAAGATTGCAACCCCATAGGAAGAACAATATCAACTAACTGGACCACCCAGAGCTCCCAGGAACTTAATCAACAACCAAAGTGTATAAGTGAGAGGGTTCATGGCTCAGACTACATATGTTGTAGAGAATTGCCTTATCTGGCATCAGTGGAGGGGGAGGCACTTGTCCTGTGGAGGCTTGTTGTCCTAGTGAAGGGGGATGCTAGCGGGGTAAGGTGGGAGTGGGTGGGTGGGTGGTTGTAGAAGCACCCTATTATAGACAAAGGTGAGGAAGGATGGAAAGGAGATTTGTAAAGAGGAGATGGGGAAGAGGGATATTTGAAATATAAATAAATAAAATAATAAAAGTAAATAAAATGGAAGGAAGCCTTGGGTTACACTTTCTTGTCTTGTAGTCCTATCTTTAACAGATCCCAGATTTTTTAAGTATACTTTTCTGTCATCCTCTGCCTAAAATTTCAAGCAGGACCAGAACAAATAGGTTCCAAGAGGCTCTGGTCAGCCTAGAATGTCTGAAGTGTTACAGCTGTTAGAAGAGAATAAAAGTGGTTTGTGTGGCCTGTGCAGGGCAGATAGCTGTGGTCCTGGTCTCTTCTCTGCTACACTGTAGCAGTGACAGCACTAGCAGTGGTACAGGAGCTGCTGTGTGAATTTAACCAGCCAGGGGACTCCATGTTCCAGCAATGAAAGCTTAGGGAGAGAGAACTCTTCCCCAAGTGTTACATCTAAGTAAAAACAGCCACTCTCAAAGGATCCTTGCTGAAATAACTTGTGTGCTTTATTTATTACATGTGGGTAGGGACTTTACCAACATTGATTAATTTGGTGGTATTTATGGTTCAGTGTTTCCTGTTGGCTCCTTTTGAGATGTTAGTGATGCTTTCTTTGCTTGTGGATGAACTCCAAGTGTTTTCATTACATGACTGATTGCAATGGTCCTCTCAGTGGGGTGTCATGGGTGTTCTAGACAGATACAGAAATTTATAGGGAGCAGTTCAACTCTTGCTAATCTCAAGTCCCTGAGACTCCTGGGATCTGAGCTCACTCAACCTTACTGTTCTTATGCCTATCTGGTAACAAGGTCCCACATGCCCTATACTTTCTTCTCTGTAGTTATATTCTCTGCCACTTCTCTATTTTTGAGAAGTGATAGTCTATGGTCCAGTAACAATAATATTGAATTTGATGCAACTGCAGTATCAATTTAAATTAGCAAACAAAGGTATCTTGACACTTTTATTTCTGATATATATTTTCGTGATGTTTTTTACTTTACTCATGAGAGAAAATGGCAGGTATTTCATAATGGTTAAGGACATGGACTCTGGAGATTGAGTTTATTAAGCTCTCTACTACTTCAGTGATTTTTCTATACCACAGTGGACTAATTTAACAATTGTAAGTGATGACTTGCCCATAAAAAACTTGATATTGGGAGGTAAATGGTGTGAATTCACTAAGGAGAACCAGTGGGAGATAAAAATTTGATGGATATGATCAAATACATTATATAAATATATGGAAATTTAACATAATAAAATTATTATTTTTATGAAGTGGATACCCCAATAAGTACAATAGCATATGTGTAAGTGAAATTAAATGAGGGCTAAAAAGGAACTTAAACATTTATAGAGTAGATCAACCTTCCAATTTCTATTTGATGAAAAATATAATGCAAACATACAAGCTCAGTGAACTTAAATAAAAGGAACTCATGGTGATTCACATTTAGGTAAAGTGTAGTCAAATTGTTGAAAGCAAAAGACAATGAGAAACAAAAACTTGAAAGTATAAAAAATAAACTTGTCATAAGTAGAATCCTAAATTATACAAAGAATTGAGTTCTACTCAAGTACCAAGGCTGAATTGACATATTCAAAATGGTGGCAGGAAAGAGGAATGAACACCTTAATTCTGTATAAAAAGTAATCAAGAAATTGAAGTGTACTGTGGTGATTTGGTTAAGATTGCCTCCCAAAGGGCCATAAACTTGTATTCTTGGCTCTCAGTTAGTGAACTTATGGGAAGGATCAGGAGGTTTGCTCTTGTTGGAGTAGTTTTGTCCTGAGAGAAGTTTCATAAGCCTTCACTATGTCCTCTCTCTCTCTCTCTCTCTCTCTCTCTCTCTCTCTCTCTCTCTCGCTCTCGCTCTCGCTCTCGCTCTGTCTCTGTCTCTCTGTCTCTCTGTCTCTCTGTCTCAGTCTTGGTCTCTCTCTCTCTCTCTCTCTCTCTCTCTCTCTCTCTGCCTGATATCTAGGATGTCGTGTCTGCTATGTTCCAGTACCATGGCAGCTTGTGTATTTCCATGTTTCCTTTCCCTGATGATAACCAACAAGCCCTCTGAAACTTCAAGCAAGCCCAATATTGAGTGCTTTCATGTAGCATATAATATTAAAACAACAACAACAACAACAACAACAACAACAACAACAACAGCAACAACAACACACTAACACCGGCTAGGCACTGGCTGCCGGTCTGGGTTTGTTCCCAGGCTGGCACATAGACCAAGACCACATGTTTTCCCTTTTGCCAAAGCCTGTCCCACCAAAGTTGGCTCTACTTCTCCAGAGCCCCCAAAATAACTTTCTCCTTCCTGCAGCTGGCTGCTGGCAAACCCTCTCAGCACTCCCAAATTTCCTCAGCTAGCTGGGGTATACTCTGCAGTGATTACCTTTCCCTGGAGCTCAGTTGAATCTCAGTGAAAAAGAAAACACCAAACCATCTTAGAGTCAACAGATAATACAATCGCTGGACGCAGAAACTAGAATCCTAATTTCACCAACAATTCTAAGTTAGAAATCTTACTTTGGATCTGCCACCTGAACTAACAGCCTCCTGCTTACATGGTGTCTCCTTGTTCCCGCCGTCCAAAGGGACTGTCCCCTCCTCCTACCTTCCCTCTTCCTCTCTTGGACCCAGAAGTTCCAGTTCCCTCTCATCCAGTGATTGGCTTCTTGTATTTATTATTTTAATCAATTACGGGAAAATTCTGATGCACTTTCATTTACAAAAGTTGCTGTGGTTATAGTCTTTTTATAGCAATAGAACAATAAGACAAGTAATAACATTGTATCTATCTTACATATAATATTGAATCCAGTTCTTCACTCAGAAATGAATGGATACAGGGCTTTAGCAGGCTTGTTGTCTTGCAGAAGACCTGAATTGTTCCCAGAATCCATATCAGGTGGCTCACTACTGCCTGTAAGTACAGCTCCAAAATTAACCGATGTCCACTCTGGACTCTGTGGAAAGCTATATTTATATGTACATTCTCATTTAAATACACGTGAATAAAATAAAGTAAATAATAGAAAGTAAATTCTTGAAAAAATAATGGATATATAGAAATAAATAAGCAAAAGCAACTAGTAAACATAATTTCATAAGTACATTTAAAGAACTGCTAAATAACTTTTCCCTTATTTACATTTTTAGTATCTAAATTAAGATACCAGTGTGGAAAATAAAACTTACTACTTATAAATATCTAATAATAGGCAAAATATGCAAAGATATTTAGTTTGTGGTAACAGCACACAGAATCAAGAGGTAATGCTAAGTAAAAACATACTTTTAACTTTTAAATGATTTTGGTAATATTAAATTGATTGACATGAATACATATGTAAAATAAATATATCATGACAACTAAAAATGTAATATATTAAAAATGTATAGTACAGAGGAAAAGGTTTTGAAAATGGCACAATATATTTAGCTAACACAAAATATAACTACAGTGAAGGAAAGGAGGCCAAACAAGGGTTTCAGTCTAAAAATCTCAATAGCAAGTGTATCTTATGAATCACTTTTTTTTAAATATAAATAGAAGTAGCCCTCTAATTAACAGAAAAGATTCATTTAGCGGACAGAAGAATAAGCAAGTAGACATGACACAACAGTTTGGAGTCAAGGCACATTTAGGTTGATCATAATATTATAGGAATGATTTCTCATGCAAATAATAAACAGGAAAGATAAAACAGAAGTCTATACAAATGCTGTTAAGCTAAATTACTATGGGCATTCTATTAGGATAAATGAAGAACTTTATAAGGATAAAACAATTGCTAATATGTATTCATATTATAGTCTTCTATTAGAAACACTTGATCAATATGCTATGGCAATCAATATGGTTTTCTCTTTAAAAATCCAAAATACATGTCTTGTGACATTGAAAACTTAGTAAATACACTTGGTGCAAAGCCTGACAATATAAGTTGGGTTCCTGGAATCTACATAAGGTTGGAAGTAGATAATTTTTGGTGAAAGGATCTTGGGACTATACACCATAACCACACCATATTCCAGCCATAATAATAAGCTAAAAGAAACAAATCAAAGCCTAAAATGTAGTAAAAACTACAAATACTATATTATCTAGCTATACTAATACTCAGCATATAAGTGAACAGTTCTGAGAGATTTGCACATTCAGATTTACTGCTGCAGCCTTCATAATAGCCTAGAAATGGAATCAGTATAGATGCCAATAAACTGCTTAATGTATAAGGATAATTTGATTAAGTCTTTAAAATAAAGGCCACAACATTTGCAAGACTCAGTCAAAATTGTAAAATACAAATAGCACATGGTTTCTATTATCTGTGCAATTTGATTGATATTTGTTGTGATTTGTGTATGTGTGTTTGTGTTTGTGTGTCTGTGGGTATCTCTGTGTGTGTACACATGTGTGTGTGTGTGTGTGTGTGTGTGTGATTAAAAAAAAAAGCAAGGGTAATATGAGAGTAAGAAGAGCTTTAGGGAAGAAGAAAGGGCCATGGGATATATTTGGTGATTCCTGCTTTGCCTTTTTTTCTGTCTTTCCCTATTTAACACCTTTGTTCTCATTTTATCTTAGTCTCTCCATAATAATATTTTCTATTTGCTCTTTATTGAGAGATCCTCCCTCTTTCTTTCTTTTAAGAAATGTTCTAATCTATATGAGTGTGGTCTCAAAATCACTGGGGATGGAAAGCAGGACTTCATACATGTTAGCCAGGAATTCTACCTTGATGAACTTTACCTCCTGCTCTGTAGTTTCTTTTTTAATTGTATGTTTTAACATTTCAGAGTTTAATTTACTTTTATACGATCTTGAGTTTATTTTCCATAAAAGTATTAGAATATATTTTGCATGTATGCATTGTGTGTGTGTGTGTGTGTGTGTGTGCTCACCTAGAAACAAACATAATTACCTATATAGCCATCTCTCCATGCCAAGAGCTTTGTTTGAATCAAATATTTTCTCTATATCAGCATAAGATCATATGGATTTGAACTTGCAATAGCATGGATAGGTACATGACACTAATTGGTATTAAAAAACCAAAACCTACCCTCAAATTCTTGAAAGATGTCATTAGTTTCAGGACATGTACAATCAAACAAATGTGCTCATAGATCCAAAAAATAAAATTATGATGGTTTACTTAGTCATATTTGAAAGATATATTGCGGTGCAACATATTTTTCTCTTGATATTTTAGAATAAGACTAACATTAAATAGTGGTGTAATACAGTTTCTTTCCTACTTGAATTTTGGAAGCATTTGTGAGTTGTTTGCTTATAAAAATGCTATACTGAAACATTTTGGCTGGGACTCTGTTTTTTTACTATACCTTTGAGTTTTGAACTCCCTCAATAAATGCTATTCACATATTAAGGCTTTCAATATTTTTAATTATTTTGAATAGGTTTTGTTTTTCTATAAATGTTATTTTTATTTAGACTTATAAATTTTTAAGATACAATTATGTATATTATTTAATGAATTATATATTTCTGGAACTTACTGGTATAATCTTTTACTGATTGTGTAAGTTAGCTGTATTTTTCATACTCTTTCATACTACAGTTTTCAAGGTTTTGAACTTTAGCTGAATCAGATTTTGGCATTTAGTGTTTTCTTTACTGTTTTGGTGTTCTGTCCTTAATTTATTATTAATTAATCCTAGATTATTCCTTTCTAGCTGTTTGATTTATACATATTTTTCTCCTTTTCCATGTTCCTAACGTGGTAGATTTACTTTTATTTGAGCTCTTTCTTCATTTTGAATATAGGCAATTTCAGGTATATATATTTCTCAGTATGCCCTGATTGCATTACATTTCATAAATTTTGCAATGAACCTCTTATTTTTTAATCCAACTCAAAATGTTGTATGCTTCTTATTGTGATTTGTCATTTGATCCACTTACTGTATATGGTGTGTTTTTGATTTCCATTTATTTTTTTCTCATTTGTCCTGTTATCATTTTCTAATTGCATATATATATATAATAATTTCTTATTGAATCTTTTGTATTCAAGTATGTGTGATTATTGTATGTGCACACACTCATATGTGTGTAATGAGTAGTTATGCATGTTGTCCCCATGTGTGTGGAGTCCATAAGTTGATGATCAGTCTCTTCTTTCATTACTCTCCATGTTTTTATTTTACTTATTTTAAGATAGAATAGCCAAATCACTTTAATGGTCACTGATTCAGCAAGATTAGCTGGCTAGTAAGCATCTGGGGTACTCCTGATTCTGTTTTCCATGTATTAAAATAAAAGGTAAACACAATATATCTAACTTTTGACACCCGCTGGCTATCATTGATGAATAAATTCCATATTTACTTGCTGTAAATATATTAAGGCAACTGTATCTTACTACTTCATATATTTTTAAATTAGTTTCTTTAGAGAAGGAAGGAAAAGAAGTATGTACTAATGCTATCATGTTCACTACTTTATTTATAAATAAAAAAGCTAAAATAAAAGATTGGTTTGCTAGCAATGAATTTTGTCTGGTTTGTTTATTTTCAACAGAAATTTTTCTTTAATTTCTAGAAATTCTTTCACTAAATATAGAATCCTGTTTGGTTCTCTGTTAGTACAATAGGACTGCATATTCTATGGTCTCACAATTTCTCTGTTTTTTGAGAATGGAAGTACTTTGAATATTATTGGTGTTGTCTTATGCATGAGTAAGGATGTTGAACATTTCTTTAAGTTTTTCTCAGCCATTCAAGATACCTCATTTGAGAATTCTCTCTTTAGCTCTGTACTCCATTTTTAATAGGGTTATTTGGTTCTCTGGAGTCTAACTTCTTGAATTCTTTGTATATATTAATATTAGCCATCTATTGGATGTAAAGTTGGTAAAAATCTATCCTCAACTTGTGAGTTGTATTTTTGTCCTATTGACATGTCCTTTGCCTTACAGAAGTTTTTCTATTTTATTAGGTCTCAATTGTCAATTGTTGATCTTAGACCATAAGCCATTGGTGTTCTGTTAAGGAAATTTTCCTCTGTGCCAAGATGTTCCAGGCTCTTTCCCACTTTCTTTTCTATTAGATTCAGCATATCTGGCTTTATGTACAGGTTCTTGATAGACTTGTACTTGAGCTTTGTATAATGAGACAAGAATGGATCAATTTTGGTTCTTTTACATGCTGACCACCCCTCGAATCAGCACCATTTGTTGAAAATGCTCTCTTTTTTCCACTGGATGGTTTTAGCTTCATTGTCAAAGACAAGTGAGCAAAGATGTGTGGGTTTATTTCTGGGTCTTCAATTCTATTCCATTGATTTTTCCGGCCTATTCTGTACCAATATCATGTAGATTTTATTACTCTTGCTCTGTTAAATACTGCTTGAGGTCAGGGATAGTGATTCTCTAGAAGTTCTTTTAAAATTGAAAGTAGTTTTTGCTATCCTGTTTTTTTTTTTTTTTAATGAATTTGCATATTGCTCTAACTCTATGAAAAATTGAGTTGGGATTTTGATGGGGATTGCATTGAATCTGTAAATTGCTTTCAGTAAGGTGCCATATTTACTATGTTAATCCTGCTGATCCATGAGCATCGGAGATCATTCCATCTACTGAGGTCTTCTTCGATTTCTTTCTTCAGGGACTTGAAGGTCTTGTCATATAGAAGATTCACTTGCTTGGTTAGAGTCACACCAAGATATTTTATATTATTTGTGACTATTGTTCAGGGTATGACTTCCATAATTTCTTTCTCATCCCATTTATCCTTTGAGTAGAGGAAGTATAGTGATTTGTTAGAGTTAATTTTATATACAGGAAATTTGCTGAAGTTTTTTATCAGCAGTAGGAATTCTCTGGTAGAATTTTTTGCATTGCTTATGAATACAATTGCCTGCAAATAGTGATATATTGACTTCCTCCTTCACACTTAGTATCCCTTTGATCTCCTTTTGTTGTCTAATTGCTCTGACTAGAAATTCCAGTACTATATTGAATAGAGAGTGGGAGAGTGGCAGCCTTCTCTTGTCCCTGATTTTAATGGTATTGCTATATGATTCGCTCCATTTAGTGTCATCTTGGCTATTTAGTTTGCTGTACATTGCTTTTATTATGTTTATACATGGGCCTTGAATTCCTGATCTCTCTAATACGTTTAACATGAAGTGGTGTTATATTTTGTCAAAGGCTTTTTCAGCATCTAATGATATGATCATGTGCTTTTGTCTTTGAGTTTATATACTGGTTTACAATGATGGATTTCATTATATTGAGCAATCCATGCATTTCTGAGATGAAGCCTACTTGATCACACTAAATGATCATTTTGTTGTGTTCTGAATTTGGTTTATGAGAATTTTATTGAGTATTTTTACATCAATATTCAAAAGGAAAATTGGTACAAAGTTCTCTTCCTTTATTGGGTCTTTGTGTGGTTCAAGTATCATCTTAACTGTAGTTTCGTAGAAAGAATTAGATAGCATTCCTTCTGTTTCTCTTTTGTGAAATAGTTTTGAAAAGTATTGTATTAGCTCTTCTTTGAAGGTCTTATATAATTCTGCACTAAAACCATCTGGTGCTAGGCCTTTTTTGGTTGTGAGACTTCTAATGTGTGTTTATATTTCCTTAGGAATTATGGGAATGTTTAGATGGTTTATCTGCTCCTGATTTAACTTTCATAAATGGTATCTGTCTTGATTTTCAAGTTTTGTTAAGTATAGACTTTTGTAGTAGGATCCAGGATTTCCTGATTTAGTTAATTTTATACTATCTATGTGTCCTCTAGTTAGTTTGGCTAAGAGTTTATCTATCTTGTTGATTTTCTCGAAGAACCAGCTTCTGGTTTTGTTGATTCTTTATATAATACTCTTTGTTTCTACTTGGTTTATTTATGTCCTGACTTTGACTATTTCCTGCCATCTACCCCTCTTGAGTGTATTTGCTTCTTCTTGTTCTAGAGCTTTCAGATGTGCTGTTAAGCTTCTAATGTGTGATCTCTCCAATTTCTTTATGGAAACAGTCAGTGTAATGTGTTTTCCTTTTAGCACTGCTTTCATTGTGTCCCTTCAGTTTGGGTATGTTGTGCCTTCATTTTCATTAAATCTTAAAAAGTCTTTAATATCTTTCTTTATTTCTTCTCTGACAAAGTTTTCATTGAGTAGAGAGTTGTTCAGCTTCCATTGCATATGTGGGTTTTCTGTTGTTCTTTTTATTGAAGACCATTCTCAGTCCAGTATGTTCCAATAGAATACAAAGGATTAATTCAATGTTCTTGTATCTGTTTAGACTTGCTTTGCATCTGAATATATGGCCAATTTTGGAGAATGTAGCGTGAGGTATTAAAAATATTCTTTGTTTAAGGTGAAATAGTCTGTGGATATCTGTTAAATCCATTTGGTTCCTAACTTCTCTAACTTTTACTGTGTCTTTCTTTAATATCGGTTTCCATTATCTCTCCATTGGTAAGAGTGGGGTGTAGATGTCCCCCATTATTAATTTATGAGGTTCAATGTGTACTTAGAGCTTCAGTAACATTTCTTTTACAAATGTGGGTGCCCTAGCATTTGGGGCATAGGTATTCAGAATTGAGAGTTCATCATGGTGGATTTTTCCTTTGATGAGTATATAATGTCCTACCCTATCTTTTCTGATAGTTTTTGGTGGAAAGTCTATTTTATTGGATATTTGGATAGCTATTAAAGCTTGTTCCTTGGGACCATTCCTTGAAAATTTTTTTCCTTCCTTTTCCTTTGAGTGTCTATCTTTGTTACTTTGTTTCCTTTATGCAGCAAAATGCTGGGTCTTATTTACATATCCAGTCTTTTAACCTATGTCTTTTTTTTTTTTTGTTTTTTTGGTTTTTCAAGAAAGGGTTTCTCTGTGTTGCCCTGGCTGTCCTGAAACTCACTCTGTAGACCAGGTTGGCCTTGAACTCAGAAATCCGCCTGTCTCTGCCTCCCAAGTGCTGGGATTAAAGCTATATGCCACCACTGTCCGGCTTAACCTATGTCTTTTTATTGGGAAATTGAGTCCATTGATGTTGAGAGATATTAAAGACCAATGATTGTTGCTTCCTGTTATTTTTGTTTCTTGTGGAATTATATTTGTGTGGTTTCCCTTTTTGAGATTGTTGTAACAACATTAATTTCCTGCTTTTTGGAGTGTAGTTTTCCTCCTATTGCTGGAAGGAAACTTGTGGTATTATCTGCAGGATGAGATTATTGAAAAGATATTGTTTAAATTTGCTTTTGTCATTGAATATCTTGGTTTCTCTCTGTACAGTAATTGAGAACTTTGCTGGGTATATTAGCCTGTGCTTGCATTTTTGTTCTCTTAGGGTCTGGATGATAACTGCCCAAGATATTCTGGCTTTTAGAGTCTCTGTTTAGAAGTCTGATGTAATTCTGATAGGTGTGTCTTTATATGTACTTGAACTTTTCCTTACTGCTTTAAATATTTTTTCCTTATTCTATGCCGTGGTTGTTTTGATTACTATGTGACAGGAGGAAATTCTTTTCTGATCCCATCTTTTTGATGTTCTGTAGTTTGCTTCTATTTTTTTATGGGCATCTCTTTCTTTAGGAAGTCTTCTATAACTTTGTTGAAGATGTTTGCTGGCCCTTTGAGTTTGGAATATCCATCCTCTTCTATATCTATTAGTCTTATGTTTGGTCTTTTCATTGTTTCCTGGATTTTTTAATGTTTTGAATTAGGAGCTTTTTGCTTTTTTAAATTTTTTTTATTTTTGGATATTTACTTTATATACTTCTCAAATGGGTTTTCCCCTTTAAAACCCCCCTATTCCATTTCTCTCCCCCTTTCTCTATGAGGGTGCTCCCCCACCCACCCACCCACTCCTGTCTTCCCTCTCTAGCATTCCCCTACACTGGAGCATCTATCACCCTCAGGCCCAAGGGCCTCTCCTCCTACTGATGGCCAATAAGGCCCTCCTCTGCCTGATATGTGGCCAGCACCATGGGTCCCTCCATGTGTATCCTTTGGTTGGTGGTCTAGTCTCTAGGAGCTCGGGGGGGGGGGGTCTGGACAGTTGACAGTTTTTCTCCCTCCATGGGGCTGCAAATCCCCTCAGCTCCCTTAGTCCTTTCTCTAACTCCTCAATCCAGGACCCCATGCTCAGTCCAATGGTTGGCTGTGAGCATCCACCTCTGTATTTGTCTAAAATACACTTGTAGTTTTTTTTCTGTTCATTTGGGATGGGAGCAATATGCAATAAGTTCCACCTCAACTGAGAGATTCTTGGTATTCTATGCATTTTATGTGTTTTATTAAATAAATGTGTCTTCATTTGTTGTTTTTCCTTTGGACCATAAAAGTTTAAATACATTATTTATTCTTTTTTTTTTCAAAATTTTCCTATATTTCTTGCAGAAATCATCCCCATGAATGGAAGTGCAACTTCACGACTTGGCTTCTTAATCAAAGGCAGTGCTCTTCTGTGTAGTTTCATTTAACACTATGACTTCTGAAAATGGACCTAAAGTTTAATCTATAGCTTACCTCTACAATGTTTCCAATGAATTCATAAGTCATACCATTAAATAAATCATGTTCTTCTTAATGTAGTAAATTTATTTCACTTTCTATAGTAGAACTTTCTTCAAAGTACTTGCAATAATCAATTGATGTTTTTAAATGCTGATATAACCAGCTTCTTTTTTCAGATCTCAGTATTGCATTGAAGTACAAAAATCTTAATTTATTATATGTGTTTATATCTCATCAATCGATAATAGGTATTTTTTTTTTTTGTCTTTTCTCAAACCATGACAGTCTAGAGGTGTTGTTGCCATAATATACTACTACCTTCTGATAATTCTATATTCTCTTTTAATTCAGGGAATTCAACCTAGACAGATAGCTCAGTGGTTAAGAACATGTACTGCTATTGCAAAGAACCAGGTTTGATTTCTGAGAGCCACATCAAGTGCTTGACAACCCCGTGTAAATCCAGATCCAGGGACATCCTATGCCTTCTTCTGGCCTCCATGAGGACTTTGCTTATATGGACAAACCCCTGCTCATATATACATGTATATACAAGTTTTTAACAAAATTAAGACAAAAGAAAGAAAGAAAGAAAGAAAGAAAGAAAGAAAGAAAGAAAGAAAGAAAGAAAGAAAGAAAAGAAAGGAATGTTGTCACATTTATCTTTGGCAATCTTTTAAATAAAATTTAACTGTTTGGAAAAACTTTTGAGTCTTATATACAGAGTTCCATTTATCACTCCCTCCCTACATGAATAATTCCCTTCACTATCAACATCTAGCAAGAAAGTAGGATGATTACTGTAACAGATAAGCATACACTACCAAGTGATATTAAACAAAGAAAATAAACTTCATGATTGATATTGCATGATCTTTAAATTATGACAAAGGCATTTAAGACTTGTATCTGATTTTATTTAGGAGTCTTAATTATGTTTAAATAAATAAAATAAGACCCCCAAAAACCTTCTCCCAGTAATATACTACTTCTAACAATGTCACAAGTTCTTCAATAAAGCCATACCTACTAATCCTTTCTTCATAGTTCAGCTATCTGGGGAACAAAAATTAAATAAATGAACCTATGGGGTCATTTTCCTTAAACCACCAAATTTACCCTCGCAAATATTTTATAAAACAG
Source organism: Uromys caudimaculatus (assembly GCA_028551405.1). Classification (NCBI taxonomy): domain Eukaryota; kingdom Metazoa; phylum Chordata; class Mammalia; order Rodentia; family Muridae; genus Uromys; species Uromys caudimaculatus. The sequence goes on from CM052722.1 coordinate 63,506,518, forward strand.
TAGATTATCTCAATGAATCATTTTTTTAAAAAAAGAAGAAAAGAAAGTGAAAATTTACTCTTGTTTGTCTGAGAAAGTGTCAGAAAGTGTCAATTCTACTCATGCTTAAAGGGTAATTTTGAAGTATTTATAATTCTAGACTGACATTTTGACCTTTTCATTGTGTTTTTCTGTATACTCTTCAGACTTACATCATTTATAAGAGTTAATTTCATTGTCTTTTTGGTTTTTGTATAAATACAATGCCTTTGCCTCTAATATCTTTCAAGGTTCTTCTCCCCCTCTTTATATCAATTTTTATTATACTGTTTTCTTTATCTTTGATCATTTTGCACTTTGAACATGGCATGACTAAGTACACATTAGGTATTTTTTATACTTGGTAGTCTCTGTTTTCTAGACCTATCTTTTCTAAAAATGAATTTTTGATTGTAATGTAATTACATAACTTCCTCTTCCCTTTCCTACTGCCAAATCCTCCAATATACACATATCTCGTTCAAATTAATTGCCTCATATTCAATTCAATTCCTGGGGTGTGTGTGTGTCTGTCTCTCTCTCTCTCTGTGTGTGTGTGTGTGTGTGTGTGTGTGTGTGTGTGTGTATGTGTGGTGTGTTCCTTAATACATAAATATATCCCACTCAATCTACTCAGTGTTTCTGTTTTAATCTCCCCAGGAGTGATCATTTGTTATTGTATAACCAACTGGTATTCTCTTTCCTCAAGAAGAATAGTTCTCATACTTTCAGCATTTCATGATACGTGAAGTTCTTTGTCTAGGATTAATGCTGCATAAGATTTTTCCCTTACTTGTTAGCATGTGTATTAGCCTTACTTGCTTAGGTGACTACGGTAATAAGACTTCATGGGTGTTGTTTCTGACATTTCTAGGAGAATAAACCTCATAGTAAACTTCCTCATCCTCTGGCTCATATTATCTTTCCACTCACTTTCCATGTGATAGAAGTGTTTGAGGAAATAAAGGAAGAAAACAATTTAATTTATTTGTACTTTAATATTTTAAGATTATAATATAATTAAATCATTTCCCTCTTGTTTTCTTCCCTCCTAAGCCTTCTATATACCACTTCATGATATCTTTCAAATTCATGATCTCTTTTTTCATTAATTGTTATTGTTGTTGATGTTGTTGATGGTGGTAGTGGTGTGTGTGTGTTTCTCAATGCATAAATATAACTGGCACATTCCATATACTGTTACTTGTATGTGCATGTTTTCAGAATTCACTATTTGGTGTTAGATAACTAATTAATGTGATCTTTCTTATAGTTGGCATTTGTTTGTGAAAATTCTCAATCTACATGCCTTTAAATAGTCTCGTATTGCTTTTTTAAAATTTTCTTTTTATCATCCAATATATCTGATTGTCCTATAATTATTGTAATGAGATATTTCCATATACCTTTAATTTATTGCACATTTAGAAGTGTTTGTTGAGATATTCTTAACAAAAAAATCTTGCTTCAGCCATATCCACATAATTACTGAATATTTTCAAATTATTCTATATTTTATTACTGTTTCCTATTACATTTTTTCTTTTTTCTTATGATTTGCTAAGTCTATATACATTAACAAAATATTTGATTTTTATTTACATTTTCATTAATAAAACTGGCATATTTATACAGTTTTTTTTTTTGGAGATGAGAAGTTTTATTAGAATGTTTATGATGTATTGGTGAACATAAGTATCCACATGCATGCACAGATTCAGCTAACAGTTGTTTTTTTTAATTGTCAGTCTAAAAATTCTAAAATCCCTATCCTATCAAGATTGGTATCTGATTATTGATTCTTTTCAAAATATGTCTTTAGCTCCGAATATATCTTGTACTTTTAATTGGAAAGGTGGATATGAAAGACCACATCTTTTAACTTCAGACTCCATTTTAGAGGACTTGAACTCAGGTAAACTAACAGACCAGTACCTAACATTAGCTTCCACATTACCCCCTCCCCAACAAAACCAGGGCCTAGCTCCAGTTTCTAGGCTAACTCCAAAGAATCCAGTATTTCCAAGTTAATCACCAAGAAGCCCACCCCCTGCCTAACATCCCCCAAAGCGGAGGGAAGCAAAAGTTAAGTTTATGCTTTGAATACCAGCACCAGCCTATTATGCTAAAGGCCATAGTAGTTCTCTAATTTTAAGCTTGCCAGGCAAGAAACACTCATGCACACCTGCCACTCACCCCCACCCTTGCTTGCTGCTTTCTATAAAACCTTACCCCATAGATGTTCAGGCTTCTCTCTCCACCCAAACCATCCTGCCTGTTGGCCACTAAGGGGACCTAGAGCTAGGTCGAAGGTGTGATAAAAGACCCTGATGTGACTGTATCTAATAGGCTCCTGTCCAATCTTTTGGGGTTCACTATCACTTTTCTGGCACTACAGATATAATAATGTATTTGGTAAAAAGAAGACAGACAAATTGCTCTGCCTAACCTTTGAACTTTCAGTGAACGTGACACTCAAATGTAGAATCAACCAGTGTTTATTGGAGATTTACCTTTAGGTAAAATGAGACACTTGGATACAGCTTGTGTTCTTGTCTACAGTGCAATAACCTGAGCCAGGTTATTATTGGCTAGATTTTTGTATTTTTCTCTGATAACCTGGTTTCTCTAGAGCAAAGATATTTAGAAACAAAGGATGGTTTGGTGTATGTAGGAGAAACTAAGCTTTCAGTTTACTAACCTTTTATTTTTCATCATGAAGATGTATTAACATCTCAGATCCTTATGTCAATCCAGACCCCATACTCTAGTGATAAATTTAAGGAGAAAACATTTCTCTAAATGACAAAAAGGATCAAGCAGATAATTTGATGAAGACAAGCATGTCAAAATGCTACCAAACATAACACTATTTCTTACAACTGTAAAGAAACTTACAAATGTTGCTTGTGGAAATACCTATTCAAGGAGTATAACCTACATTTATGCTTCATCCTCTTAAAGGAAATAATTATAGTTTTAGCCACAATCTTAATATTGGGAAAGGCAGCTTTTCACAAACAAACAAAACAAACAAACAAAACAAAAAACAAAAAAAAAATTGTTTTTTAATCCAAGCATCCCTCCATAAAAAGAAAATGCAGATTACTAGTGGAACAGTTTGGAAATTTTGAAGAAATGATGCACTTGTTATGTAAGATTATCCTACACTAAGTCATTCAGAGAAACAGGAATCAAATATTTAAAACAATAACACATTTTGAAGTATAATAAAATCTTCAACTACTTTATATTTTCAAAGGTGACTAAAAGTCTTCATTTTACCAACAGAACCAAACTTAAACGATTAAAATCTTTATAATCTAAAAAAATACATGTATTGTTTGGGGAACTCAAATAAATTTTAGTTAGCCCCTAGGACAGAAAAACTCAAATACTCTCCCCTAGTATTGCCTTTCCTGAGCTATCACATATTTCCCCAAAGTTGAAAAGGTAAGTATCAGTAAGTTCTATGACTATTCAACCTATTTCTCTTCATTGAAGTTGTAATAAATGGAAAGACTAACTAAGAGTTAAAACTTTGTCTTAAAACTGAAGTGTATTCATGTATTTTTACTTAAATGTATTTTTACTTAAATGTCTGGTAAGAAATACTTGCAAATTTGAAAACACATATAGTTAATTGAGGAGGAAAGATGACAAATAATGCTTCATGAAATAAATGAAGAAAGAGAAGACAAATTCATATTAACAAGATATTTTCTTCACAAAGAATGTAATAAATATCAGCTCCAGTAGTGATTTCTCTTGAATCCTGTGCACAGAAAATATTGGGAATAGAATGAAAATTGATTATGGAAGTAAACACGGGGCTTTTTGTTTTTGGTGTTTTACTTACTCAACTAGTAACTAATGATCCATTTAATTATTTTTTATCCTTTAGTATATGATGAATAATTTATAATATATCTTTTCAATCACATGCAAAATACTACAAACATTAATGGTTTGAAAAATATTACTTTCCCTTTCAGGCAACATTATACCATAACTACACATGGTAGTAAGTTTCTTACACATGTTCTGAAAATCAAATACACAGCATATTTAATTTTAGTGGCTGTAAATTCTATGGTGAGTGGCAATTATAAAATATTCAATGAACCTTCTCTACTCTCAAGGTTATTGCTTTTTTCTAATAGTTTTATAACTTTGCTTTTTCAATGACCATTGCTCTGTTAAGATAAGGATATGTTGAAATAAAAACTTTCATGAAAGAACTGTATAAGAATATGAGAATGTTTTAATTGGAAAGATTTTTAAAACTGAAAACATTTGCCTTCTATTAACACATTTTTACCTGAAGTGGAGTTGAAAGGAATCTATAAAATGCATGTCCTTTGTTTGGAAGCCCGTTAAAGCTGAAAAAGAGTTGCCAGTTAACTTTTATGCCAATCCTTTTCAAACTAGATAAGCAGTGATGTTTTCCTTACAATATAACCTAAACAACTCTGAGAATGTTAATTAGAGAATCTTGTTTTCAATAATAAGTTCAGTTTTTAAAATCTGTACACTGGTGAATAAAAGGATATTTGTATAAGGAATCAGAACAAATGCATGGGTGACATAAAAAATGTGGCACAAGAAAAGCATATCAACTAATTTGATCCTCATAAACACTTTCATATTCCACTATTACAATCTTACAACTTTATAGGTTAAAGAATTGACTTTTTTTTTTGCTACTAGGAATGGTTTAAGAATATTAACATGTGATTATATGAATAAACTTTGATATAACAAAATTAATTGAAGATACTGTCAAAAAGGGAGAGAACTAGAAGAAATAAGGTATGAACAGCAAGTTATAAGTCAAGTGCATTTATTCAAGGGAGACTTCATTTTAGTATGGACCAGGACAATGATATTAAGTGGTTAGTCTAGTTAATTTACTCTAGCTGAATAATATAAGATTTGGTGAAGATAATTCAAAAATTTAGATGGATATTAGGAGGAATTGTAATAGTGGCAAAAATATTTTTTCCTTGGGTTGAATAGCATAGTCTAATAAATTATCAAGAAAGTATTGAGGCCTCTATAGAAACAAATTTTGGAAAGTTACAATTGCACTGCAACTTATACCAAGCAACTGTCCTATAAGGAATTTATAGTCTAGAGATAATTACACATACATAAAGTGCCTAATATAAAAAGTTATTCATTGTAACCATCAAGAAGGGAGTAGCAAATAAATTATTAAAAGGCCCCACACTGGAAATTTGTACAACCATAAAATATAATAAAGACATCTTTTATATATGTAAGTAGAAAGATTTTCAAAATATATTGTTCATTAGAAAAAAATGAGATTCAGAATAGGAGGAGTGTGATTAGTGAATTACCATTTGTGTAAATGATGGGAGTTAAAATTAAGATATATAAGCAAGATCTTGATATTTGGTTGAGTTCAATATCTCTGGAACAGAATACCCCAAATAATATTTATAATGTGAATAAGGAAGATTGATAGAAGAAAATGCAGAAGCTTTTTATTACGCACCTTTTAATTTGTGGAGTCTTAAAATAAGAGAATGTGCTACTAATATAATATATTTTTAAACAAAAAAAAAATTTTGGTGTTTTTTTTCGAGACAGGGTTTCTCTGTGTAGCCCTGGCTGTCCTGGAACTCACTCTGTAGACCAGGCTGGCCTCGAATTCAGAAATCCACCTGCCTCTGCCTCCCAAGTGCTGGGATTAAAGGTGTGCGCCACCACTGCCCAGCAACAAAATTTACTGTCTAAGTTTCACAAATGTATTCAGTGACTAATCTCATAATACCTTGAAAAATATAAAACGAATAAATTAAACTTGTGTTGACTACATTGTATTGTAAAAAAGCAAAGTGTGAGAAGAATAAAATGATATTGATGGACAATGAATTCACAAAATTCACCAAAACAAAATTAATATGATTGAGGTTTTCTTCACACAATAATTTTAGCTTGAAAAATCCATTGTGGCATGTTTTATAATTTTGCCTTCTGAGCATTTTTATTATTTTTTATGGAGTGTTTTGAAATATATCAATTATAGTTAAATGCTTTGTTACTGAATCTTATCAAATTATCATGCCAAATAGCTAATAATTATTTAATCTACTTTATTCATAGGGAAACCTTTATGAAAGAATCAGTATGATGTTATAGCATGAAGCAGTAGCCTTCTGTCATTAGAAAATTGAGATGATTGATAAAATTTCAATATTTTTATGTACTTATATACCATGTAAACCACGACTAGTGGTCATTCTGAACATGTTCAGCCAGAATAGGTTGATAAAATTAGGAGAACTATTAAACTGTCAAATTTTTCGTTTACTAAAAATTTTCTCAGTGCTTAATTAGCAAGTATGGAGATATGGTTTGATTTACTAACAAATATGTCAACTGTAATCCTACAAGCTTCATTAAATTTTGAGTCAGGTATGCTTGTGTTTCTCTCCGTCTCTCTATCTCTCTGTCTTTCTCTCTCTCTCCCCACCACTCTGTAAAAGTAATTTTTTTAAACCAAATGTAGTTCTTGTCTCCGAGGCTTACTGCTGAATAATCTTACCCTCTCTAGTTCTTTCTCAACTCTGGCTGGCTGGTTCAACTCAGCTCTTCTGGACCAAACTCCTCTCCAAGCTGACTGATTAAATATGACTTCTCTCAGCTTCTCACTGACTTTTTCTGCTTCAAAAACTTCCTCTGAACTCCACAAACTGAACTGTACTGACTACCCTAACTTTACAAACTAAACAGAACTCAACTGAACTGTACTCACTGTAATGACTGCCAACTGACTCAACACCACTGCTCTGAATACAACGGACTGAACATAATTGACTAAACTCCATTAATTGAACTGCCTTCCAATTACACATCACATTCCATCAAGGTGCTTCCTTCTACACACAAACTTTACTTTCATTGTTTGGAATTAAAGGTGTGTACTAAGGGCATGCTTATATTCCAGGTAGATTATACTGTAATCCAGGACATGTCTGTATTTAAGCTGGATCATATATACCTACAAGGTCTTTGGATGTGATCTCTTGCAAAAGAAACCATGTTGCTGGATTAAAAGTTTCTCTCTCTCTCTCTCTCTCTCTTTCATGGGTGTGTGTGTGTGTGTGCATGTATGTATGTATGTATGTGTGGGTGTGTGTCTTGTGTATATTTCAAATTCTTAATTGTCCTGGGAATTTTCTTAATTTTTGTTGTCCATGTGTATATGATTTCAGTGCTGATCATTTTAAATTGTATAACCAATTAAGGAGTATGTCCCTTGAAAATGCTGATTTTCAATGTAAGTAGTCATATTAATTGCCTGTAATTAATAGCCATGTTTTAAGAATAAATACATACGTGGTCTGTGAATGGTTCAGTAAGTAAGACTGTTCTTCCAATAGACCCCATAATTATCAGGCACAGGAAAGGGCCTCTCTGTTCAGGAGGCATTCATGTAGAAAACAAACACAAGTGCTAGCATGTACATATAAAATAATTTTTAAAAAGTCTAAAAATATCTATATTAAAATAAATAAACATATATGTAAAAGAAATATTACTCATTGTAACTAAAAGAACTTGGGCATTAGTTTTCTTGGTGACAAAACCTAAATGATAAATACAACAAAATTTTCTTTGAGAAGAATGCAGTATACATGCAAAACTGTTATTAAGGAAAACATTAAAAATTCCCCTTACAGGGTACTTTACTTGATACTAAGATAGACAATATAGCCCTAGATTTGTGGAGGAAAAAATATCAAAGGACTCCCAACTTAGTACATATTCATATTCCTCCTTTTGTTTTTCTATACCAACTTTGACCCTAGTCTGTGTCATTAAAAATAGCTATGAAGATAATGTGGCATATTTGCAGGACATGAATGTTATGCTTTAGTATCTAATTGACACAAATTTGCATATTGGCCTCCCTGGCTGATTGGCTATGTGACCCTGTATAAGATAAATATTCTGCTTTAGCATTCTCACCTATAAAATAATAATGGAAATGGTTAGGTGGTCAGTAGGCGTTATTTGCATTCATAGAGATACTTATTACTGTGACAGAGTAATAGAACACTTTTAAAACAATATGTATTGGTTGCAATATAATGATGTACATAGCTTAATATTAAGAATATATACAGTTCATAGATAGTGAATCTAGAAAACTTTAAATGCAAAATAGACAAAATGGAAAAATGCTCAGTTACAAAATGTCTCGTTTGCATACGAGTAGAGAAATGCAATTTTCAAAAGGAGATATCTTAGCATCTCGCTAATTAAGCTCAATAGAATTTTTAAAACAGAAAAAGGATGAAAAGATTTTCTTTTAATAAATTATCTTGAAAATTGAATGTTATTAATTTAAAATAAGTACTGTCTGTATCTGACATTTTCATGACCCTGCTGGGTACAGTTGGGAATCTTTATAATTTAATATCAAAGAACATTTGTAGAAATGATAGTTTTTTTTTCATTCAAAGTAATCACATGGTGTCTCTTTGAAGTATCTTGTAAGATGTATTTATGATATACCTTAAAAAACATTTTTTTGTAATTTGACAGTAAGCATTTAGCTGAATATACATGCTGAAAATATACAGGTGGTTTACTTATTTCATAGCATACCCTGAGTATATTTCTGAAATATCAAAATGCTTTAAATGAATATGTTAGTTTGACAAGATGATATATATATATATATATATATATATATATATATACATATATACATACATACATCGGCTGTTATCCATCTCTTCCTCTAACCCACAAGAATATTAGAGTCTATTTAGTTTCTGTCCTCTTCCCAATTGAAATGATTACTCAGAAAGTTAGAGTTAATGGTGCAAGTTGATGCAAGTTTAAACCAGGTGCAGCTTCTTTTCAAGTCACTTTTCTCCAAACATGTGAATTTAGAATTTGAAAGCTGCATATACTGTAAGTGTGGCAGATGACTTGCCTGAAATGATGGTTTTTCCATCTGGACTGTGGAGTTTTGAATATGGGTGAAGAAAAACAGATTTATAACTTTTCCTAAAAAGGAATTTCTTTTAGAATATAAACTATTTTGATTTATACAGCATTACAAATTTTTCAAGTTCTAAACAAACAACAATATTCCCAATAATAAATTCAATATGAACAAGGATAATAGAAGGACAGGTAAGGTGGTGATTATAAATCTTAATAAAACATAGTAAAAAATCATCCCTATTTAATAGATGTTAATAGATACACACATCTAATATATTTAATTGCTATTAAAGTCTTAAGTAATCCTTTATTTATACCAGGAAGTAAATCACAAAACACCATCCCCGAAGTTAGTAAAAGAAGAAAATTTTGGATCAAGACTGTTAAGTCCAGACATTTTTGAAATGGCTAGTGTTAGCATTCTAGCTAAACTTCACCCCACAGTTACCTGGCAAAAGCCAGATAGGCTTGACCCACTCTAAAAGGGGCTGCTTGCCTCCTCCTCTCTCTTGCTTCCTCTCTTACCTCTCTTGCTCTCTTACCTCTTTTGCTCTCTTGATCTGTTTTTTTTTCTTTTCTCTTTTTTATTATTTTTTGATACTTTATTTACATTTCCAATGTTTCCCCCTTTCTAGGTCTCCTCTTTGGAAACCACCTATCCCCTCGCCCTCCCCCACCTCTATGAGGGAATTCCACCTCCCATCCACCC
>CM052722.1:63516735-63565733 GCA_028551405.1 Uromys caudimaculatus
AACAATGGAAGAGTGTTCCCCTTTCTCCACATCCTCGCCAGCATCTGCTGTCACCTGAGGTTTTTGTTTTAGCCATTCTGACTGGTGTGAGGTGGAATCTCAGACTTGTTTTGATTTGCATTTCCCTGATGACTAAGGATGTTGAGCATTTCTTTAGGTGCTTCTCAGTCCTGCGAATTTCCTCAGCTGAGAATTCTCTATTTAGCTCTGTTCCCCATTTTTTGATAGGGTTATATGGTTTTCTGGAGTCTAACTTCTTGAGTTCTTTGTATATGTTGGATATTAGCCCTCTATCGGATGTAGGATTGGTAAAGATCTTTTCGCAATCTGTTGGCTGCCGTTTTGTCCTATAGACAGTGTCCTTTGCCTTACAGAAGCTTTGCAATTTCATGAGGTCCCATTTGTCGATTTTTGATCTTAGAGCATAAGCCATAGGTGTTCTGTTCAGGAACTTTTCCCCTGTGCCCATGTGTTCGAGACTTTTCCCCACTTTCTCTTCTATTAGATTCAGTGTATCTGGTTTTATGTGGAGGTCCTTGATCCACTTGGACTTGAGCTTTGTACAGGGAGATAGGAATGGATCAATTTGCATTCTTCTACATGTAGACCACCAGTTGAGCCAGTACCATTTGTTGAAAATGCTGTCTTTTTTCCATTGGGTGATTTTAGCTCCTTTGTCAAAGATCAAGTGACCATAGGTGTGTGGGTTCATTTCTGGGTCTTCAATTCTATTCCATTGATCTACCTGCCTGATCTCTTGCCTTGCTTCTTGCCCTCTTGCCCCTCTCTCACACTCCAGTCAGTTCCCCTCTCTCTCCACGTGGTCATGGTTGACCTCTACTTCTCTACTTCGCTTCTCTCTCCCTCTCTCTGCTTTTCTCTGCCTCTACTTCTTCCCTCCCCATGCCCTGAATAAACTCTATTCTATACTATACTTGCATGTGGCTGTTTCCTTAGGAGGAAGGGATGCCTTGGCATGGGCCCACTGAAGTACTACTCCCTTCCCCCACATCTCACCATACACCCAAAGAGCATATTTTTATATCCTTTTATCTTTTTATAAACACATCAGCTAGGCTTGTTCTGCCCTCCAACCTGGAGATGTACTTATTTTCTGCCTCTGCATTATCACATGTCAAAGTAAATTTTAGTAACTTGATTTCTCTACCTGTGCTTTGCTGTGGATCTTTGAGACCAGTAGTACTGACACTACTGCTTTGTTTGAATTAAAGAGAATGTGATCATAAATGTAAGTATATTCTATGTGAGTGAATTCTATGTTAGTATTTTCTATGTGAGTATGTTCTATGACTCATTATTTAATGTCATCTTTCACAAAAAAAGAGGGAAAATAATATTTCACCACTACCTCTGAGGGACCCAACACATTTCAGATAATAAATATTTTAGGATAAATGATATTTATGCCAGTTATTCTGCCATTTTCAGCATTGATAATGTGTGATGTCAATGCAAAGCTTTTTTATTGACTGATTTATACCTGCATGTGAATGAAACTATTTTCATTCACATGCAGGTATAATGCCAAAATATTCATTCACTAAATAATGAATTAGCATTAGGTATTAATTGAGTTGTTTTACATTTTCAATTATTTGTTTATTAGCTTTGTTCAGACAATGGGTAGAGTGATATATATATAATATTTCATTGGCAGGTCATAACAGTTGCATAACTATTAAAAAAGATGTTTATATTTAATTCTAGATTACTTTCATAAAGAAAAATCCTTATTGATTCTATATAATTGAATAATTAAATGTTATATTTAAATACGGCAATAGAATTTATACAAAACACTTTTTCCTATGTCATAAAACAAAGGCAGATATCGTTTTACATTTTAATTATTCTTAGTTTGTGTGCATGTGTACATGTGTGAATGGCATAAGTACATGTAAAGACCTAAGGACAACTTTGTAGAGTCAGCTCTCTTCATTCACAATGTATGTACCAGAGATCAAACTGTAGTCATCATTTTGGCTGAACCATCATACCATCCCTTGTATTTTGTTTTTAATTAACAAATATAATAAATGGAGCAAAGTTATTTACCACCAACTAACAAATTGAGAATTTTTTTCTTGATTGCTGCAACAAAAGTTTTAATATTGCAGCTCTTCTTTGACTAGAGATTCACTCTACTCCCACAGAAAGAAGTATCTTTTCTTCTTGAATTTAGGAAAATCTTTTTTTTTTTCATTTTTAGTTTTCTTAATACTTTATTTACATTTCAAATGTTTCTACCTTTCCAGGTCTCCCCTTTGGAAACCCCCTATCCCACCCCCCTCCCCTTGCCTCTATGAGGGTATTCCCCCACCGACCCACCCACTTGCTTCTTCCCTCCTCAGCATTCCCCTATACTGGGGCATCTAACACTCTCAGACACAAGGGCCTCTCCTCCCACTGATGGTCAACAAGGCCCTCCTTAGCCACTTATGTGGCCAGCTCAATGGGCCCCTCCATATGCATTCTTTAGTTGGTGGTTCAGTCTCTGGGATCAAGGGGACCTGACCAGTTGACACTGTTGCTCTCTCCCCATGGGGCTGCAAACTCTAACACAGTGACATAAAGGATGCTATGTTACTTCCAAGCATCAAAGGTAGATTTCTATTTCCTTATGAAGAATATAGCTGGTTGCATAAAAAATTCTGTTCTGCTGACTTTTTTATGATTCAGAAAAATTTTGAGTTTTTATACTTTTATACTTTTACTGTCACACCTTGCTTTGGCATTTAAAATGTCCTATATGTAAAATAGTGTTCATGGCCTATACAAAATTTGCTAATACTTATCAATGAAACCTTAACACAAGTATCATCTACCAGAAACATTTTTGCTCATCTTTTCTGAATATTTCTCCTGACAATTAGACAGTATTATCACCAGATTTAATTCAATTATAGTTTCCATCAGAACGTTCTGTTGTTTTGTGTATTTATATATAGGATGCAGGTTCAAAACGTGGTCTTGCGAGAGATTAAGGTTGCTTCCTATAATAATGTTTACCTGTTTACTTATCCTGACTAAATTACTCTTAGATGCTAGAAGCTGCAGATCTCCTGGTAAATTAACACCTGCTGCCTAACACGTGGGGATTCAGCAAAGAGCTACTTTGTTCTTTTCTCCACTGGTCCTCAGCCCTAAGGCTGAGTTTATTTAACTCCGTGTGAGCTGGGATAAGTTACTCACAGGAAGAGAGATAGAAAGAGAAAAAAAAGATACTTTTAAAAAAGATTCTAATCTTTCTTTCTAAGGGAAAGTAACAGTAAAATGTAAAAAAAAAAAATAAAATTCAGATTATATGCCCTCTTAATTTCTAAGTTGCTTTCTTAATTTCTAAATTATTCTGCTCTCTTAATTTCTAAGTTACTCTATTCTCTATAGTTTTAAGTCACTCTACTCTGCTGCTTCTTCCAATTGTTCTCAGTTCTTTATGTATTTTCTCAGAATACCTGATCACATGGTATTCCAATTACCAAAAAGTTCACCAAAGTTTAAACATAAATTCAAATCATAAATTGAATAAGAAGATTACAGAAGAGATGTTTGCATGTGGTTCCATTAGCTAGACATTAATTGTCAATAACTAGCTCCACAGGTTCATTGAGAGTCTAAAACTATAATTATTGTGTCTAAATTAGTATTGAGGTTTTTGTATAGATAAGCCCAGTCAGTATTTTATCTTCTGTCCTTGCAGTTACAATAAATCATACTCTTTGGTTAAGTGTTCTGTTAACACTGACATGTGAAGACTGGCAGAGTTCTTTCTGGAGTTTCCATATGAGAAAGGACTTTAATAGCAATCCTATTATAAAGGGCTTAATAATTACTATTATAATTTAAGGAATTCTTATAGAATCATCATTAGCAATGAAGAATTCATATGTTTGTCTATATAACGTGATTATAAGACAGTTCATCTTCATTGATCTGCAAAACATTCTGCCCAGTGTATTGGACCAATGCCCAGAAATTATATAATATTAATTTTATAAGGATAGTAAAGGCATATCAACTGCAGGAATGAATGCCTGATATTTGTACCTTGGGCCTTGACTCCAAAGACTCATTCATAATTCTATGCTGAAATATCTCTGGAAGATCACTTGCTTGACTTTACTCATTTTCAGATGGCTCTTGACAATATAGTATTTTAATACAACAGTGAAAAGATAAGATTGATTTCTATGTGTATCTCTCAATGTTAGTATGCAAATTTATGAGCCCTGTTTACTAATTCAGGAGACATTCACTTAAAAGGGAAATAGATTACAAGTGTCCCATTCATGTGTGTGTGTGTGTGTGTGTGTGTGTGTGTGTGTGTGTGTGTGTGTTTTAGTATAATAGAATATCTATGGATTATATATCTTGAGCCCCCCTGTACCTGAATTTTAACTTGGATTCAACTAAAAGGAGAACATTCAATAGATTTTAAGGTAGGAGAAACCAACCAGAATTAGTATAACATTTACCCTATTTCTAATATTTCAGGGTTTTAACAGTGGTTACATTCGCATAGACTTGCAGTTGTCACAATTTAAAACTTTATCTGTATTCTGCTAAAAGACTTTCCATTATTTTACATTCAGTATTGGATATATAACAAAAAATTCATGAGGCAAAATTTATTAATAAAAAAAATTATGTTACCATTAAAAAAGGTTATGCTAGATGGTTTATTTCAATTGTTGTAATTAAATTTTACTGTTCTCAAACTCACACACACACACAAATGTGTATTTATTGGCTCTTCACTCTGAAGAAATGAAAACCAACATTCATGTGCAAGATCTGGTTAAGACTATTTCTGAACCATGAAAGAGAAAGACTAAAATTGATAGAAGAAGGGTTGAACTTGGCCAGTTATACTAACATATACATAAATGATTGGAATACTTTTAATCTACTTACCGTTTAAGTGAACATTTATTATATTTTATGTTGTCAGTTAACTTTAATTTTGGAGGGGACATTCAAACCATGATAGCAAGTTCTAAGAAAAGTAAGAAGTGACACATAATTCTGGACATAGTTAAAGGATTACCAGGAGAGAAACTATATAAATAGAGACATTTAAGAAAGCCGCAATGAGATAAATTGAACTACTGCTAAATTTTGTATATCATGAGGGCAAAGAAGCAATGGAAATCAGGAACCAAGTATCTATATCTTATCATTTTAATTTTTATTTTTGAATTTGTTACTATTGACACAAGTTTGCAAAGCTTAAACATGGCTTTTTGCTAATGCATCTTACTGATTGTAGTTTTCATGGTTCATATTCTTAGGATACAGAGCAGGGCAGAGAAGCATAGAGAGTGCTTCTCTCTACACTAACAAATTGAAAATATCCAACATAGAATGTTTTTTCCATTATTTCTGCTTAGCATATGCTTGATCTATTTATACATAAGACGTTTCTAATACTACTTACATTACTATAGATGTCACGAAACTCAAACCCACAGATTATGACATACTTTTTCCTAACAGTTACACCTCAAAAATTTTCCCACTTTTAATACCACATCTCTTACAGTTGTTTATCTAAGATGTAAGTTAAGTCACATATAATCCCTCCTCAAAAGTCTCATATACTTCCCTATCCATTTCAATGTAGAAAAATTTTAAATTGCTTTTACTTAACTTGCTTTTCTCTTAACTGCCCATGAGGCTCAATTTCTATAGAAGATGCTTCAGTACAGAAAAGATTTATTTTGCAACGCACATTTATAGCTTGAAATACTTAAGCCAATTACATGCTTTGGCCTCAGCAGGGCACCTCTGCTCAAAACCTCACAGTTTTATCCACCCTCATCTCATAAAGTCATCTACTTCAAAGATATTATGTATTAAGACCATCTATGAAATGCTTTATTTAAGCATTATCTAGTCAAAGTACTAAAAATTCATGAGTAATGAATACTTCCATTCCACAAGAAATAATATGAATTTTTTAGAACATTTTCCCCTAAGATTAAATCAATTATTGGCTGTATTCTTGCATAAGTTTATATATTTATTTAAAGAGAGATATTTGCATTATGTAGGAACTCTGAAAGATTTCATTACAACATCTCAAACTTAGATTAAAATTTTTGCCCAAGACAAGTTCTGTATTTATCCTTGAGATATTATATTTTTTGCTTAGCTCTTTAAGCTGAGAGGGAACCTTCTGCTATGTATGAGATATAATTATCTGAAAGTAACAAAATTTGGTTTAATATATGCAAGAAAACTTAAAAAGTAATTTCTTCAATTGTTGGAATATTGTCATTTAATACAACTTTGATTCACATAATCCAAATGTTTAAAAGTTATTTTTCTCTAGAACACATTTCAATCTTGTTAGACTTCTTCATGCAGGAACTCTCAGGAGCCACAGACTATTGTGGTTAGTGTTATAGATTCTTCTTTGTGGGACTTAAGAAACAATGAAAAGCAGTATCAACATATACTGAATTATTTGTCAAGTCTGGATGTGCTATTTTATATATGTTCTCACCATAATAAAAGTTGTACTCTTGGTTATACAAAATTCAAAAGAAGGAAAGAATAGAATTTTATGGAAATTTTAAGGAATGTTTTATTTCAAATGAAAAAGAGTTCAAAAATATATCACAGGGTCAGAAGAGATGGCTCAATAGTTAAGGAGTATATATTGCTGTTGCTGAGGATCTGAATTCAGTTCCTAGCACCCATGCCATGTGGCTAGCAAGTACCTACAATACCAGAAGATGTGGAGATATCCTCTGCCTTTGTGGTGGTTTGAATGTGCTTGGTCAATTAGGTGGTATAGCTTTGTTAGAGGAAGTATGTCACTGTGGGTGTGGGCTTAGAGGTCTTCCTACTAGCTATGTGGAAATCAGAATTCTCTTGTTTGCCTTCCGAACAAGATGTAGAACTCTCAGCTCCCCTGCAATGTGCCTGCCTGGAAGCTGCTACACTTTCTGCCTTGATGATAATGGACTGAATCTATGAACCTGAAAGCAAACCCTAATTAAATAGTATGCTTTGTAAGAGTTGCCTTGAGCATGACAATGGAGACCCTAATTAAGACAGCCTGTATTCACAAGTACATACATATATAGAGATACATAGATATACAGACACAGAAACACAAACGTGCATTTGCATGCATGGACGTGTGCACACATGTGCAAGCATACATGCATGGGCCAAAGCACACAGACACAGAGGGGGGTGAGGGAGAGGGAGAGAGGGAGACTCAAATAAAAATAAAGCTCCTTTTCCTATTTTTTTTCTTTTTTAAAGTTTTCTTATACTTTTTTCCCCTTATTGTTTACCATTTTCTAATTCCTCCCAGATCCTCCATCCTACCCATTCAACTTTATCTTCTTTCTCTTTACCTACCCTTGCAACTGTTATGCACTTTTTTTCCTTAGGACCAGAAACAAAAAAGCATGAGCATCAAGCCTACCCTGGTTTATGGCTGATATACCAAGTGTTTCTACATTACAGAAAATGGATTTTTTTTCTTTTCAGAGCTACTCACTATAAATGGCTCCTTGGCTAGAAGTGGGAATTCATGGTAACTTTCCCTTACGCATTCTGATATTTTTTTCTGGCTTATACTTGTATAGATCTTATGCATGCTCTCACAATCTAGGTGAGTTCATGTGTACTGTAGTCCTGTTGTGTGTGGAAAGTTATGGTTTCTTGAAGTCAATGAACACCTCTGGTTCTTAGAATCTTTTGTCCAACTTACAAATATATATCACTGAGCCTTTAGGGGTGGAGTATTAAAAATACATCACATTTAGGTCTGAGTACTCCAAAGTAACTCTGTGTGCATATTGTATAGTGTAAGTCTCTGTGTTAATTCCCATCTTCTATAAGAAGAAACATCGCTGATGGTAGTTGAACAATTTTCTGGATATAGCAATATATAATTAGGAGTTGTTTATTGCTTTGTTTGTTTAATAAAATAATACTAGTAAAATTTTCACTAGAGTCCATGGTATATCTATTCTCAGGTTCTTGCCATTTTTAACAGTGTTAAAATGTTATGGCTTTTATCTCATAACAATTCATAAATTCAATTAAAATGTGACTGTCAACTCCCATAATATTCATGCCACTATTGAACTAGTGGGACTCTGTTGCAGTGAAGTCACTATTGTAGCTCACAAATGTTGTGCCTGGATGAGAATAATGAACAGTAATCAATAAGAGGTTGAAGCTTTAAGTTTTATGCCAGATCAATTTCTTCACATTGTACTCTATAAACATACAGTGTCTTTAATAATGACCTGTAAGCACATGGGATCATGGTTTATGGAACGCCTTTTGCCAAACCAACAAAACAAAACAAAAAACCAAAGATAAAAACAAAACCAAACCAAGAAAACATACAAACCATTCCTAATATTGGGGTTTTATTTTTTAGTATGTATTGTTTAGAGTGCTATTTTATCCCCTAATATATGCTAATTCTGTTTAAAATCCTTTAAAAATTCTATCAAGGCAAAAGAGAAATGCCCAAAGCCCAAATCTCTCCATATGTATTCTATGAAATGAATACATATGGAGGGATACACAAGTAAGTGTCATAATTCAATACAAGTCCAATGTCTGAAAAACAGACAGAAGGATATATAGTCTTCCAGTTCAAACAGAAGTTCAGAGGAAATAGGACAATATTGCTTCCCTATCTCTTGTTAAGAAACTCTGCATCTTGTGACAGATACTTTCTCATTTATGTTCATTGCTTCACTATCCATAATAGCCAAAAGTTAGAAATAGTTTAGATATCCATCAATAGATGAATTGAAAATAAAAATGTGGTACATTTACACCATGGAATATTATTCAGCTATTAAGAAACATAAAATTATTAACTGTACAGGATGGAGCTAGAAATAATCCCTGAGTGCGGTAACTCAGTCACTGAAATACCAAATTTCACATTTTTTTTTTTATATGTGAATGATACCTTTGGTTCTCTAGATATCTATAGTTTATTTAGAATATTATCTGAGGTTAGGTAGCGAGTAAGTAACCAAGTGTAAGGAGGGATCTTCCAATGAAGAAAAATATATAATTTAGTGTTATAAAAATATAAAGAGGAAGTTAGTACAGGAGGAGTAATGGGGATATGGGATGGGAAAGAAGGGGAGAGGGGAGAAGATGAGTATGATAACTAACACTAAACGCCTTTTGAAAAAAAAAATATGAATGGCTACTACTGTAGAATCTGCCTAAAATATAGACATATGAAAGTAATGTAAATGGAGACACAAAATATTTTGGGAGACAATACCCTTATTAGACTATCATATGCTATCAAAAGCCCCTATCAAAACTCCCAGTACCAGCAATTAGTTACACATTTTGAGTCATTGACCAAAGATACCCCCAAACACTGTAGGCTACCACAAATTTTATTGGTTACCCTCGACAGCATGACTATAAGACACTATTACTGAAGATACCATATAATTATATCATCAAACATGGAGATATCAAGCTTGTATTAAGATAGAAGCTTCACTCCTACTCACTAGTATTAAAAACATTGAAGGTAATACAGATGCTTTCAGAGAAAAATAATTATCAGTATCATACAACTATGACTGTGTGCTATAATAATGGCCTGTCTGTATGACAGTACCACTAAAGCAACAGTAACATGAAAATTAGGGAAATAACCCACCACTTTTGGTTTGGTTTAAAAGCCACTCCATTAAGATGGAACACATACCTTATATTCTTAATGATAAGAATAATTTGAGACTAGATAGGTCATGGGCCCAAAGAAAATCAACTACTATTATTCTGCTAAATATACATAACCAGTAGATATGAATATGAAATGAACAACTCAGTTTCAGTGGAATACAGCTTGTACAGATTAAATATAGTCTATCCTTGCTTCTGGGAAAAATACAAAAATTATTATATGGAGTAAAATAGAGTATAGTGTCTATCTTACCTTGAGAAATCATCATCCAATTCATTAAATAACTATGTTCCATTGGCTTATGTGTTTCAATACTTGGTTCTCAGTTGCTGACACCACTTTGAGAGATTCTGACCACTTTATAAGACAATATATGCCTGGAAAAACTGAGTCAGTGATGGAGTGAGTTCTGAGTGTCATATGTCTGGCCTTTCTCTCTCAGGATTTATGTGCTTTTAGTCCCATAGAGCTGCCTACCAGCAGCCAGGAAGTAGTGGATGGCCTAAAGCACTGAGGCAAAATAAGTCTTTTTCTCTTAAGTTGCTTCTTCTTAGGAGTTGGTCAAAGTGACAAGAAA
The DNA here is from genome assembly GCA_028551405.1 of Uromys caudimaculatus. Taxonomy (NCBI): domain Eukaryota; kingdom Metazoa; phylum Chordata; class Mammalia; order Rodentia; family Muridae; genus Uromys; species Uromys caudimaculatus. The sequence goes on from CM052722.1 coordinate 63,527,040, forward strand.
GTAAGAAAGGTAACTAATACAGAAAAATGGTAACAAGAAATTGAACTAGAGCTATGATTAATTTTATCATGCTCTTTGGGTTGGGAGCTTTTTCAGGTAGTTTGAAGGAAACTATTGAAGATTTTGGAACTTCAGACTAGAGCATCACAAGATGTTAGTGATATATTACAATGAGAGCTCAGAAGTCTACATTCCTAATATACACTATATTCCTAATATGGAAATATAGATGGTAAAGATATTCTTTCTGAGATTTCAGATTAATTCAACGAATATCACTATCACTAATTGTTTCATGCATATGCATACTTGGTCTTCAGTTGCTGTGAATATTTTGGGAAGTATACGATATCTAGCCTTGCTGGAGGAAATATGTAAGTTGAGGCAAGCTTTGAGAGCTTCAGGTGTCACCTAATTTTCAATTTGCTCTCTATGCTTCATGCTTATTGATCAAGATTGCTCAAACATTCTTGTTCTTTATGCCCTGCCTGTTGCCTTCTTTCTCTGTCATGCCATTATAGACCCTAACCATCTAGAATCACAGTTGAAGGTAAACACTTTCCCCTAAAAGTTGCTTTGTCCTTGGAATTTTATAAGAGAAACACATAAGTAACTAATACCAGAAGGCAAGTCTGCTTCTATGAAGGCACCAACCAAGTTGTTTTGAGAGGAATACATAAGACATTGAAATGCAAAACACAGTTCAATCTTAGTAGGGGCTTGGAAGGCAATAGTGTTGAGAAAATTGGGAACTATGGATCTGTAGCACAAATCAGAGGGCCTTCAAAGAGGAACAATATTAACAACTAGGCTAGGGGTTCTTCTTGTCATAATTTGGCACAGAATCTGGCAGTCTTCTATTGTCATAGGAATTTGCCCGAGACTAAATTTAAAAGCAACCTACTATTTTCATTGAAAGAGACTTTTTCAAGGCAATGCAATATTGAACCTGTCATGTAATTATTATTAATTAATGTTAGGCAGGTCTGCAAAAAATCCATGTGGAACAGAAAGAAATACAAAATATATAATTTAATAAGAAATTGGAAACCAAAATCATTAATGTTGCAGACAAGACTTGTATGAAAATAAATAAAGGATATTAGCATCATTAAAGAAAGGTCTCCTGATAAGCAGTAGAGCAAATTCAAGGATGTTCTCAAGGTAAGACCTCCCCCAGCTTAAATGAAGTAATCATGGTCCATCCCTACCAGTCAGCAAAATTTAGCAGTGTTTTCCATATCAGGCTGGATTTGGGGACAGGAAGAATGTAAGGGTGAAGGGAGTGTTTAAATTCTTCTCCTGTGACTTCAGAAAGCTACCAATTCCAGGTGACAGGTGGCAAGCAAATTCCTAATTGAAATCTCTAAGAAGGTAATAGCTTGTTAACACTTATTCTATGAAGCTGTGAAAATGAACCCTTGGTTGCAGTGAATGCAGAAAGATATCTGTGATGTAAGGACAATGAAATATCTGACAAAGAGAGCTATCTACACAGAGTAGAACTGATGCAGATAACAACACATAATTCAGGTCATAAAACTGGGGGTGGGAGAAGATCCATCTAAGCTCTTTAAAATTCAAGTCCCTGGCATTGGTCATGGAAGCTTTACTTAGTGTTTGCCTTGCTGGGTTTTGTCTTGCCTTGATTTAGTATTTTTCCACAATGCACTGATTCCTCTCTTTTGTAATTGAAATGTATGTTATTCAGCATTATATGTTTGAAGTATGTAATTTGAATTTTGATTTTTACAAGGGGTTACAGTTAACTGATTACGAGGATCTCAAATAATTTTGGCTTTGAACTTTTATGACTATGGCGATTTACGCAATGCTACTAAATATATTTTGCATTTATGGTATTGTCATGTGATTGTGGGCACTAGGGAGTAAAATATAGTTGGTTAACGAGAAATGTCTCGTATACTTTCAGTCATTTGGCCATTTGGTCGTTAGTTAATGCTGATGCTGTTTGGGGGAAGTTACAGAGATGTAAACTTGCTTAGGAAGTATGTTACTGGGAGACAACCTGCTGACTTCCAATTTATGTTCTCTACTTTGTACTTCTTCAAGATGGAAGATTCTTGTTCCTAACTCCATGCCTGTTGCCTCTCCCTAAGTTTCTAGAGAAACAAGCTAAAACCACTTCCTTTTTAAAAAAGATAAGATGCCTTGGTTAGAGTGTTATTAATTACAACAGCAGAAAAGCAACTACTACCTCTTATCAGAGAACATTGGACTGATATCAACACATGAGTGTATTTAAATTGAATGAGAAAAAAACAATCTATAGAGCGTGCAATATATAGGAGACTAAGAGTGCAGCATGCTTCCCTAAGCTCCATAAAGAAGACACATAACATCAGCCTCCATTTGCCTATTGTTTGACAAGATTTTGCTAAGGAATTGATATGCAGAGAACTCCGTATAGTCTCTCTCACTTTAGCTCAGTGGAGTTCTCAATGCTAACGTGGCCTACTCAAATTTCCAGTTCGACTTCAATCCATTTGTCTACCCACATTACCATCTACCCCGTTTCCATTGTCTTGTGGTCTAGTGCCTCAATTCTGTGCCATTTATTGCAATATACATTGATTCTACAACAATGAGATCCACTTCAAGACTGATACATTGAAGCTTAATGAAATTTGTCTAACACATTCAACCCTTGTTACTCTCTTTTCATCTGTATTTTTCTTCTCTTGTCTTCAGAAAGACCTCTTCAAATTTCTTGAACTTTTGCTATAGCATTTTTCTCTATTCATAAACATTCTTTAGTGTGTGTGTGTGTGTGTGTGTGTGTGTATTTTTGATTAAAAATGGATGGGATGAACATTAATATTAATAATTAAGATTGGTATTAAAGTAGTTATTTTGGCAATGTGTAATTATTAGTGGAACATGTCCTACATGAAAAACTGCAACCAGTGAAACCAACAAACCTCAAGAAATTATTTTTATTGCACATAGTTTAAACTCGTAGGAAAACACAAACATCATCATCTATTTTTCTGACATGGTGAATGCACAACTCTAACAAAGCAGTATATTATTTATTTGTGATCCTTTCCTACTTCTCTTTCTCGCTCCTGCTCTGTCCATCCACTGTAACTAACTTGATGAACCCTCAAAAAGTCAATGTGGAACTTCCCTGATAGAAATGAAGATATTGTAAAGAGACATTTGGTTCTTTCCAGTTGGTTACCAGATTATTTTAGGGAAGATCCCCAAGAAATCAAGTTTCCCTAGGAAAATTATAATAGGGAAAAGAAAATTCTGGGGATTTGGTTCAAACCAGAGATGCTTGTTTCCTGGAAAGTTCACGTTGCTCTTTCAACTTCTCAGACTAATGCATAAAAGAGACTGATGACTAATGGGTCAAGTTTTGGTGGAAGAAAACATGCCTTGACCTCTACTGCATGCTTATGCATGTCATGTTCTTCATTTAACCTAAATTTTATCTTATGATCCTAAAAATGGACTAGGGAATAAATGTGGATATCATTATTTCTGTTTATTATGAATAAATGCTATTCCTGTATCTTGCACTATTACATGTCTAATTACTTAATCTATTGAGCATTGGTGGATAAACCTAGATTTTGAGGGATGCCATGGTTCAATTTCTAAAAGAAATTACTCTGGTAACACTCCTAGTCCTCTTCTTCCACCCAAAAGCTCCACATCTGATTTCAACTAGAATAATCAGGTGTGAAAGACATATGGTGAGTGATAACTGGCAGTTCTGGTCAAATGAACATAGCCCTTGCTAAACTTGGCTGTCTAAACATTTAGTAAGTGAAGAGAAGTGGCAAAATAAGAACCAAATGTCCTTATTTTGTGTGTGTGTGTGTGTGTGTGTGTGTGTGTGTGTGTCCTGGACTGTTGCCTTTCCATTATTGTTGCTTAATGAGTGCTTCATTAAGCTGTCCTATCAGTTTACCTAAATGTGTTTCCACTGCTAGAAATAGCTCATAAATTATAATTACAGTTTACAGTTTACTTTGTTCCTGTCACTTTGATAGGTGACACCTTTATTTCCCCTTCCCTTTCTCTCAAACGTATTTTGCCTATCTCGTGGTTCCCTTTAACATAAACACACACACACACACACACACACACACACACACACACACACACACACAGTTTGCATCGTTCATGCTGCCAATATCAGCATCATATAGACTATGCCAAAGAGTTGATTTTTTGAGATGTGTCTGTTGTACATGACTATCCTCTGAGCTATGCTGCCTCTGTCTTATGGAATTAAGCAAGGATCTCTCTCAAAATATTATCATAGCCGGGTCACTGACTTTTGAGTTTACCTCATAGAAGGAGCAGATGAGAAGGTTATGGGTTTCTCACCTGAGTACAGTCACCCTTCTTAAGCAGTGGTATGCAATTATGCTCTAATTACACATGGCCTTGAGATAACAGAGAAGGGCTATAGTATATAGGTATGGAGGATATATGAGGGGAGGAAGTTTCATCTACACAGCTATTGTGGGAGTCATCATTCATGCTGGGTGCAGACTGTTTAGTGTGGCTACTTTAAGGCCAGCCATGCTTCTGCTAACAACCTACTACCCATTGCTCTATAAGTAACCTTTAAAAAAATTCCTTTGTTTCCTAGGGTGAACTTTGGTGACATCTTTTCAGACTGTGGGAAGAAGGATAAATGTTTAGATCCTCTACAGCAAGGAATTTTAGCAAAATTATGTTGAGCTCTTTGTACCACATTCCTAATGGAATGAATCTAAGAGGTAGCCTACTCTAACAGGAACTCTTTGGTCAAGCACTAAAATGAATTTGCAGTTTTATGAGCTGTAACCTTCAAAAAATAAGATCTGTTCTCAATGTTCCCATTCCATTGTGCCAGTGCAGAATACTGTGTTTAATCTTTATTACTCCTGAAACTTTTTATGTCAAGCAAAAAGTAAAACAGACTAAGACTTTCTCTCAGTGATGATGCTAAGTATATAACAGAAAAGGAAATTTTCTAAAACCCTGTGACATGTCATATAGCTATAAAACCATGAAAAAATTGGTGAAGGTCATGTCAAATTGATGTAAGTGCTAACTTGAACAGGATCTCATGGCCAAACAGTATTCTCTCAAAGCACATTTAGAATATTAAATTCATTTCTATTTAGTTACATAATAATATTGAAATAATTTCAACTTCCTCCAAAATAAAAAAACCTCATTATTTGAAAACTGTACAAACAAAATGAAAGAAAATTCAATTTTTTTTATTGCTTACATAAACAAATCATAGGGTTATAAAACAAATAATGTAAAAAAAAGTCATGCCTCCTTATAAAATTAGTACAGATTATCACACTAAAACAATAATAAAATTATAATTCATTTGTATCCTCCAAAGAATCTACACAAAGACCATCAAAATATCCTGATTTTTTTCAAGTGTGAAAAAAATATGTGCTTCTGAAGAAGATGAAAATACCACCAGTGATCTTTTCTATAAAAATGTATCTAATACTGAATATAAGTGACAGTCTTTGGCCCATGTTGAACTGCATCATAAATGCATTATCGAAGAAAAGAAAGAGACCAAAACTGCTTCAGATTATGGAATATGGAAACATTTACAAAAAAAAAAAAAAAAAAAAAAAAAAAAAGATCCTTAACCAAATATGTTTTAAGTAAGGAGGATAAGCTTGTGTGTATCTATTTGTTGAAAATGAACTAGAAATAATACCATGGAAATACATTTTATTTGTTTTATTTCTGCCTGTTGATGCTTTAAGGAAGCATCATAGAAGACACTCATCTCTCTGTTATCATATTTAAATCAGTTTACAAAGGTGCCTGAATAGTTGTGGAAGCTTTTCATCAGGGCTTTGAATTTCAAAAGGATTGATGATCTTGGAGGAGCTGGAGGAAGGCAAAGAACAGGACCAAAATATATTATATGAAAAAAAAAAAAAAAAAAGACCAGAAAGAAAAATGTTGAGTTAAAAAGAAAATGAAACTCATTGATGAAAATCTGAGAAGCCATTCTGAGTAGTGGAGAACACTCACTAACAGTAGTAATGAGAAATCAGATGGTTTATGATGTATTTGTTAAAAGATAAAGAGATACGAGAATATAGAGAATATGTTCTATGGGGGTATGGTGAGGTGTGGGGGAAGGGGGTGCCTCTTTTAGAGTGGGTCAGGCCTACCTGACTGTTGCCAGGTAACTGTGGGGAGGAGTATACCTGACTGTTGCCAGGTAACTGTGGGGTGGAGTTTAGACAGAATGGTAACAGTTTGGGATTGTCATTGATACTTCCTTGGAGGAGCTAGATGTAGTTATTTATGAGTGCTGGGCCATGCCAGGTAGTCAGTGGAGTTGTGAAACAAAGAACCATATGAAGAGAAGATTCTCAAAGACCACATGCCAACTTATCTGTGAGAAAATATCTTTCTTGTTGGTTTTAAAGAAGACACCAAAACAAATCATGTGTGAAATTATGTTGAACAGTATGGGAAATTTTAAATTACTTAAATCATGACAGATTGATTCAGGGAAGAAAAGGTCTATACTTTTTTATACTATGATGACTAAGATCTCATGAAAAATATTGTTCTTTCAGAAACATCATAATATAAATTTCTATACCTGTGAAGAAAAGTTCTGTGAAAGTAAGATGTCTCATGTTTCATCTAAACCAATTGCTTATGAAAACATTGGTGGTAGTTGTGGAGGTAACTTTAGTAACAATGATAATTTTGTTCATGAAGAAAACATCAATGGTCTTGGTGGCTTTAGTGACAGCTATGAGTGTAATAGATATGGTAGCAGTAGGGAAGGATATAATTAATTTGGTAATGAGGTACACAGTTTTCAAAAGGATAGATGATGTGTTTTGTAAAGATGAAGGTATGTTTTGTAGAGCGTTATATAGTGCAGAGGTAGGAGAGCGCACTTCTGCAGGCCCATGTCAAGGTATCCTTCCCCCCTCAAAGTGCCAGTCATACTATGGGTGTAGTATAGAATAGAGTTTATTTGGAGGTATAGGAAGGGGAGGTGAAAAGGGAGTAGAGATAGAGAGAGCAAGGGGGAGAGAGAGAAACAAAGAAAGAAAGAAAAAAGGCCAGCTAGGAACACACTTAGCGGGGATGGGTGAGGAAGATCAAAGTGAATGACAAGAGAGAGAAAGAGAGAGAGAGAGAGAGAGAGAGCAGAGACAGAGGGAAAAGCCAAATAGTCTTTTTTATAGAAAGCCAGGCCTATCTGGCCTTTGCTAGGTAACTGTTGGGTGGAGCCTAGAAGGATGCTAATATTCCTCCATTTTGGTTTTTATTTTTTTTTAATATAAAGGAAAATCTAGAGAGAGGTGATGGTGAAACAGGAACAGGAACATCATGATCTTTAACTGCTTCCTGCTAACTTTGGGAAGATGTGTCTCTGGGAAACCTAAAAGAATGGAGATGAGAATGCTGGTCAAGTCTTAGGAGAGCTGCCTATTTCTTTCCTGTCCAGGGTCTGTGAAGCCATCTGTGGGCAGAAAGATGCAGGTCTAGAAGAAGCTGGTATGACTATGAGAATAGGCTAGAACATTTGTGGCTTGCTTCTCTGGAGCTGTCCTGGATATAGATTTTGAGAAAATGCCTGGACTTGATAAAATGGGAAACACATATACACTTTATAGGCAGAAAATGTAGTTAATTAAGTAGGTTTGCAAGAAAACATTTTCCTTAGGTATACATTTGAAACCCTTAGGTCTTGGTTGTTTTGATGAGGGGAGTCCTGAAACCAGAGAACAGGAAAGGAATCCCACCCTCAAAAATAGGTAAGGTAGAAAATTAGACTGTTTGGCAGGTGTACTTACCTAGATGGAGTCTGTTTGGTTCTTGAGAGGTAGATCCGAGTATTTTTCCTGAAGCTTATCAGTTGACAAATGACATAAATTCATTAACAGCATGGACAGTCTTTAAAGCAAACTTAGGGAAGACAAAACCTTTTGTGGAGCAGAAGTGACAAGAAGGGCATTTTTCCTTCTGTCTAGGAGACTGATCATACATAAATTTAGTATAATGAGAAACATTTTTAAATCAACCTTTAAAACACAATCAAAGGAAACTCAAAAATTTTGACGACCTTGTAAATATGGTAGATTATCATATAGTTTGCATGGGAAACACTTTAAGTCTATGGTTAAAGGCAAATAAAGGAAACTGAACTTGTGATTATATAAGTAGGATCATAGAGTGGAATATTTCATTAGAGGTAGCTTAACTTATAAGAACTTCATTGGTTGATGTTAGGAATTTAAACTCTTGAAGTCTCAATATCACAGTGGAATAGCAAGGGGAAGAAATATTAAGCATTCAGTCACTGGAAACTGAGTTTAGATAAGAAAGTAGCAAAAGCTTATATCTGTGAAATATTATATCTGAACTTGTGTATCCTTTATCATGAAGCTTTTGAACAATGGAAACCTTTTTGACTTTTTAATAGGAGATATGGTAGTCTTAACTAGTTAACAAATTGAGCTAATAGGTTGGTGGATTATCTTGGGGTAAGGAGCTAATGGTCTGTTTTCTAGCTTTCAAGCTGTAGTTAGCTTGGCTGTCAATGTAATCAGAAATCTGGGAAGAAAACATTATAATCTAGATGTCATACATTAATTAAAATGACAGAGGTTAATCTATAGTCCACTACCTAAACAGTTTTCCCAGGTCCCTGTGGTCTCCATCACAACTTGGGCAGAGGTAGTCTGGCCAATAGGACAAAACACGAGAGGCTTTTTCCTGTGGAGGAAGAACATGGGAGTAATGATTCACTTTGTCTAGTGCAATACGAAATATTTAATTCTCAAAATGTCCTCTGTTCATCCACAGTTTAGGCTGAGCCCTCGAAGGGGACAAGGAAATGGAGCAATCTTTCTTAGTGGCTATTGTACCATGAGCCAGGTAGAATCTTCTGTCCCTGTGCCCATATCTTCTTGGAGACCTTGGGGTGTCACAGTTAGGATTTGGGAGTCTCTATCTGTAATAACAAGCTTAAACGTTTAGTGTTATACTTAATAGATTTCTAGCACGATTGAGAGCTGTTATCTATTAATAATACCTGAGTTAGACAACCTGTGTCTGTTTTTAATTATTTGTTCTAGATTCTGTCTAGCAAATAGAGAATATGGTAACTTAATGACAGTAGTGATAGTAGCAAAACCAAGGCTAAACCATTTTAAGGCAGTAATCTTTAATCTTTGTACTGTTGTACATCTTTAAACTAATATTTGTTGAGCTTCTTGCTGGGAGCCTTTCTCAGGGATCACTGGTCCGGCCAAATTGGAGGGTTCCAGCAAGGGGGAGAGTGAGAGCTGGATGGAATCTCCTCCACCTCGGTCTCTGCTGTTGCCACCTCAGTTGCACCAAGACACTGCATCCACTGCCCTGTGCTGAGTCGGGCCAGGCTGAGCCCACAAGTGGCTGACTAGCCGGCAAGGAGTGCAGGAAGCTTCTGGTGGCGTCTGGGAGAGCAGATCTTTTCTCAGACTGCAGTGTTACAGCTCTTATGATAGAAGCTCTCAGAGGACGGAGTAGTTCTCACACCTTTATTCCTTCTGGATAGCGGTCTTCCCTACACAGGTTGGGATGGTCTAATATACTGTTTGGGAGGGGTCAGGGGTTTGACAACAGATACTTCCCACTGGCTTGGTCTGAGGGCTTTGAGGCACCTTATTTGTATGTGGGAGGGCTTGGTGTTGCCCCTACTTGACAAATCTCGCATGACAGGCCTCTCTGCAGGGGATTGTGGAGGCTGTAGCTGTTTTTACAGGAGTCTTCCCGGAGCGTTGGCCAAAAAAATTTTCCAGTTCCTCGTGGATTATTCCACTGGGTCTCCCAGAATTTTTAGCCTGTGCTCAACCGGGTGCAAGATTGCCTGCCACAGACCACTTCCCCACAAATATTAAATTAAGTTATTAGTTAAGGAGGCAGGGTAGAAACTATATGAAAACTTTATCTTAATTGAAAAGTATCTTTGGAGACATAAATCAGGCTGTTCTCCTAAAGATGGCAGTGAAGTGGGGACTTCCCATAACAAAGATGTGGATAGTCATGATACTGCCTTTAACCAAGGTGGCACTGCAACTACAGAGAGCCATGTGACTGTCCTTAGCTAAGAATAGTGTTAAAGCAATACCTCCACCTATGGAGGAAAGTCACCTATTTGTTATAACCTAGAATGGAATTGCACTTATCTTTAGAAGTGTGGTTATGTATTAGTAGAGACAAATAAACAAAGAGACAAATAAACACATATTGCTTGGCAAGCAGAGAATTAAGTTCATGTGAGGAGATATCCCCATGTACCCAAGGCAGCCTCTGCTACCATCTGGATCCTAGCAGGGTGGTCTGAGGGGCACAACGTGTGAAGGAATCCCTTTTCCCACCACAGCTAGCTTAGAGCTGGTGCAGACCAGAATGAAAAGAAATCAGAGATACAAAGTTCCCAGGAAATACAAATTTAAGACTGCCTGTTAAAGCAAACTGCAGTGGTTCAGCAGAATAGGGTAGGGGATGGGGAGTGGGAGAGTGAGTTAAGTCTGAAGGAATGGGAAGACAGGAGTGGGGATCAGGGAGTGGAGAGAGGAGACTGGAGAGAAAACTAGCTGAATCAAGGAATAAAGAGATTGAGAGTGAAGGTGGGGAAAAGCGGCTATTTGGAGTTATTATGTACTGGGTATTGGTGTCACATTTAATGTGTGAATTGGGAAACCTTTAAGACCAGTAGGCATGCCAGTAGGGAGCCTGGAAGTAGCAGCAAAGACATTTCATTTGAGTGGAAGTAGAAGTTATTAATCTTTCCACTTGCTGTGTCCTGAGGGTAAATTAATAACAAGGACAGGACAGCCAACCCAGATCACCAGGTCTTCATAAGGTGAACTAGGGACTGAGCAGTGGGCAAGTGCTTGAACTACAGGAGAAAGGCTTACCCAGACCTAGGATTTTCCAGCATCAAGAGAGAAACCATATGGAGGAGAGAGAGAGCTCACCCAAGGGAAGAGTTACTAAGACAAGGAGTCAGAGAGAAAAGCCAGTCATCAAGACTGTGGATACCTTAATCCCAGCACTTGGTAGGCAGAGGCAGGTGGATTTCTGAGTTTGAGGCCATCCTGGTCTACAGAGTGAGTTCCAGGACAGTGAGGGCTACAGAGAGAAACCCTGTCTAGAAAAAACAAAAACAAACAAATAAACAATCAAAAGGTTGTGTATACCTCCATCCCCGAGAACACTAGAGGGTCCCAGCCCTCACTTGGGACCAGGATCCTTTTATACTGACTAGTGGGTTTGGGGGAAGTTTACCAACTCCCCCATGATTGGATAGAGAGGTTTAGTGATCTGATGACTGGGAGGTCCATATGGCAGCTGTAGAAAATGTGAACATGCCAGTTCATAAATCTGAGGCACAGCTCCAAATGATGTGTTTTGTAAAGCCAAGAATATGTTTTGTAGCCTTCCTATGGTGAGGTGGGAGGGGGTAAGTCAGCAGGCCTATGTATACCAAGGCATCCCTCCCCTGCTGAGGTACCAGTCATATGATGGGTGAAATATAGAATAGAGTTTATTTGGAGCATGGGAAAAGGAGTTGAGAAGGGTACAGAGTCAGAGAAAGATGAGAGAGAGAGAGAGAGAGAGAGAGAGAGAGAGAGAGAGCGCCCAGGAACATGTGGAGAGAGAACGGGGCAGGGGGAAGGGGAGAGGGAGAAAGGGGTCAGTTAGAGTGAAAGGGGTCAGAGTAAGAAAAGACACAGAGAGAGGGAGAGGCTAAATAATCCCTTTTATAACAAGTCAGGCCTATCTGGCTGTTGGTAGGTAACTGTTGGGTAGGGCTTAGAATGAATGCTAATAGTAGATGTCCAATGGTTTTGGCAATTGCAATTAATTTTCAACTTTTGAACCTAAAATGAAAGAATCTTTTGAAGCAGAACCTCTGGTCTTGTAATAGTAGCGATCAAAATCTTGCTAAATGAGAAAAAGAGGATTTGATGGTTTCACCATTATCAACAGTCACAGAAGGCTCTAATTACTGCCAGGAAAGAAAGTTTAACAGAAGAGTCAGAGAAGTGAGATGGAAGCTACAAGTGACAGCAAGATTTGTAGTCTCAGCAAAGCATATGATGATATGGCCTAGCCACTACAAAGAAGGCATGCTTCAGCTTACAAACATATTGTATGGATAAAAATTGTGAAAACTCTATTTGTGACTAATGATCTAATGTATTATTTTAATTTGTATTAATAATACTATATGTATATATATATATATATATATATATATATATATATATATATATATATATATATATATTCTAATCTTCAATATCTAGTCACAAACAGTATTAGGCTTGATACAACAGAAAACTATAAAAGTACTTATTCACTGGATCATAACAAAATTCTGTTAGAATTAAATATGGATACTAGGGTTAAATAATCTGTTTCCTCAGAAATGGCAGACCTACTTATATATTATTTTTACCCTAAAATTGGGAGTTAATTAGAAGTGTCTTGTCATTTTTTAAATCTATTTGTAAAATTGTTGTTTCATAGATATGTAATTCATGGTTATATATTGAGTAAGTAGTAGATACTGTGTCAAGGCAAATACATAGTTTGTGCCACTTATCATTGAGGTATGAGCCCACTTTAGTGTTTTGAATATGTATAGCTCTAATAAACTCATGTGTTTGAATGCTTGGCCAAAAGGAAGTGGTATATTGGGTTCTGTTTACTTGTTGGAGTACATATGGTTTTGTTGGGGGAAGTTATTTATTGTATGGGTAGCCTTTGAAGTTTCCTATGTGCAGGCTATATCCAGTGATGCCGTCTGCTTCTGCTGCCTGCAAACTGAGATATAGAACTCTTGATTCCTCCAGCACTATATCTGCTTGAAAGCTGTCATGCTTCCCACCATGATAATAACAGATAACCTCTGAAATGATAAGCCACCCCCAATTCTTTGTAAAAGTTGCTTTGGTCATAGTGTCTCTTCATAGCAATAAAATACTAACTACTCTACTCTATAAAATGTGTACATATTTGTGGAAAATAATCAAGAAAAAATCACTGGTTTGATTGTTTATTCAAATGATTTCTAAAATGGGAGGCCATTCATTAATAACTTGATCTGGAATTTTATATAATCTTCTGCATTTGTCAAGTGTCAATAAACATGTCTAATTCTTTTTGTACAATTAAATAGATATAGATTCCTCTGTTAGTCAAGAGAATATCTAGTATTAAGTTTATATAAATACAAAATAAAACAATCAGACTCTAGATTGAAGGAACTAACCCCTATCAAACTGATTTTTTGGGCCTGAATTTGTTAATTTGAATCATGGCTTCACTGAGTTCTACATAATTTAACACTAATTTTGTTATTAGAATTTAATGTGTTTTCATTGGCAAGTGTATAACCTTCAGTTACACATGCTGTTGTATGACCACATTCTAACTGGACAATCCAACAACTCATCACTTGATAAAATATGCATAAATGTCAACCTTGGATTCAATGTTCAACTATAAGTGTTGAGAAAATAATGCAATCCATGATTAAATAAGTGGTGGAGATCAGCAAAAATAATGCTGTTGTGACTAACAGTATGGTGTGGCAAAGTAGCCTCCTTGGTAGGCAAAGAGAATTATAGAAAGATTAAGCCATTAAATAATAGAATATCTTGTGATTTATACATTTTAAAATTACATTCTCTTGTATCTATCTTTATCTTAAGAAATCAGTGAAGGCAAACCTTTATCCACTCTTTCATATCTGAACCAAGTGGCCCCATCCTTCAATTGGGGGCCATGCATATTGACTGGTGGTGGTCTTTACAGGTTGTATTACCCCTTTGTTGGATATTTCAGCTAAAGTCATCACCGTTGGGTCCTGTGAGCCTTTTATGTCCCTGGAGTCTGGGACTTTCTAGTGGCTACCCCCAGTTGCCCATCCCCCATTGCTACAGTTTTCTATTCCACTTCCTGAACCTCTGTACTTCTCTCCTGTCCCTTCCCATACCTGATCCTGTCCCCATTCTTTCTTCCCCTACTCTCTCCCTATAATACACACCCTCCCTCTACCTCCTGTTACTATTTTGTTCCCCCTTCTGTGTGGTATTAAAGCATCTACACTTTGTCTTCTTTATTCTTAAGCTCCATATGGTTTATGGGTTTTCTCCTGAGCATTTGTGGTAATATCCATTAATTAGTGAGTACATGCTATATGCATTCTTTTGTGTCTGGGTTACTTCACTCAGGATGATATTTTTAGTTCCATCCCTTTGCCTATGAATTTTATAAAGTCACTGTTTCTAATAGTTGAATAGTACTCCATCGTGTAAATGTACCACATTTTCTATATCCGTTCTTATGTTGAGGGACATCTGGGTCATTTCCAGCTTCTGGCTATGAACAAAAAGAATGCTATAAAAATAGTGGATCATGTGTCTTTGTGATATGTTGGAGCATCTTTTGGTTATATCCCAAATAGTGGTATAGCTGGATCTTCAGGTAGAACTATTTCCGATTTTCACAGAAACCGCCAGATTGATTTCCAAAGTAGATTTACCAGATGGTAGTTCCATCAGCAATGGAGGAATGTTCCTCTTTCTCCACATCCTCTCTAGCATCTGCTGTTACCGGGGCATTTTTGTGCTTAGCCATTCTAATTGGTGTGAAGTAGAATCTGAAGGTCATTTTGATTTGCATTTCCCTGATGACTAATTATGTTGAACATTTCTCTAAGTGCTTCTCTCAGGCATTCAAGATTCCTCAGTTGTGAATTCTTTGTACCCCATTTGTAATATGGTTATTTGGTTATTTGGTGCTCTGGAGTCTAACTTACTGAGTTCTTTGTATATTTTGGTTATTAGCCCTGTGGATATAGGGTTGATAAAGATGTTTCCCAATATGTGGGTTGCCATTTTGTCCTATTGAGAGTGTCCTTTGCCTTAGAGAAGCTTTTCGATTTTATGAGGTTCCATTTGTTGATTGTTGGTATTAGAGCATGAGCCATTGGTGTTCAGGAAATTTCCCCCTGTGCCAGTGTGTTCAATTAGATTCAATGTAATTTTTTTATGGGGAGGTTCTTGAACCATTTGGACTTGAGTTTTATAGAAAAAGATAAGAATGGATCAATTTGCATTCTTCTGCATACTGACCTCCAATTGAATAAGCATCATTTGTTGAATATGCTGTCTTTATTCCATTGGATGATTTTGGCTTCTTTGTCAAAGATCAGGTGCTCACAGGTGTGTGGGTTTATTTCTGGGTTTTCGTATCTATTCCAATGATCTAACTGCCTGTCTTTGTACCAATACAATGTGGTATTTATCACTATTGCTCTATAGTACAGCTTGAGATCAGGGATGGTGATTTCACTAGAATTTCTTTCGTTGTTGAGAATATTTTTCATTATCCTGGGATTATTCTTATTCCAGATAAATTTGAGAATTGTTTTTTTTTTTCTATCTCTGTGAAGAAGTGAGTGGGAATTTTGATGGGGATTGCATTAAATCTGTAGATTGCTTTTGGTATGATGGCCATTTTAAATATATTAATCCTGCTGATCCATGAGCATAGGAGATTTTCCTATTATTTGAGGTCTTCTTAGATTTCTTTCTTCAAAGACTTGAAATTCTTGATATACAGATCTTACACTTAGAGTTACACCAAAATATTTTATATTATTTGTGACTATTGTGAGGTGTGTTATTTCCTAATTTCTTTCTCAGACCATTTATTCATTGAGTAGAGGAAGGATACTGATTTGTTAGAGTTACTTTTATATTGAGTCTTTTTATTGATGGTGTTTATCAGCTGTAGGATTTAGCTGGTAGAATTTTTAGGGTCCCTGATATATACTTTCATATCATTTGCAAATGACTTCCTCCTTCTTCAATTTATATCCCTTTGATCTTGTTTTGATGTCTAATTACTCTGGCTAGAACTTTGAATACTATATTGAATAGGTAGGGAGAGAGTGGGCAGACATGTCTTGTCCCTGATTTCAGTGGGATTGCTTCAAGTTTCTCTCCATTTAGTTTGATGTTGGCTATTGGTTTTCTGTATAAGGCTTTTATTATGCTTATGTATGGACATTGACTTCCTAATCTCTCCAATACTTTTAACATGAAGGGTGTTGTGTTTTGTCAAATGATTTTTCAGCATCTAATGAGATGGTCATGTGTTGATTTTTTTTTCCTTTGAATTTGCTTATATAGTGGATTGGATTTCTGGATTTCTTTATATTGTTCTATATCTACATTCCTGGAATGAAGTCTACTTGATCATGGTGAATGATTGTTTTGATGTGTTCCTGGAGTTGGTTTTTGAGAATTTTATTCCGTATGTTTAAATCGATATTCATAAGGGAAATTCTTCTGAAGTTTTCTTCCTTTGCTGTGTCTTTCTGTGGTTTAGGTATCAGTGTAACTGTGGCTCCATAAAATGAACTGGACACTGTTCCTTCTGTTTCTGTATTGTGAAATAGTTTGAGAAATATTGGTACTAGGTCTTCTTTGAAGGTATGATAGAATTCTGTACTAAAGGCAACTGGCCCTGGGTGTTTTTTGGTTGGGAGACTTTTAATGAGTGCTTCTATTTCTTGAGAGATATAGGATTGTTTAGGTGGTTTATCTGATCCTGATTTAACTTGGGTATCGGGTATCTGTCTAGAAAAGCATCCATTTCATTTAGATTTTCCAGTTTTGTTAAGTAGATACATTTGTAATAGGAGCTGATGATTTCTTGAATTTCCTCATTTTCTGTTGTTATGTCTCCCTTTTCCATTCAGATTTTGTTAATTTGGATACTGTCTCTGTGCTCTATAGTTTTTTTTGGCCAAAGGATTATATATCTTGCTGATTTTCCCAAAGAACCAGTTCCTAGTTTTGTTGATTCTTTGTATACTTTTCTTTGTTTCTACTTGGTTGATTTTAGCCCTGAGTTTGATTATTTCCTACCATCTACTACTATTGGGTGTATTTTCTTCCTTTTGTGCTAGAGCTTTCAGATGTGCTGTTAAGCTTCTAATGTGTGATCTCTCCAGTTTTGATATGGAATGTTGCAAGGAATATTAAAAAATAAAAATCGCAATACCTTGCGCTATACTCTGCTACTCTCTGCCCATGGTCATGCTGCCTCTGGGCTATGCTAGCCCCATGTGGTGGTTTTCCCATCTCCAGTTTGCCTGCCTCAGAGCTGAGTGTCTCTTCTCAGCCATCTACCTCTGCGGCTAGTTGTCACGAATCCCCTTACCCAAGTATATCAAACCTCTAGAAGCTTATAATTAATCCACCCACAAAATGAACTCAAGCCAATTAATATTGACATAAATTGCCCACCTGGATTAGACAAGTTATCCCAATTATTCTATCCTTTTATGATATTCATAGCTACCTGTGGCAATTTAAAGCCACTCAGAATCTAGATCGTCTTCTTCCTCCATCTTCCTTCCTTCTTCTTCCTTCTTCTCTTTCTGTTCCTGAAACTCTTAGCTCTGCCTTTCTTTTCTACTGCCCAATCACAGGCTTCTCATATTAATATTTATATTAGTTGGGGGAAGACTCTGTTACAATGGAAACATTCAGAGCTATGAGTTTTCTTCTTAGCAATGCTTTCATTGTGTCCCTTAAGTTTGATATGTTGTGCCTTCATTTTCATTAAATTCTAAAAGGTCTTTAATTCCTTTCTTTATTTCTATCCTGACCAAGTTGTCATTGAATAGAGAGTTGTTCAGCTTCCATGTTTATGTGGGCTTTCTGTTGTTGTTGTTATTGTTGTTACTGACGACTATCCTTAGTCCATGGTGGTTCAATAGAATACATGGGATTAATTCAATGTTCTTGTATCTGTTGAGGCTTGTTTTGTGACTGATTAAATGATCAGTTTTGAAAAAGGTACTGTGAGGTGCTGAAAAGAAGTTATATTCTTTTTTTATTACGGTTAAATGTTTTATAGATAGCTGGTGAATCCATTTGGTTCATAATTTCTGCTAGTTTCACTCTGTATTTGTTTAGTTTCTGTTTCCATGATCTTTCTACTGGTAAGAGTGGGGTGTTGAAGTCTCCTATAATTATCATGTGATGACCAATGTGTGATTTGGGTTTCAGTAATGTTTCTTTTACAAATGTAGGTGCCTTTGCATTTCGGGCATAGATATTCACAATTGAGGGTTCATCTTGGTGGATTTTTCCATTGATGCATATGCAGTGTCCTTCCCCATCTTTTTTAATAACTTTTGATTGAAATTCCATTTTATTGGATATTAGTATTGCTACTCCAGCTTGGTCCTTGGAACCATATGCTTAGAAAAAAATGCAGCCTTTTACTTTGTGGTAGTTCCTGTCTTTGTTACTGAGGTGTGTTTCCTTTATGCAGCAAAATGCTGGGTTCTGTTGATGTTGAGAGATATTAAGGACCAATGATTGTTGCTTCTTGTTATTTTTATTGTTAGAGGTGGAATTATGTTTGTGTGGTTCTCTTCTTTTGGGTTTGATGTGAGAAGATTAATTTCTTGCTTTTTCTTTGGTGTAGTTTCCCTCCTTGTGTTAGAGTTTACATTCTATTATCCTGTGCAGGGCTGGATTAGTGGAAGAATATTGTTTAAATTTGGTTTTGCCATGGAATAACTTGGTTTCTCTGTCTTTTGTAATTGAGACCTTTGCTGGGTATAGTAGCCTGGGCTTGCATTTTTGTTGTCTTAGGTTCTATATGACATCAGCCCAAGGTTTTCTGTCTTTTAGTGTCTTTGTTGAGATGTCTGGTGTAATTCTGATAGGTCTGCCTTTGTATGTTACTTGCCCTTATCCCCCTACATCTCTTAAAATTCTTTCTTTATTCTGTGCCTTTGGTGTTTTAGTTACTACATAATGGGAGGAATTCTTTTCTTGTCCAATCTGTTTGGTGTTCTGTAGGTTTCTTCTATGTTTAGAGGCATTACTTTCCTTAGGTTAAGCATCTTTTTTCTATAATTTTGTTGAAGATGTTTACTGTCCCTTTTACTTGGGCAACATTGCTCTTTTCTATACCTATTATTCTTGTTTGGTCTTTTCATTGTTTCCTGGATTTCTTGAATATTTTGAGTTAGGAGCATTTTGCTTTTTGTATTTTCTTTGACAGTTGTGTCAATGTCTTCTATGGTATCTTCTACGTCTGAAATTCTCTCTTTTATCTCTTGTTGATGATGCTCGCGTCTGCGACTCATGATCCATTTCCTAGGTTTTTCATCTCCTGTGTTGTCTCACTTTGTGTTTTCTTTAATATTTCTATTTCTATTTTTAGATCCTTGAAAGTTTTGTTCAATTCCTTTCCCTGTTTGACTGTTTTTTCCTGTATTTCTTTAAGAGATTTGTGTGTTTCCTCTTTAGGGGCTTATACTTATTTATCCATGTTCTCCTGTATTTCTTTAAGTGAGTTATTTGTGTCTTTCTTAAAGTCTATCATCATCTTTATATTGGATTTTAGATCTGAATCTTGCTTTTCAGTTGTATTTGGGTATCCAGAGCTTGTTGTGGTGGGAGAACTGGGTCCTTATGTTGCCAAGTACTATTTTTTCTGTTGTTTATATTTTTATGCTTGCCTCTCTCTATCTGGTTATCTGTGGTGTTAATTGGCTTTGCTAACTCTGACTTGAGCCTGACCCACCTTTGAGACTGTGGTCCTATGATTCTGGTTGTTTCGGAACCACTGGAGGCCCAGCTGTCTCTCTGATCCTGTGTAGCTGAGATCCTGGGTTTGTCAGAACCACTAGGGGTCAAATAGCCTCTGTGTGTTGGTGGAGTGGGTGGAGAGACAGAGTCCAGTGTCTGCTCTGGAGCTCAGGTGCATACAGGAAGCAATGGTTGCCTCAGGCTGGGCAGATTTTTCTGTGACCCATGGGTCCTGGGTGATCCTAGTTATGCCAGGTATAGGGGTGTGGGTTGGAAACTCACCTGAGATCCTGGGTTTGTCAGAGATTCTGGGGGTCAAGCTTCCTCTGTGTGTGGGCTGTGGACAGGGTTCTTGGAGAGCCAGAGCCCAGGGTTCACTCCTGGGTACAGGTGCAAACCACCAGGAATTTGTCTCTATATTGGTACACATTTTTAATCCCTAATGGTAAAATTATGATTAGTTTGCAGAATGAATTTGCCATATTTTAAAGTAATGTCTATTTGAGGGGCAGGTAATGTGATGAATCAGAGAAAGATTTGACAGAATGAGTAAGAAATACTCTTTTAACTGTTGGACTGGCTACCTCCTCAGTGGCATACCCCAATACTTGCTGTTTTTTCTAACCACATGTATAGTTTCCATCTCCCCTCATGGCATCTTCCTCCTCTCTCTCCTTCTTCTGCCTCCAGGTCTCTCCTCACTCCTTTATCTTATCTACTCCCAACCAAGTAACTCAAAACCCATCTACCTCTAATCTCTCCAGTAATTGTCTGTATCCAATTCTATTTAACCAATAGTTTTAAATCAAGAAACAAGGAAGGTTTGTACAACAAAAGCTTGAGAATTCATTCATAGGCCTAGACCAGAATTTAGCATTTCAATACATAGCTGCACTGGCTAGTTTTGTGTGTCAACTTGACACAGGCTGAAGTTATCACAGAGAAAGGAGTTTCAGTTGAAAAAATGCCTCCATGAGATCCAGCTGTAAGATATTTTCTTAATTAATGATCAAGGAGGGAGGGCCCCTTGTGAGTGATACCATCTGTGAGCTGGTAGTCTTGGGTTCTATTAAAAAAAAAAAAAAAAAAAGCCGGCTGAGCAAGCCAGTAAGTGACATCCATCCATGGCCTCCGCATCAGCTCCTGCTTCCTGACCTGCTTGAGTTCCAGTACTGACTTCTTTTGGTGATGAACAGCAGCATGGAAGTGTAAGCTCATAAACCCTTTTCTCTACAACTTGCATCTTGGTCATGATGTTTATGCAGGAATAGAAAACCTGACTAAGACAAATTGGTACCAGCGTAGTGGGTATTCCTATGACAACCTGACCATGTTTTGGGGAGGACTGTGAAAGGACTTTGAAACTTTGGGCTAGGAGATCCATTTGATGTTAAGAGTTCTGTGGGATGTTGTGTAGGAGCTTGGAAGATAATGTTGAGATCAGTGCAGAAGATGGAGGTCTGGCTTGTGAAATTTCAGAAGGAAGATTAAAGACTCTTATCAGGGCCATTGCTAGTTTGACTGTGAAAGTTTTGTGGTTTTGGTTAGCTGGGGCTGAAGGATAACCTGTAATTAACTAGATACCAGAACTACTAAAGCAAAACCATTGCATTGCTGGGACTATTGATACTGGTTAGCTGGAGCTAAGATATTAGTGGTGATTAAGAAGAGACCAGCATCATTGGGGTGAAATCTTCTTAGAAGTATTCTCTGAGAGCACAGAGGCTGCATTCCAGAGATAGCCCTGGTTATACCTTCTGTGGTGGCTGGACTTGGTAATGTGTAAGAGTCAACCAGTTGGTATTGGTTTTGAAGGCATGAAGGAGTTGTGAAGAGCAGCTGAAGCCTGGGCACTGTAAGAGTCAGTGGAAGGCCATTGGTGAAGGTGCAGCCTCAGTTGCAATTGACAGCCCAGGACTGAAGGGGTCATGCAAAGGAGGTGAGGTTTGACACCATTAAGAGAGCCTATGAGAGGCTGTTGGTAAACCTAGTTGCAGGGAAAGACAGCAGTGTTTTGGAGATACCACTACCATGAGATGACCACCAAGAACAGTAGCATCAGTGGAGTACAGGCATCTGGAGCCTAGAAGACAAGGTGTGTGCTACAAAGGGCAGATCTGGAGAAGTGACTCAAGCCCTTGGAGGAATACAGAAGATCGTGAGTGGATCCTAGACATTGGACGGTTGGAGTTTGATTTTGCTTTTGATTGTGACTGTGTCCTGATATATTTTCCCTCCTGAAGGAAGAAGGTATTTAGTGGAGCCCACAGTTAAGAGACTTCTAATGGTAAAAAGACTTTGAATTTTAACAGACAGGATATTTTTAAAGGGATTAAAATTTTAATATGTAAGAATTTGCAAAGACTGTGGGACTTTTAAAGTTATTTAGATCTTGGGGATGAATAAAGACAAAAGGGTCAAGGCTTATCAGTGATGTGTTTGTGTGTCAAGTTGACAAGGGGTCAATTGTACTGGCTAGTTTTGTGTGTCAACTTGACACAAGCTGGAGTTATCACAGAGAAAGGAGCTTCAGTTGAGAAAATGCCTCCATGAGATTCAGCTGTAAGGCACCTTCTCAGTTAGTGATAAGGGGGGAGGGCCCCTTGTGGGTGGTACCATCTGTATGCTGGTAGTCATGGGCTCTATAAGAAATCCAGCTGAGCAAGCCAGGAAAAGCAAGCAAGTCAGTAAGAAACATCCCTCCATGGCCTCTGCATCAGCTCCTGCTTCCTGACCTGCTTGAGTTCCAGTCCTGACCTCCTTTCGTGATGAACAGCAATGTGGAAGTAAGTGTAAGCTGAATAAACCCTTTCTTCCCCAACTTGCTTCTTGGTCATGATGTTTGTGCAGGATAGAAACCCTGACTAAGATAATAGCAAAAGATCAAACTTCAACAAAGAAAGCCCACCAAAGTTGCAGAAAGCAGAGAACATCTGAGAGAACATTGCTGACAACAGGAGCCATCTGAAAGAAAGCTACGGAGGAGAAATTTGCCTGGAATCATCTCCAGAGGAAATATCAGTTCTTCAAGGTTGGCCTGACATGCAGAAAGAATGTGAAGATTCTAAAGCTGCAGGAGCCTCGGACCCCGAGCAAGGAAGGATTCAAGAGCCTGTGGGACAGCAATCACAGTAAGCTGTAACCAGGTTGACTTCTCTATATCTGCCCCAGTTCCTGAATAATGACACAGAAGTTTATTTACTTTTCTAGTGCTATGGCCTTAGCTTAGACTTGCTCTCCAACTAGCTGATAACTTATATTAACCCATTAATACTAATCTAAGTTCTAGCACATAGCAAATTACCTCTCTTCAGTTTCATACATCCACTTTTCTTGTTATCCCAGTGGCGAATCTTCCTGTGCCTAACTCTTTCCAACAGTTCTCTCTCCCAGATATCCCACCTTCTATTCTGCCTTTTGCTGGAAGCCACAAGCTTTTAATTTTAACCAATCAGAAGGGGGCTTATGCAGGCAAGGGTGGACACAGACATATCTTCACACAGTGCATATATTATCATTAAAGTTAGCCACCTCAAAAGAGAGTTTTAATTACCTTTCATACTTTTTCTGCATTAAAAAGTGGGAAACTCCATTTCAGATCCCTTAAGCCCAAGTCTAAGAGTTGAGGGGATAAAAATTTTACTTGGAAAAGTCATTTCAGTACTTATTGCAACTGTGACCATTAGAGCAAAGCTCTCCCTATTTTCTGTTGCAATCTTCATATATTTATTCTGAAAAATGTTGAAATAATAACAGTGCAAGGAAAAAATTTTTGAAAAAGATTGAAAAAGTAACTGTACACAAACAAAACATACTTTTACAACAAGAAAAAATAGCTACACAACAAGAAAATTTTGCTTTGATAATACAAAAGTTTAAGAGACAAGGGACAGAGGAAGTAAGAGAATAGGAAATGCCAAATTTATAACTAATGGTACTTATTGGAATGCAGGACCATGATAGACTGTTTATTGCATGTATGGTGCCATATCTTAACAAAAATGAGGAAGAAAAAACAAACAAAAACAAAAATGACCACCCCCTTTAGCATTCCCAATTACTCAGTTACAATGCCAGAAAATAGTGAAAATTCACAAAATGAACAACTAGCTTAGAATCCTGTTAAAATACAGGATCTTAAATGTTTAATAGAATCAACAATAACAGCTTATACACTGCACTCACCCTATCTGAAAAATATGTTAAATACCTGGGCTATGCAAAACAGGATTATCTCTTTAAGACTAAAGAGATTTAGCAGCTGCCTTACTGGAAGCTGGTTCTCAATTACAGTGGCTGACATGGAGGCATAATTTTGCAATTATAGAAACTAATAATCAATCTAAAGGTGTTAATATCTTGAAAAACCAATTGTTAAGGTCAATTTTCTGATTTAAGACAGCAGATAAATATGATGATTCTATTATTATTCAGTATTGTTAAGTAGCTTTAAGAGCCTGGGATAAGATGGAGAAACAAGGAAAAATGCCTATGTCATTCACAAAGATCATGGAAATCCCCACAGAGATGTTTACTGACTTCTTACATGGATTATCATCTATTATAAATAGGATAATATCAGAACCAGATGAGAGGCGAGTATTCATTGTAACTTTATCTTTTGAAAATGCACATGCAGACTATAAAAACAGTTCTTGGCCCTTTAAAAGCTCAATCAGCACCCATGGATGAGTGGATTAGAACTACTGCTGTTATTTGCCTTATTGACTATGTAATTAGACAAGCAATGGCCAATAATCCTAGATATGAAAATATCCTTAGTTTTGACTGTAAGAGACGAGGTCTTTTGAAAAGTAATTGCAACCAACAGGTTTCTAGGGTTTCTCTAAAAATAAATCTCAGCCTACTAGTATATATATGAGGTAGTAAAGTTAGGCACTGAAGTAATGAATACACAACCACAAGAGATATTTGAGGTGATCAATTACAAATGAGAAACTACCTGTGAGATACTCCTTCAAATATGGGACTCTCCCTAAGAGTGCTCACTCTTAGCCTACAAGCAAAGAACATGAGCCTGGTATTTCTTGTCAGTAATCCACAGAGCAACTCAAGAAAACTAAACTAGCTATTGGAGACACTATATTGACATCATATGTAATATGGTTTGATTGTTTCTATGTTTAAACGGGTGAGAAGTCTGGTTCACTGGTGTGGAGCTGGGCATTGAACATGAGTGCCTAAGCAACTACTTTATGTGTGGCTTATAAAGATCTAACTGTACCTTGATAAATAGGAAAGGGTAATAAGATTAGCTGAAAGACATCAGGCTGTAGAAAACAAACTTTCTAGGTCTCCTCTTTGGAAACCACCTATCACCTCCCCCTCCCCCACCTCTATGAGGGAATTTCACCTCCCACCCACCCACCCACCCACTCCCATATTCCCACCTTGACATTCCCCTTTACTGGGGCCTCTCCTCTCCCTGATGGCCAACAAGGCCCTCCTTTGCCACATATGTGGTCCGAAACATGGGTCCATGTGTATTCTTTGGTTGGTGGTCCAGCCTCCAGGAGGACCAGGAGGGTCAGGGCAGTTGACTCTGTTGCTCCCTCCATGGGGCTGCAGACTCTTCAGTCCCTTCTCCAACTCCTGCATCTGGGACCTCACTCTCAGTCCAGCGGTTACTGTAAAGTGAAACTTGGATATTCTGAACTTTTGGGCTAATATCCACTTATCAGTGAGTACATACCATGTTCGTTCTTTTGTGACCGAGTTACCTCACTCAGGATGATATTTTCAAGTTCCATCCATTTGCCTGCAAATTTCATTAAGTCATTGTTTTTAATAGCTGAGTAGTACTCCATTGTGTAAATGTTCCCCATTTTCTGTATCCATTCCTCTGATGAGGGACATCTGGGTTGTTTCCAGCTTCTGGCTATTATAAATATGGCTGCTATGAACATAGTGGAGCATGTGTCTTTATTAGATGTTGGAGCATCTTCTGGGTATATGCCCAGGAGTGGTATAGATGGATCCTCAGGTAGTATTATGTCCATTTTTCTGAGGGTCCGCCAAACTGATTTCCAGAGTGGTTGTACCAGCTTGCAATCCCACAAGCAGTGGAGGAGTGTTCCTCTTTCTCCACATCCCCACCAGCATCTGCTGTCACCTGAGTTTCTGATCTTAGTCATTCTGACTGGTGTTAGGTGTAAATAAAGTATCAAAAAATAATAAAAAAAAATAAAATAAATGTGGAGTGAATGAGGAAAAAAAATGCTTACTGCTCTTGCAGAGGATTTGAGTTTGGATCTCAGCCTCCACATAGGGCAGCTCGTTATAATTCCTTGTAACTCCAACTCCAAGCGATTTAATGCCCTATTCCAGCTTCTGCAGATACCTGAACCCATGTAGCATACACCCACAAAAAACAGAGAAACCATAACTGGATCATGAAAAGCTTCCCTCTAACAACACATACTCCACATCTTCCTTTAAAATGTGACCTCCCACCTTGGAGAAGGGAATCAGTGGGAGAGGGAAGGGAACAACAGTGAACTATAAAGGGTTGAATAGGACAAAAATACATTATATGTACAAATGAAAGTATCATAATCAAAAAAAAAAAGAAAACAAACTGCTGAATTAGATAAATCTGTATTCTTTAAAAATGTTTTAACATCAAAATGATGTTAGTAACTATGTTATGTTGTGAATGAGGTTTTGTCTAAATTTCCACAGATAATGAAAGACATTGGGTTCCACCAAAAGTGATAATGATCCAATCCTAGTAAGAGAAAATTCCACATGAAAGGCATGACTCAAGGAAGGAAGCAACACAGAAAACTAGCTATTCAGATGGAGCAGAATGCTGATGCCCTGAATGGGGACAGCACAACAAATTGGCTGAAAAGGGGACAGAACATTCATCTTTTCTTTTCTTTTCTTTTCTTTCTTTACTTTTCTTTCTTCCTTCCTTCCTTCCTTCCTTCCTTCCTTCCTTCCTTCCTTCCTTCCTTCCTTCCTTCCTTCCTTCCTTCCTTCCTCTCTTTCTTTCTTTCTTTCCTTCTTTCCTTCTTTTGGTTTGTCGAGACAGGGTTTCTCTGTGCAGCCCTGGCTGTCCTGGAACTCACTCTGTAGACCAGGCTGGCCTTGAACTCAGAAATCCACCTGCCTTTGCCTCCTGAGTGCTGGGATTAAATGTGTGTGCCACCACTGCCTAGCTCATCTTCTTTTCTTTAACTGTGAGTCTTAAAGGTTATTCCACCTTCCAGTAATTGAAGCAACTCTTTCAATTCCTGGTATTTAGAGGACATTTCAGATCTAAACAATCTTGAGTGTGAAGAAGTGGAAAATTCAGAGAGTTAAACAAAAGACAAGAAAGAGTTTACTGAAATATAAATTCACATTGCCTGTATCAACATACTTCAGAAACCTTTAAATTATAAATACAACTTATGTTTATATAGCGTCCCAATTACAAGGAATACAAAGCCCTAGAAATTTTCTTAATAACTCAGCAGTTCCCATTCCTACTCTACTTAACTGCAAGAATTTCTGCCATCCATAGCACCCATAGCATGCCAATTCCTTCTTAGGCCTGATCATGCCTGGGAAATACAAGCTTGAATAATCCATCCTTGCTATTATTTACCACATGTCACCTAGACAATTGCTCTGGGATTCTCTTTTTCATGTTTTCTGATTTCTATTGTCACTTCACCACAGCTGGAGCAAACACATCATTTACAATTCTCGAAATCTTTACTAACTCTTCACTGTAAAACACAACAAACCTTACCTGAGAACTGCTATGGCATGTTGAAAGAGTGTGTAGAAGCTAAAATTAGACATTGTCAATTTTAGTTCTAGGTTACTCAGTAGCTTTGGGATTTGGGGGAAATTACTTAAATTTTTTGTGCTTTTGTTTCTTCTGTATGCATAATGGGGCAGTGCTAATACTGATCTTTTGGAATTGTCTTTAAGATTAAATGATCTTATCTCAGTGAGTATCATAGAGTTGCTAATCCTTTAGGAAGTACTAAGATTGTCATAAGTTTGGCATATAAACAAAAAGATAACAATTATAATGATTTAAAAAAGACAACAAAAACTGAGTTTATAGTTTACTTGGGGTTAATTAGCTAGTGTCTACTATAGAAACTATATTTAAGTCATTTCAATCTGCTTTGCTCCAAATTCCTACATGCAAGCACAGTTTATAACTCACCAATGTCCTCTTTCCTAACACCCTACCAACAGTCTCTATGCCCATCTACTTGCCAAACAATGGTAACATTCTCTAGCTTCTGTAAATATTTTAAATTTTATCTCTGACAAGCAACCAATCAGGTGGTAGAAGAGACGTTTCTCACAGTAAAATATCCATTGGTGATTTTCAAATTTCACATTCTATGAGAAGAGTTTGGCTTTGTATTAATATAAATAGAAGCTCAATAAATTATTTAGTACAAAGTAAGAATTGACATCATTTTGAAATTTAATTCTTCTCTCAAACAATATGTTCTGACCTCCGTTCATACCTCTGTGCTACACCACCATCTCTCCTCTCCCCAAGACCATCTCTTCCTCTGTCCCCCTCAGAAAAGAGCAGGCCTCCAACAGACAACAACAAAATACAAAAAAAAAAAACAAAACAAAAACATACAAACAAAAAAACAACAACAAAAGATACAATTAAACAGCCAAAAGCCCTTATATCAAGATTCAACAAGGCAACCCAATAAGAGGAAAAGAATCCTAAGAGCATTCAAAAGAGTCATAGATTCACCTACTGCCTCTTTTAGGAGTACCACAGAATACCAAGGTAACAGCAATAACATATATGCAAAGGACTTGGTGGTACAGGCCTTTGCAGGTCCAGTGCTTGTTGCTTCTGTCTCTGAAAAACAATTTAAGCCATACTTAATTGATTCTGTTGGCCATGTTCTCCATCCCCTCTGACTCCTCAGTCTTCCCTCCCCAACTTCTGTAAGGTTCCTTGAACTCAAAAGGGACCTAATGGAGACTTCCAATTTAAACTGTATGCATAGGAATTTCTACACACTTCCATCTGCTGCTGAAGGAAACCTCTTTGATGATGCCTGAATTATTTTTGGTAAATATGTACCTTGGGAGTATAAAAAAATGTAGGCTTAGATTTTTTAAAACTTCAAAATAAAATATCTAGGTTTTTGACATGGATTTTAAAGTATTTTCTGTGCATATCGGAATGTTGTAATTTTAACATTATATCTTTCCATAGGTAATCACTGAATATCTTTAGATTCAAATTGATCTGTTTCAATCTTCTTCAGTAATGTAGGTGGCTTTCCTTCTAAAAGTTTTACTCTTATGGAATAAAATTAATATATTTTATTAATAAAAAGAATATATATATATATGTTCTTCCATTGTGTTAGCTATCTTTACAATGATGGCATTTTTCCTACAAAATCCTTTATTTTCTTGAAGTCTAATTATCTCTATATTTACTATGTATTTTTGGTAACAAACAAAGTGGGTTCTGTCTTACTGAAGGTCACAAAGATTTATTACTGTGTTTTTATCTGAGACTTACAGTTGTGTTTCATGTACAGTTTTGCTTCATTTATCATTCTTTTTTGTACACAATGTCAGTGTATACAACTTCATTCTTCTGCATGTAGAAATCTAGTTGATGCTGAAGTGTTTGTTGAGGACTCTTTATCTCACAATGAATTATCTGGATTTTCCTATAGAAAACAAATTATTGAACATAAATCTAAGCACATATTTTCAGGCATTCAATTGACCTTTAAGAACATTCTTATATAGAGCTCCATATCCCATTTATCATTTCAATGTGTAATAATTATTGAAGTAAGAAAGCATGAGCCCTCTAACATTGCTCTTCATTATCAAGATTGTTTTTATTATCCATGACATTTAAATAGTCTATATAAATGACTCAGCTTTCCAATTGTTATTGAAACTGTCATCTGGTATTTTAACAAAAAATGTAACAAATATGTAAATAAAGTTGCAGTATGTCTTCCTTATGGTTTTATTGCTTTGAATATACTATGACCACAGCAACTCTTATAAAGGAAAGGATTTAATTGCAGCTTGCTTACAGTTTCAGAGCTTTATTCCATTATCAGCATGGTGAGAAGCACAGTGGCACAAAGGTGCCATGGTGCTGAAGAAGGAGTTGAGAGTTCTACATCTGGATCTGCAAGAAACAAGAAGAGAAAGAGAGTCACTAGGCCTGATTTAGGTTTCTGAAACCCCAAAGCTCACCCTTCAGTGATATACTTCCCCTAACACCTACAACTACCCCAACAAGGCTATACGTCCTAATCCTTTCAAATTATCCCATTCCCTATGAGCCTGGAGGGTCATTTTCACTCAAATTACCACACAATATATAGTCACAAGTATAACAATTATTAATCATGTTATGAATTTTGTATATTCTGATATTCTTAAATTTTTTGATCACCTTTGCAATTTTTCATCCACAGTTTAATTTTATGTACTTCTTTTGTTATTTTAGTTTCTAAATATTTTATATTTATCAGTTATAAAAAAGAATTGCAGGATCACTGGCATGGTAGGCATGTTTTATGCTAGAAATATATGTCCTACATCCAATATAGCTTTTGCTTTGTTTAATGTTTTAAACTACATTGTTTTCTTGGTTTCATATTGATAGTAGCTACATATTTTCATAAATTCCATATTCATATTCATATCTCACCTATGGTTTGTTTCAAATTATTAATTCAATTACTTTCTGCTATTTTTTTTTTATAAACGAGTATTACCTTTTTCAAATGTTTCCAAAATCTGCTGAGTTGTTCATATAATTCAATGGTCATGAGTAATACTGTATGAAGAGATGTTTTATTTCTTTATTCTCATTTAATTCTTCTTTTAATTAATCATTTTAAAGGATATTCCCCTTCCCAGTTACCCCTCCAGAGACCTCCCCAACCCATCGCTCTTTATCCTTCCACTTTGAGGGTACTCCTCCACTAACTTACTCGCGCCTCACTGCTCTAGCATTCCCGTATGCTGGGGCTTGAAGACTCCACAGGACCAAGGGCCTCCCCTCAAATATATTTCAGATAAGGCAATCCTCTGGTACCTATGTATCTGGAGCCGTGGATCCATCCATGTGTAGTCTTTGATTGGTGGTTTAGTCCTTGGGAGCTCTGGGTTGTTCAGTTAGTTGATATTATTATGCCTGTGGGGTTGCAAGCTCCTTCAGCTCCTTCAGTCCTTACCTTAGCTCTTCCATTGTGGCTACCTGGATCAATATAGTGGTTGGAAGTGGGTATCTGCATCTGTATTGTTCAGGTGCTGGTGTAACCCCTCAGGAAACAGCCACACCAGGCTTCTATTTGGAAGATGTGGGCTTCAACAATAGTATGGGGGTTTAGTGTCTGCAGATAGGATGGGTACCTAGGTAGGGCAGTCTCTGAATGGCCTTTCCTTGAGTCTCTGTTCTGTTTTTTGTCCTTGTCTTTCTTTGGATAGAATTATTTCTGGGTTAAATATTTTTTGCAATACATGGATGGCCCCATCCCTAAAATGTAGGCCGTGCCTACCTACTGGTGGTGGTCTCGACAGGTTCTTTCTCCCCTTCGTTGGGTATTTTCGCTAAAGTTATTCCCATTGGGTCCTAGAAGCTTCTCACTTCCCTGGAGTCTGAGACTTATTAATGGCTACCCCCAGTCCAACTTCTGCCACTGCTACATGTTTCTATTCAATTTCTTGACCCTCTATATTTCTCTCCTGTCCTTTCCAATACCTGATCCTGCCCCCCTTTTCCACTCTTTCCCCTATCCCTCCCAGGTCCCACCCCGCCTCTACTTCCTGTCACTATTTTGTTCTACACACAATGTAGGATTTAAGCGTCTACACTTGCTCTTCCTGCTTCTAAAGCTTCATATGGTTTATGGGTGTTATTGTGGGCATTATGAGCTTTTGGACTAATATCCACCTATCAGTGAGTATATACCATATGTGTTCTTTTGTGATTGGGTTTCCTAACTCAGGATGATATTTTCTAGGTCCATCCATTTGCCTGTGAATTTCTTGAACTCATTGTTTTTAATAGCTGAGTAGTTTGTCATTGTGTAAATGGACCATATTTTCCGTATCCATTCTTCTGTTGAGGGACATTTGGGTTGTGGCCAGCTTCTGACAATTAAAAATGAGGTTGTTATAAATATAGTGAAGCATGTATCCTTGTTATATGTTGCAACATCTTTGGGGCATATTCCGAGAAGTGGTATAGTTGGGTCTTCAGTTAGAACTATTTCTAAATTTCTGAGGAACTGGCAAATTTATTTTCCAAAGTGGTTTTATCAGCTTGCAGTCCCACCAGCAATGAAAGAGTGTTCCTCTTTCTCCATATCCTCTCTAGCCTCTGTTGTTGCCTGAGTTTTTGATTTCAGCCATTCTTTCCCCCCCCATTGGATATTTACTTTATTTACATTTCAAATGTTTTCCCCTTTCCAGGTCTCCACTTCAGAAAGCCCCTATCCTATCCCATCTCCCCCTTCCTCTATGAGGTTGCTCCCCCACCCACCCACCCACCCTCAGACCCAAGGGCCTCTCTTACCATTGATGTCCAACAAGGCCCTCCTCTGCCACATATGCGAACAGCACCATGGGTCCATCCATGTGTATTCTTTGGTTGGTTGTCCAGTCTCCTGGAGCTCTGGGGTGGTCCGGCCAGTTGACACTGTTGCTCCCTCCATGGGGCTGCAAACCCCATCAGCTCCTTCAGTCCTTTTTCCAACTCCTCCTTATGAAGCCTAAGAAGAAGGAAGGCCAAAATGATGATGCTTCAGTGTTTCTTAGAATAGTGAACAAAATACTCACAGGAGGAAATATGGAGACAAAGTGTGGAGCAGAGACTGAAGGAAAGGCCATCCACAGACTACCCCACCTGGGGATGCATCCCATATACAGTCAACACACTCGGCTGGGAAGTGCTTGCTGATGGAAGCATGATAAGCTGTCTCTTGAGAGGTTCAGGCAGAGCCTGACAAATACAGAGGCGGATGCTTGGAGCCAACCATTGGACTGAGTGTGGGGTCCCAGATCTCAGCCATTCTTACTGGTGTGGGATGGAATTTCAGGGTCATTTTGATTTGCATTTTTCTGATGACTAACTATGTTGAACATTTCTTTAAATGCTTCTTAGACACTTGAGATTCCTCAGGTGAGAGTTCTTTGTGTAACTCTATATGCCATTTTTAATAGAGTTATATGGTTCTCTGGAGTCTAACTTCCTGATTCTTTTTGTATATTTTGGATATTAGCCCTATATCTGGTGTAGGGTTAATAAAGATCTTTTCCCAATCTGTGGGTTGCAGTTTTGTCTTATTGACAGTGTCATTCGCCTTACAGAAGCTTTTCAATTTTATGAGGTCCCAATTGTTGATTGTTGATATTAGAACCTGAGCCATTGGTGTTCACTTCAGGAAATTTTCCCCTGTGCTGATGCGTTCAAGGCATTTCCCCACTTCCTCTTCTATAAGATTCAGTGTATCTGGATGTAGAAGTCCTTGATTCACTTGGACTTAAACTCTATACAATGAGATAATTATGGATCAATTTACATTCTTCTACAAGCTATCATCCATTTGAAGAAGCACCATTTGTTGAAAATGCTGTCTTCTTTCCACTGGATGGTTTTAGCTTCTTTCTCAAAGTTCAACTTACCATAAATGTGTGGATTTATTTCTGGGTCTTCCATTTTATTCCCTTGATCTACCTGTCTGTCTCAGTACCAAAACCATTTGGGTTTTATGATTATTGCTCTGTAATACAGCTTGACATCAGGCATGGTGATTCCCTCAGAAGTTCTTCTATTGTTGAGAATTGTTTTTGGTATCCTGTTTTTTGTTTTTGTTTGTTTTTTGTTATTCCACATGAATGTGAAAATTGCTCTTTCAATCTCTGGGAAGAATTGAGTTGGAATTATGATGGGAATCACATTGAATCTGTAGACTGCATTTGTTAAGATGGCCATTTTTACTATGTTAATCCTGCTAATCCAAGAGCATGGGAGATCTTGACATCTTCTGAGGTCTTCTTCAATTTCTTTCTTCAGAATCTTGAAATTATTTTCATACAGATCTTTCACTTGCTTGGTTAGAATCACACCAAAATATTTTACATTATTTGTAACTATTGTGAAGGGTGTCATTTCCATAATTTCTTTCTTAGGGCATTTAACCTTTGAGTAGATAAAAGCTACTCATTGGTTTGAGGTAATTTTATATCCAGACACTTTTTGAAGTTTCTTTTATCAGCTGTAGTAGTTCTCTGGTGGAATTTTTTGGGTTGCTTTGTGTACTATCATGTCATCTGCAAATATTGATATCTTGGTTTCATCCTTTCCAATTTCCATCATTTTGATTTCTTTTTGTTGTCTAATTGCTCTTGCTAGAATTTGAGTACTGTATTGGATAGATAATGGGAGAATGGACAACCAAATATTATCAATGATTTCAGTGGAATTGCTTTATGCTTCTCTCCCTTTAGTTTGATATTGTGTATTGGTTTGCTGTATATTGCTTTTATCATGTTTAGGTTTGGACCTTGAATTCCTGATCTCTCCTATACATTTAACAAGAGAGGGTGTTGTATTTAGTAAAAGGTATTTTCATCATCTAATAAGATGGTTATGTTTTTTAAAATTTGTTTATATAGTGGATTAAATGGATGGATTTTCATTTATTGAACTATCGAGCATCCCTGGGATGAAGCCTACTTGATCATGGTGAATGATCATTTTGATGTATTCTTGGATTCTGTTTATGAGAATTTTAGTATTTTTCATTGATATTCATAAGGGAAATTGGTCTGAAATTCTCTTTCCTTATTGGTTCTTTGTGTGGTTTAGAAATCTGTGTAACTGTGGCTTCATAGAATGAATTGGGTAGTGTTCCTTCTGTTTGTATTTTGTGAGATTGAGAAGTATTAGTATTTGGTCTTCTTTGAAGGACTGATAGAATTCTGCACTAAAATCTCTGGCACTAGGCTTCTTTTGGTTGAAAGAAATTTTTTAAAAATAATATTTATTTATTTTTATTTGTTTGTTTTTTTACACTCTAGATTTTATCCATCCCCCTGTCCACTTTCCAACTGTTCCACATCCCATATCTCCTCCCCACCCCTGTCTCCATGATGATGCCCCCTACTCCCAACCCACCTGACCTCAAAACTCCCTGGTGTCTCCAGTCTCTTGAGGGTTAGATGCAGCAAAATTGAGTCCTCTAGAGAAGCAACAAGGTATTCTAACACCTGAGCCATCTTTTCAATTTCTTACTCTGTTTCTTTTACCATCTATCCTAGTATAA
The DNA here is from genome assembly GCA_028551405.1 of Uromys caudimaculatus. Lineage (NCBI taxonomy): Eukaryota > Metazoa > Chordata > Mammalia > Rodentia > Muridae > Uromys > Uromys caudimaculatus. The sequence goes on from CM052722.1 coordinate 63,562,039, forward strand.
AATAACCATTTCTATTTCTAGTAACATTTTTATTAATGTTCATTTTGTACAATATTAGTGTAATCACTGTAAATAATTTGAAAAGTTTAATCTGACAAATCAGTTCTTTTGAATTCATTTCAGAATTGCTTCAATATTCAATGTGTCTATAGACACAATAGAATTATATCATGATTTTTATAATCTTTTCATTCTGCCAGCAACTTCCTTTTAATTAAGAATATTTAATATTGTTAAATTTGATGTAATTACATTTTATGTCAAACCTACATACAACACTAATTTAAATGGAGAGAAACTCAAACAATCCCACTAAAACTGGGAATAAGACAAAGGTATCCATTCCATATCTAGTAAGTATAGTACTTGAAGTCTTATATAAAGCTATAAGACAATTGAAGGAGATCAAAATGATTAATTTTATAGGAAGAAGTCAAAGTATCATTATCAGCAAAAGATATGATAATATGTGAGTGAACATAAAAATTATACTGGGGAACTCATATAGCAGATAAATACCTTCAGCAAAGAGAATGGGTCCTCTTGCAATAGAATCAAATATTATGAATTACCTTAATGTAACACTAACCAACCAAATGAAAGATGCGTATAACAAAAAATTTAAATCTTTGAAGAAAAAAATTAGAAAAGATATTAGAAGATGAAAAAATCACCCTTGTTCATGGATTGGTAGGATTAGTATAATAAAATGGCCATCTTAACTAAAGCAACCTACCGATTCAAGGAAATCCCCCCACAAACTTCCAACACAATTCTTTATAGACTTTGAAAGGACAATTTTCAACTACATATGGAAAAACGTAAAGGCCAGGATAACTGTTGGTCATTTTAGCTAAGATCATCCACATAGAATCCTGGGAGTCTTCCCACATCCTAGGTCTCTGGAAGTTTCTAGAGGTTCACCCCCTAACACCCCCAGTAGCTGCATATTTCCATTCATTCTCCTGACCCTCTGGGCCTCTCTCCTGTCTTCCCCCATACCTCATCCTGTCCAACTTCCTCATTCCCCTCTCCCACCCAGGTCTGTCATTCTTTTTACCTCCTATGATTATTTTCTTCTCCCTTCTAAGTGGGATTGAAGCATTCTCACTTGGGCCTTCCTTCTTGTTGTACTTCTTAGGGTCTGTGGGATGTACCATGGGTACTCTGTATTTTTTGGTTAATGTACACTTGTCAGTGAGTACATACCATGCATGTTCTTTTGGGTGTGGGTTACCTCACTCAGGATATTTTCTAGTTCCATCCATTTGCCTGCAAATTTAAATAGAGAAAACTTAAGTGACTGGAAAACACATAAAGACATGTTGAACATATTTAGCCATCAGAGAAATTCAAATCAAAAATTTTGATATTCCATATTAAGATAAATAACACACAATTAAAACATGACATATCATGCTGGCAAGAATATAGAGAAAAGGAAACAATACTTCATTGTTGGTAGAAATGCAAAATTCTACAGCCACTGTGGAAATCAATATCATGATTTCACAGAGAGTTGGAACTTTGTCTATGTCAATATCCAGCTATACTATTCTTTGTGAAATACCCAAAGGATGTGCTACTCTATTATGAGGACACTTGATCAACCATGTTCATTGCAGATTTATCCATAATAGTGAGAAACTGGAAACAATATAAATGTTCCTCAAATGAAGAATGGCTAAAGAAAATGTGTTACATTTACATAATGGACAATTCCCCAGCTGTTTAAAAATTTTAAACAAAACAAACAGTAAAAAAATATAGCGTCAGACTGGAGATGATCCTTTCCCACAGAGCTCTATAACCAAATATTGCCTGGAGAGAGCTGGTCTCCAAGTAGTGCTGACATACCCCTGAAAACAGGTAAGACCACTACTTCTGCTGTGAGGGACCCGCCTGAAGCCCTCAGGCCACAGGAACTGAGGAGCAGCCTGGGACAGGATAATTTGAGTTTCCATTTGTTCCCTGAACTGACACTGTGCCACAGCTCTCCATGCTCAAGTACTACCTGGAAAGAGATGGAATCCCAGAAGCGCTGACATGCCTGTGAGTACAGGCACAACCACCATTTCTGCTCAAATTCCTGGCCCAAGATGGACCCTCCCAGAGCCATCAATACACAGGAACCAAAAAAGAGCTGGGACAGTATCCTTCCCGTTACTGTTTGCGCTCTGGAGCTTATCCTATACCACAGCTCCATAACCAAATTCCTCTTGGAGAGAGCTGGTCTCCAAGGAGTACTGAAACACAGGCTTGCAGGAGGGATAAGTCACAGTCAGAGACAGCAAGGACAGCTAACACCAGAGATAACCAGATGGCGAAAGGCAAGGGCAAGAACATAAAGAACAGAAACCAAAGCTACTTGGCATCATGAGAACACAGCTCTCCCACCAAATCAAGCCCTGGATACCCCAACACACCAGAAAAGCACAACTCAGATTTAAAATCATATCTCATGATGATGATAGAAGAGTTTAAGAAAGAAAGAAATAACGCCCTTAAAGAAGCACAAGAGAACAGAGGTAAACAGCTAGAAGCCCTAAAAGAGGAAACACAAAAATCCATTAAAGAATTACAGGAAAACACAATCAAACAGGCAGAATTACAGGAAAACCAATTCAAACAGGCAGAATTACAGGAAAACAGATGAAGGAAATGAACAAAACTATCCAGGAGCTAAAAACAGAAATAGAAACAATAAAGAAATCACAAAGGGAGACAACCCTGGAATTAGAAAACCTAGGAAAGAGATCAGGAGTCATTGATGGAAGCATCACCAACAGAATACAAGAGATAGAAGAGAGAATCTCAGGAGCAGACGATACCATAGATAACATTGACAAAACAGTAAATGAAAATGTAAAATGTAAAGAGCTCCTAACCCAAAACATCCATGAAATCCAGGACACGATGAGAAGACAGAACCTAAGGATAATAGGTATAGAAGAGAGAGAAGATTCCCAATTTAAAGGATCAGTAAATATCTTCAACAAAATTATAGAAGAAAACTTCCCAAACATAAAGAAAGAGATGAACATGAATATACGTGAAGCTTACAGAACTCCAAAAAGATTGGACCAGAAAAGAAATTCCTCCTGTCCCATTATAGTGAAAACAGCAAATACATAAAACAAGGAAAGAATATTAAAAGCAGTAAGGGGAAAAGGTTAAGTAACATATAAAGGCAGACCTATCAGAATTACACCAGACTTCTCACCAGAGACTATGAAAGCTAGAAGATCCTGGGCAGAACTCATACAGACCCTAAGAGAACACATTGCCAGCCCAGGCTTCTTATACCCAGCAAAACTCTCAATTATCATAGATGGTGAAACCAAAATATTCTATGACAAAACCAACTTTACACAATATGTCTTCACAAACCCAGCCCTACAAAGGATAATAGATGGAAAACATAACTCAAGGAGGGAAACTACACCCTAGAAAAACCAAGAAAGTAATCTTTCAACTAACTCAAAAGAAGATAGCCTGCAAATCAAAACAAGTCTGAGGTTCCACCTCACACCAGTCAGAATGGCTAAGATCAAAAACTCAGGTGACAGCAGATGCTGGCGAGGATGTGGAGAAAGAGGAACACTCCTCCATTGTTGGTGGGATTGCAAGTTGGTACAACCACTCTGGAAATCAGTATGGCGGACCCTCAGAAAAATGGACATAATACTACCTGA
>CM052722.1:63566233-63594777 GCA_028551405.1 Uromys caudimaculatus
CTGTGGGGCGTGTCTTTGGCCCTCTGCTGGGTCTTGCGATCTCCGGCGAGGGATCTTTGTCCCGGCGCTGATTAGCTGTGGGGCCCTGTGGCCCAAGCTGAGGTTTCTGGCCGTCGCCGGAAGCTGCTGGCGGTCAGTCTCTGTGGCCTGGTGAGCTGTGGGGCGTGTCTTTGGCCCTCTGCTGGGTCTTGCAATCTCCGGCGAGGGATCTTTGTCCCGGCGCTGATTAGCTGTGGGGCCCTGTGGCCCAAGCTGAGGTTTCCGGCCGTCGCTGGAAGCTGCTGGCGGTCAGTCTCTGTGGCCCGCAGAAAGCGGGTTGAACTTTTCTGCGTTCCTGGTGAGCTGTGGGGCGTGTCTTTGGCCCTCTGCTGGGTCTTGTGATCTCCGGTGAGGGATCTTTGTCCCGGGGCTGATTAGGTGTGGGGCCCTGTGGCCCAAGCTCGCAAAAGCTATTCTTAACAACAAAAGAACTTCTGGGGGAATCAGCATCGCTGACCTCGAGCTGTACCACAGAGCAGTAGTGATAAAAACTGCATGGTATGGTACAGTGACAGGTAGGCAGATTAATGGAATAGAATTGAAGACCTAGAAATGAACCCACACACTTACGTCACTTGATTTTCGACAAAGGAGCTAAAACCATCCAGTGGAAAAAAGACAGCATTTTCAACAAATGGTGCTGGTTCAATTGGTGGTCTACATGTAGAAGAATGAGAATTGATCCATTCCTATCTCCCTGTACAAACCTCAAGACCAAGTGGATCAAGGGACCTCCACTAAAAACCAGATACTTTGAATCTAATAGAAGAGAAAGTGGGCAAAAGTCTCGAACACCTGAGTACAGCAGAAAAGTTCCTGAACAGAACACCAATGGCTTATACTCTAAGATCAAGAATCGACAAATGAGACCTCATGAAATTGCAAAGCTTCTGTCAGGCAAAGGACACTGTCAATAGGACAAAACGGCAACCAACAGATTGGGAAAAGATCTTAACCAATCCTATGTCCGATAGAGGGCTAATATCCAATATATACAAAGAACTCAATAAGTTAGACTCCAGAAAACCAAATAACCCCATCAAAAAATGGGGAACAGAGCTAAACAGAGAATTCTTAACTGAGGAAATTCACAGGGCTGAGAAGCACCTAAAGAAATGCTCAGCATCCTTAGTCCTCAGGGAAATGCAAATCAAAACAAGTCTGAGATTCCACCTCACACCAGTCAGAATGGCCAAGATCAAAAACTCAGGTGACAGCAGATGCTGCGAGGATGTGGAGAAAGAGGAACACTCCTCCATTGTTGGTGGGATTGCAAGCTGGTACAACCACTCTGGAAATCAGTTTGGCAGACCCTCAGAAAAATAGAGATAATACTACCTGAGGACCCAGCTATACTACTCCTGGGCATATACCCAGAAGGTGCTCCAACATGTAATAAATACACATGCTCCACTATGTTCATAGCAGCCATATTTATAATAGCCAGAGGCTGGAAACAACCCAGATGTCCCTCATCAGAGGAATAGATACTGAAAATGTGCTACATTTACATAATGGAGTGCTACTCAGCTATGAAAAACAATGACTTAATGAAATTTGCAGGCAAATGGATGGAACTTGAAAATATCATCCTGAGTGAGGTAACTCAGTCACAAAAGAATGAACATGGTATGTACTCACTGATAAGTGGATATTAGCCCAAAAGTCCGGAACACCCAAGTTTCACTTTACAGTAACCCCTGGACTGAGAGTGAGGTCCCAGATGGAGGAGTTGGAGAAAGGACTGAAGGAGCTCAGGGGGTTTACAGCCCCGTGGAGGGATCAACAGTGTCAACTGGCCTGACTCCCTGGTCCTCCTGGAGGCTGGACCACCAACCAAAGAATACACATGGAGGAACCCATGGTTCGGACCCCACATGTGGCAGAGGAGGGCCTTGTTGACCATCAGGCGGAGGAAAGGCCCTTGGGCCTGAGGGTGTTAGAGGCCCCAGTAAAGAAGAATGTCAAGGTGGGAATACGGGAGTGGGTGGGTGGGTGGGTGGGAGGTGGAATACCCTCATAGAAGCAGGGGAGGAGGAGGGGATAGGGGGTTTCCAAACAGGAGACCTAGAAAGGGAGAAACATAGGAAATGTTAGTAAAGTATCAAAAAATAAAAATAAAAATATAAAATAAAAAATAAATAAATAAATAAATAAATAATGACAGTTGCCAAAAAAACAAAAACAAAAACAAAAACAAAAAACAACAAGTATTCTTAACCACTAGGTAAACTCTACAGGCCTAAGAATAAACACTTTTTGAAATATGAGTTGGTCATCCTAAGAGAAGCTTATGTCTATCTTCCTCTGAAATTGCGAATCTGACATTTATGAGAATATATTGATAACATATTTGTGTGTTCCAGAAAAAGAATTCAACAACTCATATGTTGCATATAATAGATACATGTTTGTTAAACTGTTCCATCTAATATCTAGATGCAAGAACTGCTTATGATGAGTAAAATATTTAATATCCTCCACAAAAACCGGAGTTGGTCATCAGCATCTCAGAATATAAATGATGGGAGATGGCGTGGTCTAGGTCCCTGGATCTTATACAGGGGAGAGTATCTTGGAGAGATGTCAAGACTTGTTAAGTATTTAGGGTAGCAAAGTATCTGGTTCTGAGTTGGAGACTAATGAAAGCTAAGGCAAGGGGGATTGCAATGCTTCCCAACCTTCTTTGTCACCTGCAGAACATGTTCTGCTATTAGGGCAGCACAATAATTAAATGGCCATGTGCTGTTACCATTTCCAAGTTGTTATTTATTTGTTTATTTCTTTATTTGCCAGCAACTAATGTCCTGTGGCCTTTCCTAGATTGGCCAGGTGGTGAGCTAGATCAGTTTCAGGTGTTAGTTCATTATCATGATGTGGATTATGCTGACTGGCAGGCTGACATGGCAACATGGTGCTAGAGAAGTAGCTGAGAGTGCTACGTCTCTCTATGGAGAGATCCATAGGCTGGGAGCTATTTTTATTTCATCTTTAATATAATGTTTTATCATGTTTATAGATCATTCTATGCCATGCAGTGAATTTCTTTCCTTTTGATTTTGTTATACTATTTCTTCTATGTTGGAAGTTGTTTACAACTATTTAGTAATTATTAACTGTGCATTCCTGAGGATGAAGCATTAGTTCCAGCATCTTATGGAATTAATTGATGCTGTTTATTATATCTTTAATATTTACCACAATATTTTTCTACAAATACAGATCAAAAGAGAGAGCTGGGAATTCCACTGAATTCTTAATACAACATAACTATAAAATGGAAAATATTATCACATCAATTTACGTATAACAGTAATCACAAATTATTTGTAGAGAATGCACTAAAATTGGGCTAAAATAAAAAAAAATATCAGTAAGGGAAGGAAAACAGTAGTAATATTTCCTCAAAGAGAAAGAACCACAAGTATAAAGGAATATTAGGAGAATTGGTATTAGAAGTGGCAATTAAAAGATTCTTAAGTTGTAGGAAAAGAAATAATGTCTCAAGCAGAATTTAGAAGGAAAATAGGTCAACTTATAATACAGTGTTGATGGCAGAAGAGAATAATAAAAAAGTGAATATTAAGAGAAAACAGTTATAATATCAAATAATAATATTAATAACAATAGCAATCCAATATTTTCTTTGTATTATGAAAGCAGTTAGAGAAAACTGATGATATCAACAGAAGCAAATGTTACTGATACCAATTTTTTCCTTTTGCCTAATATAAAATCATTTGTTATTATTTTGTCAAGAAACTATATTTCAAAATAAAGTATGGCAGATACCATTTTTTATAAAGTCACTGCAATTAAAGTAAGGAAATATAACTCAAAATGATTATTATACTTAATATTATGAATATTCTTCCTATTAAAGCAAGTAGAGCAAAGAAAACTAGGAAACACAATTCTAAACTTAAATATATTTTATCACATGTGTAAATGTTAAAAAATTAATCACATACTTCAAAATGCAGAAGAAAATAGAATGTGATGTGAGTATTGGAATTGTTTGAAGATAGAAAAAATATCAATGAAAAATATCAGTTACTATATGAAGATGAAATACAGTCTTAATTACAAGTTCTCCCTGAAAAACACAATAAAAAAACTAAGAAGTAACACAAATGTAACATATAAAAACAGTATAATAAAAGAAATTGAATGGATGAAAAGTAGCAAAGTAGGTAATAACAATTAATTGAATTTCTTGCAGAAAAATACTGTGGTAATAATATGTATTTCAGAGATTAAAATAAAGACTATATATTTAAAAGACAATGAAAGGGACAAGTCTAAAATGTTTATAGCTTTAACTGTAAAAATATTAATGTATAAAGCATTCTTTGAACTTCCAAAGAATATGAAAACTCAAATCACTCAAAGAAAACATATGGGCATCAGACATCTACAACTGTAGCATTAGAAAACAAAGAAAACAATAAAATATTGTAAAGCAACACATGAAAAATATTAAAAAAATATTATAACCTGGGTAGCATGTTTCTGGAGTTAGATCCATAGAAAAATAGTTTTACATTGTGAACGAATTTAAATTGTATTCTGTTCAAAATCCCTTCTAAGAACTCTGTTGTATCTATCATTATTGGTTAAATAAGACCGTCTCAAAATACTCTGATATTATAAACCCTGATACCTATAAGAGTGATCTTGTTTGGAAACTAGCTCTTTTCAAATATAAACAAGTTAAAATAAGGACATATATAAAGAAAACAGGTTAAAATCCAACACAACTATTTTCACAATTTTCAGAGTCAGATAAAGGAGAGCTATGTCTATGAGGCAAGAGGATTAGCCGATTTTCTTTAGCGAACCAGAGTAAATATGATCAGTATAGAAATATACAAGATAATTATTGTTAATATGGGGTTATGTGCTTGCATCATCCCTGAAGTCTCACTATATACTGCCAGTAAGGGAGACAATTAAAAAGCTAGTGAGACAATTCAGTTCACATTCAAAGATCAGATAAGAAGAATGGAAGGTGGGGAGATAACATGCTTCTGTATCATAAATAGGAGTTTCTGAAGATGCAAGTACTAGTAGCTCTGAATTAGGTTAAGAAAAACAGATATGCAAACTCAATGGAAGTACTCGCATTTCCTTGAGATTTATATTATTTAAGCTCTGATACCTTAGAATTTAATGTATTTACTGTATTTAAAGGTGGGGCCTTTGTGTAGTAGATAGGATGAAATGAACCTATAAAATCTAGGTTTTAAGTCAAAGTCACTATAGCTTTGTAAAAAGGAGGCAGCTGAACTGGGATCCTGTCTCACCATATAATGTAGTCTGTTATCTTGGTACTTGCAAAGAAATCCACCAAAAACTTTCCATAGGTGTGTCTCCTTTGACGTAAACTTTTAAACATCAGAAACATGATATAAAACATCCTTCCACAGGTATTTTTTATAGTTATTGAAAATGGGCATATACAGCTAGTAACTATAAGAACAGAGGGTTTATATTATATGGCCTGAGAAAGGAAAATGAACATATTAAGTCTATGAAAAGAAAAAGTACAAATAGGGAAACAGTAACTTCACTGATTTTTCTCCCATGTAAAGGGCACTTAAATTGAATCAGACAAGGCTTAAGAACCAAATGACAGATAAAACTCTTTATATAACTAACTAATTAACTAACTAACTAACTATATATATCAGGTAGCTGTTAGCATTCTGTCTAAACTCCACTCTACAGTTACCTGGCAATATCCAGGTATGCTCCTCCCCACAGTTACCTGGCAATATCCAGGTATGCTCCTCCCCACAGTTACCTGGCAACAGCCAGGTAGGCCTAACATACTATAAAAGGGGCTGCTTGCCCCCTCCTCCCTCTCTCCCTCTCTTGATCTCTTGCCTCTCTCTCCTGCCTCTCCCTCTAATCCTCCTCTCTTCCCCATTCCTTCACTCCCCTTCTCTCCATGTGGTCATGGCCAGCCTCTACTTCTCTACCCTTTCCCTCTCTCTGCCTTTCTATGCCTCTACTACTGTTGGCTGCGCCCGCATAACCAACCCCCCCCCTCAGCATCGGCGAGGACCTGTGGATTAAATATAAAAGACAAACACACATAAAGAAGGTTGTGTGAGAAGAATCTTCTCAAGCAACAACTTTACTTCAAGAACTCAGCTCTTAAATACAGTGAACAAAACAGCCCAGAAAAACACAAAACAAGTGTTGGCAATCAAGGAAATTGCGGTCCATGGCGTTGAACACAGGCGGGGATACTTCACCACTATACTAACGAGGACCTGGCTCACCTGCTTAGGAAAAACAAGTTTAAACTCCATCTGCCCTTTTGCAGAACTCAGCATAACAGGGTGTTTTCAATATTGGATAACTGCTCTCTGGCTCAGCAGCACAGGCTCTGAGCTTTAGCCTTTCCCTTCTCCCCTCCCTCATTTACAACCCTCATTTACTAGCTGTAGACTAGTTCAACCAGTTTGCCGGAAAAGCAGGTCTGGCTCTGCCCCCTACAAATGTGGAGAGCTTTTGGTACTTCTTATAGAAATTTGACTATTTCTTGTCACTGGGTTCAAGGAAGTAGACTCAGATAAGAATATTCACATTTGGGCTAATGCAAGAATCAAAGTGAACACAGCCAAAGAACTGGTGACTTCTCTTTTGTCTTGGTGATCCTGATATGCCCCTAGACCCAGTGACTTGGTGACTTTGTTTATTGTTTTCTTTGATTACTACCTGGTGTGATCTCTTTGTTCATTGCCTTGTTGACTCACTTTGTCTTTGATCTAAGAACTGACCCTATTCTCTGCTAGTACCTAGAATGGTAGAAAAGCTGGCTGGGAAAAGTTAAAAGCCGCTTCAGCCCAGCACCAGCTGGAGCTGTGCTATAATGCCTGTCTAGTTGTCCTTTTCTTTTCGCTTGCTGCGCTTCCCCTTCTGCTCCTTAGCTCTGCTCCCAGTTCTCAGCCTGAAAAGTGGGTCCTCACCCCTTGTGTCCTGCCAGAGACCTGTCTGTTAGATTTGACACAAACGGGTGCCTGAATCAACCACTCAGTTCCACATTACCTGCTACCAGACTGCGGAAGACAAACACACACCACAATATTGATTGATAAGGATTTTCTTCAGTCAGAAGGAAGGATTCTAATTTCCCAGATAGGGCCTGGCCACCTCGTGACCCATTTGGTGACCCTTTAAACAGTTTTCAGAGCAACAGCCACTAGGTGCAACATGATTGGCAGAACAGTGTGACTTTTAAACTGATTGGTCCTTAGGGAGTGAGGTGGTTAGGACTCGCCTTGTCTGTAGGTGACCCAAGGCTGGTCTGCCCTGCAGACTGTGTTTACCTACTCTGGGCACCTCCCCTACCTGTGGTCTGAGGAATGTAATTAGCCTCTCTCTTCCAAAAGGGAGAGACAGGTGCCTACCTACAAACTCTGTGATCTTTCTCTCCTAGGAGGGGTCTGGTGGAATATTCCAAAGTTCCTGAGCTGAATTTTTCAGGCTAAACCAAGGTAAATCATTTCTCATGTCACACTTATCCATTCCACAGAAAAAAAGCTCTGAGGCTTCTGGTCTTGAAAACCAGACTGACTGTCCAAGTTGCCATAGAGACCATGGAGACCTCAGGAAACTGTTGGCTAGTAGACTGTCATTTTTTAAATAATATAACTGCTAGATTTTTGTTTATTTCTCAGACTTCTGACTACATTGACAACTAAGGCAACAGCTAGAAAAAACTTTCACATATGTAATCTGTTAATTCCTTACCTTCTTCTTCTTGCTATGCCACTGTCTTAATATTATGAGTTCCTATAAATTTTCCTAACTCTAATAAAACATTCCACAATACAATCCAACTTTTTCAACTTTTTAATCTTGTTCCTTCTGTTCCACAAAAGGCTCATCTTAAGGACTGTTCATGTTGTTAACTCATGCTGTTATCTCCTTTTATACTTATAAGCTACAGAAAACACACTCAGATCTACCTTTCATGGACCCAATAGACTCCATCCAGATAAGTACATCTGCCCAAAGTTCCCACTTACTAACTATTCCAAAAGGTATGATTCCTCTGGGTTTTAAATGTACATCTTAAGAAAAAATTTTCTTTCTCTCAAATGTACTTAATCTTATTCTCTACCTATAAAAATATATTTTCAACATCTTGTCAAGTCCAGGTGCTCAGTACATCCAAGACAACTCCAGAGAAACAACATCCAAATCTCCTGTCACAGACACAGATGCGTTTACTGGACCTATTCCTTCTGACCAATCCTTAGATGCTCCACAGATCCTGGACAGCAGTAAACAGCCAACTATTCTAAGACTGGACAAACATCCACCATACCCATTCTTCCAGTTTCCCCAGAGACACATCACCCCCAATGCCAGCATGAAGCACTCAGATACTATAACTATCCTATTTCTGCCTCACCATTGCCTCTTTCTAATTTTTTTTTAATTAAACCAAAACAGGGGAATGTTAGCATTCTAAACTCCACACCACAGTTACCTCGGAACAGACAGGTATGCTCCTCCCCACAGTTACCTGACAGCAGTCAGGTAGGCCTGGCCCACTATAAAAGGGGCTTCTTGCCCCCTCCTCTCTCTCTTGCTCTCTTCCTCCCCCTTGCTCCCCCTCATTTCCCATTCCCTCCCCCCTTTCATGGCTGGTCTCTACTTCTCTACTTCTCTATTCTCTCCCTCTCTCTGCCTTTCTCTGCCTCTACTAACCTCTTAACTCCCCTCCCTATGCCCTGAATAAACTATTCTATACTATATTGTCAGTGGGCTGATCCATCAGGAGGAAGGGATTGAGGGGTGGAATACTTTGGGGTATTCCACCAGGTCCCCCAAGCAAATGGGCACCCCTCTCCTCCTGGAACAGGCTGATTAGAGAGCTTGTAGGCTAGAAGGGAGAGGCTGATTAATCCCCTGCAACCTCATTCCCTAAAGACCAATCAGTTTAAAGTCACACTGTTCTGCCAATCACATTGTGCCTAACGGCTGCTGCTCCAAAAACCATATAAAAGGTCCCTGAATGGGCCGTGCAGGTTTGAATCGTGATGTGTAAGACCACCCCAGCATGCTGGATCAGTAAAAATTCCTCTTGCATATTTCAGCAATCCCCGACTCCATGTGTTCACTCTGGGGTCTCTGGTAAGTTAAGGCTTCCCAGAGTCTTACATATGGTGCTTTGGCCAGGAAAAGACCTTTTGTTGGGACACACCAGAGAGCAGAGGATCAGAGGAATGGCTCAGACAGGTACCACAGTCATCTTGTCTCACTGTCTGTGTGTAGTCTGGGTCAGTTTGGGTCTGTAAGTCTGATTAAAAGTCTAAACTTTCAGATTGGTTGCAAGTTTCAGGGGTCTCAGAGAGCCCAAAGTGTTTGGGGCAGTCAAGTGTGGCAGGCACAGGTGCCTTAACTTCGAGACCACAGGGGATATGGAGGATGCTTCAGGCCCTCCCTGGAAGGAGTCAGGAAGGCTCCTCCTTCTGGATCTGGCTTCTGCCAATGCGGCAAGGCCACCTGGTTTCCTGGTTTATGTTAGTGCAGCTGGAGCTGGCTGAGAGAGTCTGTTCTGCATCTCTGGAAGGGATGAACTGTCTGTACCCATGGAAGGGGCAAACTGTATATTGACTGTCTCTAGGTTCTTGGACCTAGATGCCTGCCTGTGGCAGGGTTGAGCTGTCTGTGTGTTAATTGTTTTCCTCTGTGCTGTTCTGTGTTCTTAGACTTAAATTGACTGACATGTTTTTTGTTTGTTTGTTTGTTTGTTTTGTTTTGTTTTTTGCTTTTGTTTTTGTTTTTTGTTTTTGTTTTTGTTTTTGACATTGGACAGACTGAATTTACCCAGCTAAACATTGGAAAGTTAGGGAAAGAGGAGAAAACTAGATAGGAAAAAATCTAGTAGAGGGCCCTCTACCCCCTCATAGATAAAGGTCTTTCTTTCCCCCAAGACCCACCTCACAGGCTCTGGCCATCAGGAAGAAAGAAGCCCAGGAGGAGAGATCCCGACTTGAGGAGAAAACGATCCTCCAAGACCCTTCAACAGTGGACCTGTTACTCCAAGACTCTCCTCCTCCATATCACCCTACCCTGGCCCTACTAGCACCAGCACTGGTCACAGGATCCTCAGCCCATATTGGACTGGGGCTGTTGTACCCCCCTTTACAAGAGGGAGAAGTGGGAGGAGATCCCATCTCCCTTTCCAAGGGGCCAATTAATCTCTTTGAGACTGTCTTATTGAGACTGTCTTATTTTACTCATAAGCCCACCTAGGATGAAGTCAGAAAGAATGCCCCCTCAGACATCATCTACTGACCAGGCTGTCATCGACATTGGGCTTTCCCTGACTATGGCAGAAGGTAAGGGGCATCTAAAAGTCCACCACCAGATTCCATTGGCAGGTCTCAAAGGGGGCCACATGACGACCCACAAATTTGACCAAGGTACATGAGGATAAGCAGGTATGAGTCACCCTCAGTCTTTCTAGAATGGCTCATGGAGGTATTGCGCCAATATACACCCTATGACCACAGCCGCATGGAGGACAAAGCTACTATGACAATAGCTTTTATAGACCAGGCTAGTAGAGATAACAGGAAAAAGCTTCAAAGGCTAGAAAGACAGGATAGGCTGTTGAGAGAGTTAGTCCAGGTTGCTGAGAAAGTCTACCATAACAGGGAGACAAGGGAGAAGAAGGAGCAAAGAAAGGGAAAAGAAGAAAAGTGGCAGGGAGAGAATCTACAAGAAGTCCTGGCTACAGTAATTAGGGAAACAGAGACAAGAGACAGAAAAAGACCAGTGGGCATACTCCAAGGAAAGAGGCCAGTGGGCCTGAGAGTGTCCTAAGAAATGGAAGCTGGGAGCAAGAAATCCCAGGCCTTGGGAAAAGTGCCCGCAAGTGGCAAAAGGTGTTAGCTCCGGGTGAAGACAGTGATTAGGGAAGACAGGGTTCAGACCCCCTCCCCGAACCCAGGGTAACTCTGAGAGTGGAGGGGAAACCCACTCAATTCCTGGTGGACACAGAGTCTCAACACTCAGTCCTCCAAGCTGATGGCCTCGTTTTCAAGAAAAGATCTTGGGTCCAAAAAGCCATTGGCACTAAAATGTATTCATGGACTTCCTGAAGAACAGTGGACCTAGGGATGGGCCGGGTATCCCATTCATTTAAGGTCACTCTAGACTGTCCCTACCTCTGTTGGGGGGAGACATAATCTCCAAAATTGGGGCTCAGATATATTTCCTGCCCAACCACCCACAACTAACTGGCCCAAAGGGAGAGACCTCTCCAACTATCCCCAGCCAAAAGCTGAGGCTACCTGGTTTACAGATGGGAGCAGTTTTCTCCATGAAGGTCAGAGACAAACAGGTGCTGCTGTGATGAACAGCACAAATGTCATCTGGGAAGAACCTCTAACCCCCCTCCTGACACCTCTACCCCCTGACAGGTCGAAGCAGGAAGTGGAGCTAATTGCCCCCACCAAGGCCTTAGAACTTGGAGCCTACAAGAAAATCAACATCTACATGGATAGCAGGTATGCCTTTGCCACAACCCATGTCCACAGGGCTATATGCCAAGAGAGAGGACTGCTCACTCCAGAGGAATCAAACAAGGAATCCTGGATCTCTTGGATGCCCTAATGAAGCTGGTAACTATGAGTATTATTCATACCCAGGACATCAGAAAGGAAGAAAGTCAGTGACCCAAGACAATAACCAGGCAGATCAGATGGCTCGAAAAGTGGTAATGCAGGAGCCTATACTAGTTATAGGCCTGCAAAAGACACCTGCTGGGAAATGGGACTAGACTAAGGGATGGCCTCACTTAGAATACACGGAAGAAGAAAGGACTCAGATTGCTAGCCACCCTACCAACTATTACCTAGAGGAAGAAGGGAAATGGCACACAAGAAAGAAAACTATGTTCCCCAGAAAGCAAGCAAAAGACTTACTAGGCCAAGTGCACAGATGGACTCATGTAGGGGATAAAACACTTGTCCAAGCAGTTAATAGGACTCAGGTTTTGGGCCAGAAAGATAGTAGAACACTGTAAGGTATGGCAGTAAGTGAATGTTTATGCAACTAAGAATAAACAGGGCAAAAGACCTAGGGGAGAACAGCCTAGAGTATATTGAGAGGACAATTTTACAGAAGTTAAGCCAGGAAAATGTGGTTACAAATACCTTCAGGTGTTTGTAGATACTTTCTCTAGATGGGTTGAGGCATTCCTCACCAAGCAGGAAACATCTACCATGGTATCCAAGAAGATATTAGAGGAAATTTTCCCGAGGTTTGGAGTGCCCAAGGCAAGTGGATAAGACAATGGTTCTGCCTTTGTCTCTCAGGTAAGCCAGGGATTAGCAAAAGTATTGAGGACAGATTGGAAACTTCATTGTGAGTACCGTCCCCAAAGCTCAGGGCAGGTAGAGAGAATAAATAGAACCCCCAAAAGAGACCTGAACTAAATTGGCCTTGGAGGTTGGCTCGGACTGAGTGGTACCCCTCCCCTTGACCCTGTTCTGAGCTCGGGACACTCCCTCCCA
This sequence comes from Uromys caudimaculatus, assembly GCA_028551405.1. Classification (NCBI taxonomy): domain Eukaryota; kingdom Metazoa; phylum Chordata; class Mammalia; order Rodentia; family Muridae; genus Uromys; species Uromys caudimaculatus. Next base: position 63,578,821 of record CM052722.1, read on the forward strand.
TTTTCACCTTACCTCTTTTGAGATCCTGTGTGGTACTCCAACTCCCTTGGTATACTGGGCCCTCCCAGCATGAGATTTGGCCCAAACTGTCTGCCTTAAATGCTCCATGGATGTCAGAGACCCCTCACCACTTCCAGGCTGGTGACAGGATCCATGTAAAAAGGCATCGTGCACAGTTGCTGGAACCCAGATGAAAGAGACCCTTCCTGGCACTGCTAGCTACTCACATAGTCCTCAAGGTAGACAGTATTGAGGCCTGGGTGCATGTGTCCCATGTAAAATCTGCAGACGCCCTGCTCCCCAGAGACCCTGCTGGATGGTACAGAAGATATACAATCTGCTCAAGCTCAAGATCACTCAATCTTGATCATAAGTGTTTGTGGTGCCTTTGGACAACACTCATTGTCTTCCTTCTGTTGTGGTGGGGGATGGCTGGGACAGCCACCAAGACCTCTGCTTTGGTCTTAGAAGAGGAAAATTATGACAGTCTGAGGGCAGCCATTGATTTAGATATAGAGGAAATAGAAAGTTAGTTCCATCAGTCATCTTAAAGAATCACTGACTTGGTTATCAGAAGTAGTACTACAGAATAGAAGGGGATTAGACTTAACTTTTCCTCCATCAAGGAGGGCTATGTGCTGCCTTAGCTAAAGAGTGTTGCTTTTATATCGACCATTCTGAGGTTGTTAAAGATTCTATGGCCAAGGTGAGAGTAATATTAGCCGAGAGAGAGAGAGAGAGAGAGAGAGAGAGAGAGAGAGAGAGAGAGAGAGAGAGAGAGATATGGATGGGGGGAGAAAACAGAGTCAGGGCTGGTTAAGTCTTGGTTTAACTCCTCCTCTTGGTTAACCACTCTCATATCCACCTTGTTAAGATCTTAATTGTTCTCCTGCTATTGTTGACTTGTGGCCCTTACATTTTGAACCACTTGGCTGCTTTTGTTAAAAAAAAAAAATTCATAGGTGCAGTCCAGCTAATGATCTTAAAGGAGAAAAACAAAGAACTAGATACAGAAGACCAAGAATATGAGCTGCATAGCTATCAACAATAGTTTCAAGACTGAAGCATGCACAAGAAAAAGGGGGAAATGAGAAATTTGGGGTATTCCACCAGGGCAACCGAGCATATGGGCAAACCTCCCCTCCTGGAACAGGCCGGTTAGAGAGCATGTAGGCTGGAAGGGAGGGGCTGATTAAGCCTCTGCTACCTCATTCCCTAAAGACCAATCAGTTTAAAAGTCAAACTGTTCTGCCAATCACATTGTGCCTAATGGCTGCTGCTCCAAAAACCATATAAAAGCTCCCTGAACAGGCTGTGTGGGGTGGAACTCCACCACCTTGGTGTGTAGGACCACCCCAGCATGCTGGATCAATAAATATTCCTCTTACATATTGCAGTGATCCCTGACTCCATGTGTCCACTTGGGGGTCTCCAGTAAGTTAAGGATCGCCTGAGTCGTACAGGATGCCTTGGCATGGGCCTGCTGAGGCACACCCTTCCCCCATACCTCCTCACATCCCTATAGAACATATCTTACACCTCTTTATCTTTTTATAAACACATCAGTAGCTTCTGATCATCTGTAACAAATCTGTAATATCTGCAACAATGCATACAAAGCAATTTCAGATTCACAGTTGTTTCTACATTATTATTGTTTTATGGTAATAGCAATACCTTGAGTACTAGGGCTATGCTTCAGGCTCCAGGTTAGTTTGACAGCTCTAGGCAAGACCAGGTAGATATTTTGCAAAGCCTAATGAAAAATAAAATGTGAGGCCACCCATTGATAAACAAAAGGGGAAAAAGTGTTACTGGTGGCATAAATTATGAAATTTTTTTACTAGAAAACTTTGTACTTTAAATATGTTCTACTTATGGAATGTGATTTGTCTAATACTAACATATTAGTAACATCAAAATGTTGCAAACTGAGTATAATACATAACAATATTTAGGTATCCTAATGGTATATAATACAATATATTATATTGCTTTGTTACTTTGAACTTTTTATCAAACATAAAATATCTTTTGGCTTACAAATCTGAAGATTTACTTATTAGAATGATAAATGAAGACTTCTGAAGATTTCATTTTAGTCAAGTTATAGGGGTGTCAATTTCTTGGGACAGATGCAAATCAGCAAATCTATTTTGATATTTAAAAAAACATATTTGAGTTGATGCAATTCGTACTGATACTGTTAAGGATATTTTATATGCCATGAAAACAGTAGTATACTTTTCTACTTCAATAATTTTAAAAAGTAAATTTTAGTATATGTAAACAATGATCTTTATAAAACATTAATTTCAAAATTATTAATGCTATAGAACCAGTTTCATGTGAATCTGAGTTTAACCTCAAATGTAAATTCATACAATAGAATTCTAATTTTTATTTCACATTTTATATAGATTCTGGAGTTCTTGCAAAAGAAGCTAAATTGGCTTCATGATTCAGAGTTCCTCCTTATGTATAATTCACTTGGTGTATGTTCATGAACAAAGAAAACAGAATTTGTCATCATCTTTCTCATTACCAGGTGGAATTTATATATTTTGTGTAAAATAATGTTTCTCTTTACTACAGGATCATTAAATTTGTTTTAAATTTTAACTTTTTAATATGTGGTTTGTAAAATCATTCTAGTATTGAAAGCCAGAGATTATAACCTGATGACTTCCAATAAATTTTTTATACAATTTGTGGCAAACTCATATTTCATAATAATTTGATGGTTCAACCATTCTACCTGAAGACTTAACAATTACATAGATACACCTGAGTCTGGCATAAAAATTGACCAGGTATTATATCAAAAAGAGAAATCTTAATGAGTTCCATAAGGTATATATAAAGTATTTCATGATCTAAAAGCAATATTGCTAGTAGTTGGAAAAAGCTTTGAAATGCCATTCAATCTGAGAATTTACAATTTCTTTTAAAGAGCTCAAGTGAAGGAATAGAAAATGAAAATGAAATTCAAAAATATATAGAAGACTATGAAAATAAAACTACTACATTATCAGAATCTGTAGGTGAAAATTAAATGCATCCAGAGAAAAACTTTAATATTAGACACACTGATCAACCAAAATAAAATAATTAAAATAATTAAAATCAGCAAGGATGTGACAGAAGCAACAAATATCATAATGAGTCAGGAAGGCAACACAGAGAAGAATAAAAACATACTACCATTTCAGTACTGATTCCCTAAGGCTATCAGCTCCACATTAACAGACAGGTGCATACATGAAAATGCAGGCCAGAATACACAGGACACTTCTATCACAATAGCTAAAAAGCTACTAATCAGTGTTTGATCTATAAGACAATTCCACTGACTTGAAAGGCTTTAATTCCTTTTCAGACCTGTATGGAGACTTAACAACTGTTTGGTTCTAAAGAAGGAATTCTTCTTAGGCTCTTTTGCCCAACTCCTGAAACCACCACTGTTACACAGCAGTATGAGTCAGGAGCCAGGAAGGGTGCCCTGGATACATTTAGAAGTCAAGTACCTGGGTGCACCTTACAGAATTGAATCACAGGCTTTTCATCCTGCTGTGACTTCAGAACCAGCAAGTACCAGCAGCACAAGCCCTATAAACTCAAATTCATGACTTCCTTAATTATCATCGACATATGTTCATGTCCATGCATACACACACACACACACACACACACACACACACACACACACACACACACACAGAGAGAGAGAGAGAGAGAGAGAGAGAGAGAGAGAGAGAGAGAGAGAGAGAGAACAAGCATAATCAGTAGAATTTTTCCTTCTCTCTGAGAAGCCATTAACTACCCGAAGCTCTTCATCTCAGGTAAGGCCTTGTGGGGTTTTCCCCATCCACCTCAACAGATCAAGTGGTGTTAACATTGTTGTGATCTTGTTTATGTGACTATATTGTAAAATTTTCATGTATGTAACTTCTCTATCATATATAGATTGTGCAATCTTTCAACACACATTCTTGTTCTCTGACACAATCCTTTTCACTCTATTTCATTAAGTTCTCTAAGCCTTTAGTATACAGGTTGTACTATAGATATTATAAACAGAGACTGACTATCTTATAGTAATTTACTGTCTATATTGACCAGTTGTGTATCTCTGCAATTGTGTCCATCTGAGGTAAAAAGGTACACTTTAAAGAGAGGTGAGAGCTAGACATATCTTTAGGTATAAAAATATACATTTAGAATGCAACTAGAAATTGGACTGTTTAGGAAAATGGTAGTAGAGAGTTCTCCTCTAGAGTCTATAACCACTTCTCTCACAGTTAGTTAGCAAGGTTCCCAATATCAGGCATGAATTGACTCCCAATATGTTGTCCTTAAGTTCATTTAAAGTGTTGTTTTGTTATTCCCAAGAGAAAAGTGCCACATTGCATCCCAGGTTAGGTCTTGCAATAATGGTAATGTTGTTAGTTGGTTTACAGGTAGATAGGACTATTAATTCCTTTGGTCCCTTGGTAACTTGCTTTTAAAACCTTCAGATACCACAAAAGTAAATCTCCAGGGAGGAAGCATTCAGGTTAGTTTCATCTCAGTTATTTCAAGTCCAGAGTCTGATCTGTGTTGTTTCAAATTGCTCAGCAATTACAACCAACAAATGACGAACAGGATGTGTTGTAGGTGTTTGAGTAAGACTAGTCTCCATTGACTCATAGACTTGAATGCTTTATCAACAGGGAGTAGCACTATTTAAATGGATCAGTAAGTGTGGCCTTATTGAAGCAGGTGTGTATTGTCAAAGAAAATGTGATCTTGGGAGGAGGTTTCAAATTCTAAAGCCAAGTCTAGTTTCTTTCATTGCTGATGGATGTAGAACACTAAGCTACTATCCAGCACCATGTCTGCCTAAATTCTGCTATGTTCTGTACCATGATGATAATAGATAACTAAATACCTGAAACTATAAGAAGCCCCCAATTAAATGTTTTCTTTTAAGAGAGTTGCCATGGTCATGGTATCTTTTTACAGCAATGAACATTATACCTCATTAAATTTAAAAGCTTTCATACATCAAAAGAAATGATCAACTGAGTAAAGAGGAACCACACTTGAGTGTGAAAAAGCATATTTGTAGGGAAACATATTTGTCAGCTATTCATCTAATACAGGATTAATACTGAGAATATATAAATGTCAGAAGCTGCATGAAAATGGCTAAAGGCATGGTAAGTGACTTCTCTGGAGATGGCCCACCATTTTGCAAGGCCTAGAATGGGTGTGCTCTGAGCCAAGTCGCAAGAAACTTCATCACAGAATTGCTTCTTACAATTGATATGCTTTTCCTGTCATTATTGCATAGTCTAATGTTTCCTGAGCATTAGCACTAACTATGGGACATAATTTCTACAGACCAACATGAGGATGCACTTTTGTGTAGTAAGGCTGTGTAAGCAAATTGATGATTCAGTAATTTCTAATTATGATTTTATAGAATTCTTAAATTTATACAAGTAATTTCAAGTTTTCTATAGAATAAAAGCTGTAATTACAACTCTTTAAACCTTCATGTGTCACAGGCTAATTGCACTAAGATAAGAAAGCAGGCCAGGGGCAAATTTATGATAATGAAACTTTCATTCTAGGCTAGCAACAACTACCAGGAGGTCATAAACAAGAAATGGAGAATCTATTGTAGGTGCTAGGACAGAAAATAAAATATTGACTGGTTTAACTATATATGAGATGCTAGGAGGCACATGTAAAATTTTCCCAGTTCCTAATATAAAAGAGTCTGCTTTTGCCACTTGCCTGACTCCCAGAGTCTGTGTCATTGACACTGTGCCTTCTTACCACCACTACCAATGGTCTTGGTCTGTGTCACAACAATACTAAAAGGCAAGCTCAATAACATAATCAACAGAAGCAAAAGTAACTTGGCACCATCATAAAACTGCTCTCCTATCACAACAAGGTCTGGATACCCTAAAACACCTGAAGAGCAAGATTCTGACCTTAAATCTCATCTAATAAAGATGATAGAGACTTTTAAGGAGGATATAAATGATTTCCTTAAAGAAATACAGCAAAACACAGGAAACAGAAAGAAGCCCTTAGAGAGGAAACAAATGAATCCCTTAAAGAAATATAGGGAAATACAACCAAAAGGCTAAATAATTGAACAAAACAGAGGAAGATATAAATATTAAAATAGAAACAATAAAGAAAACAGAAATAAAGGTTACTCTGGAGATGGAAAACCTAGGACAGTGAACAGGAACTACAGACACAAGCATCACTGACATACAAGAGATGGAAGAGAAAATCTCAGGCACAGAAGATATAGACACATTAGTCAAAGAAAATGCCAAGTGTAAAAATGTCCTAACCTAAAACATCCAGAAAATTTAGGAGACAATGAAAAGACCAAACCTAAGAATAATAGGAATGGAAGAGGGTGAAGATTACTAGTTGAAAGAGCCAGGAAACATCTACAACAAAACCATAGAACACTTTTCTAATCTAAAGAAAGACTTGGCCATAAATGTACAAGAAGACTACAGACCAACAAATGTATCAGACCAGAAAAAAAATTCCTTCTGCCATCTTCTAATCAAAACACTAAATGTATAGAACAAAGAAAGAATATTGAAAGCTTTAAGGGAAAAATTTCAAGTAACATAAAAAGGCAGATCTATCAGAATTACAGTAGATTTCTCAAGAAATATGCTAAAAGCAAGAAGATCCTGAACAGATGTCATGCAGATATTAAGTAACCACAGATGACGGTCCAGGCTACTATACCCAGCAAAACTCTGAATCACTATAGATGGGGAACCAACATATTCCATGACAAAACCAAAATTAAACAATGTGTTTCTACTAATCCAGCCCTACAGAGTATACCAGAAGGACAACTCTAATACAAGGAGAGTAACTACACCAAAGAAAGCACAAGAAATTAATTATCTCATAACAAATTCAAAGAAGAGTATCACAAACACATATCAGCTACAACAACAAAAATTACAGGAACTGACAATCATTGGTCTTTAACATCTCTCAACATCAATGGACTCAATTTCCAATAAAAAGACACAGGTTGACTGACTGGATACATAAACAGGATCCATCATTTTGCTATATACTACAAACACACTTCAACAACAAAAACAGACACTATCTCAGAGAAACGGGCTGAAAAAAAGTGTTCTAAGCAAAGAATCCAAAGAAACAAGCTGGAGTAGTCATTCTAAAATCCAGTAAAATAGACTTTCAACTAAAAGTACTCAAAAGAAATGGGGGAGGACACTTTCTACACATCAAAAGAAAAATCCATCAGGATAAAGTTTCAACATCTATGCCGCAAATGCTAGGGCAACCACATTCATCAAAGAAATCTTGCCAAAGTTTAAATCAAGTATTGATCCTCACATAATAATAGGGGGGACTTTAACACACCATTTTTACCAGTGGGCAAGTCACTGAAACAGAAACTAAACAGAGACACAGTGAGTCTAACAGAAGTCATGAACCAAATGGATTTAAAAAATATCTACAGAACCTTTCACCCCAAAAGCATATACCTTCTTCTCAAAACCTCATGTAACCTTGTCCAAATTAACCATATAATCAAACACAAAACAAACCTCTACAGATGCAAGAAGATTAAAATAATCTCATGCATCCTATCAGATCACCATGGACTAAGGCTGGACTTCAATAACAAAACAAAACAAAAAAAAAAAAAAACAAATAAAAAAATCCAAACAGCAGAAAGTCCACATTTTCATGAAAATTGAACAACTCTTGACTCAACGCTTTGTTGCTCAGGAAAGAAATAAAGAAACTAAAGACTTTCTAGAATTTGATGAAAATGAAGTCACAGCATACCAAAACTTAGGAGAAACACTAAAAATGGTGCTAATAGAAAAATTTATAGCCTTATAATTGCCTTCATAGAGAAATTGGCGAGATCCTATACTAGCAACTTAACAGTATACCTGAAAACTCTAGAACAAAAAGAAGCAAACATAGGCAAGAAGAATACAGAGCATGAAATGGTCAAACTTAGGGCTAAAATCAACCAAGTAGAAATAAAGAGAACAATACAAAGAATCAACAAAACCAAGAGCTGGTTCTTTGAGAACATCAACAAGAAAGATAAACCTTTAGCCAGACTAACCAGAGGGCACAGAGACAGTATCCAAATTATCAAAATCAAAAAGAAAATGGGAGATATAGCAACAGAAACTGAGAAAAAAATTTAAAAATCATCAGATCTTACTGTAAAAGACTATATTTGACAAAACAGGAAAATCTAGATGAAGTGGATGATTTTCTAGACAGATACCACATACCTAAGTTAACTCAAGATCAGATAAAGTCTCTAAGCAGTCCCATGCATAACTCCTAACAATATAGACACAGTCATTAAAAAAATCTTCCAAAAAACCCAGGCCCAGGTGAGTTTAGTGCAAAATTCTACCAGTCCTTCAATGACCAAATGCTAATACTCCTCAAACTATTCCACAAAATAGAATCAGAAGGAATATTACTTAATTCATTCTATGAGAACACAGTTACTCTGATAACTAAACTATGCAAAGACCCAACAAAGAAAGAATATTCGACCAATTTCACTTATGAACGTCAATGTAAAAATAATAGAATTCTCGCAAACCATTTCCAAGAAAATATAAAAAACATCATCCAACTAAATCAACAAGGTTTAATCCCAGAGGTAAAAGGACAGTTAAATGTATGAAAATCCATCAACATAATACACTATATAAGCAAATTCAAGGAAAAATCACATGATCTTCTCTTTCAATGCTGAAAAATCCTTTGACAAAATCCAATACCCCTTCATGTTAAAAGTCTTGGAGAGCCGGGCAGTGGTGGCGCACGCCTTTAATCCCAGCACTTGGGAGGCAGAGGCAGGTGGATTTCTGAGTTTGAGGCCAGCCTGGTCTACAGAGTGAGGTCCAGGACAGCCAGGGCTACATAGAGAAACCCTGTCTCGAAAAACCAAAAAAAAAAAAAAGTCTTGGAGAACTCAGGAATTCAAAGCACATACCTAAACATAATAAAAGCATTATACATCAGACCAATATCCAACTTCAAATTAAATGGAAAGAAACTTGAAGGAATGTAGGCTTAGATTTTTGAAAACCTTTTTTTTTTTTTTTTTTTTTATTCTTATTAAGTGTTCTCAAATGCTCTTAAATCAGCACATGTTAGCAGGAGTATTCTGAGCCAGTCCAGGACACCAGGAGAAGTTCTCTGTGTTGCCTCTCTCAATTAAGTGAAGATCATTAAAGATAAAGACAGGAGAAAAATGATGCATTGCAAAGCTAGCAATGCAAATGTGCCATCACTATCCTCTGAGTTCTACTTATTCTCTCTCCAACTCTCACGTGTCCTGCCATGTGAATTGCCTTTATAAAAATATCACATTAGTCTGTATTATCCAACATAGCCAGGAATATGTACTTTAAAGCAATCCCACTAAAATCAGGGATAAGACAATGCTGCCCACTCTCTTACTATCTATTTAACATGGTACTTGAAGTTCTATCTAGAACAGTAAAGAAAGATAAGAAGATAAAATGATAGAAATTGGAAAGGAAGAAGGCAAGGTATGAATATTCTTGCATGTTGTGATAATATACAAAAGCAACACCGAAAAGTCTACCAGAGAATTCCTGTAAATGAACAACTTCAGCAAAGTGGCTGGATATAAAATTAACTCAAAGAAATCCTTATCATTTCTTTATACTAATGATGAACTGGCTAAGAAAGAAATTAAGAGAACTACAACCTTTACAATACCCATAAATGATACAAAGTATTTCAGTAACTCTAACCAAGTAAGCAAATTCAAGTCCCTTCCTAAAGAAATCGAATAAATCCTTAGGAGACTGAAAGACCTCCCACACTCATGGTTCATTAGGATTAAGACAGGAAAAATGGCCATCAAACCAAAAACAATCTACAGATTCAGTGCAATTCCTATCAAAATTCCAAGAGAATTCTTTGCAGATATGGAAAGAGCAATTCTCAACTTCATATAAAAAAATAGCTAAAACAACTCTGAACAATAATAGAACTTCTATATTAAACACCTTCCCTGACCTCAAGCTGTACTGCAGAACAATAGTGAAATAGTGATAAAGAATGCAGATAGTGACAGGTTGATCAATGCAATAGAATGAAAGACTCAGAAATAAACCGACGTACCTATGGATATTTGATCTTTGACAAAGAAGCCAAAACCATACAGTGGAAAAGAAACATGTTCAACAAATGATGCTGGTCTATCTAGCAGTCTTCATGTAGAAGAATGCAAATTCATCCATATTTATCACCCTGAACAAAGCTCAAGTCTATGTGGATCAAGGACCTCAACATAAATCCAGATACATTGACTATAATAGAAAAGAAAGTGGGGAAATAGCACAAGGGAAAATTTCCTGAACAGAATACAAATGGCTTAGCCTCTAAGATCAACAATTGATAAATGGGACCTCATGAAAGTGTAAAGCTTCCGTAAGGCAAAGGACACTGTCAATAGGACAAAACAGCAACCTACAGATTGTGGAAAGGTCTTCACTAACCCTACATCTGGTAGAGGGCTAATATTCAAAATATACAATGAACTCAAAAAGTTAGATTCCAAAAATGGGGAGGGGAGGAGTAAAACCTAGAGGTCCAGCAGAATGAATGGAAATAGTCATTTTCAGGAGGTGGGGGGAACTCTAGAATGTACCAGAGACCTTGAGGTGAGAGAATCTCAGGACTCAAAGGGAGGGACCTTAGTTAAAATGCCCAACAGCAGAGAGAAGGAACTTGTAGAATCTACCTCCAGTGGAAAGACAGAGCATAAAGTGGAGGGATAGGGTTAACATCCCACAGTCAAAAACTCTGACCCAGAATTGACCCTGTCTAAACGAACTGCAGGGACAAAAATGGAGAAGAGACTGGGGAAAAGGTGGTCTAGTGACCAGTCCAAATTGGGATCCAGCTCAAAGAGGGGCTCCAAGGCCTGACACTATTACTGATGCTATTGTGTGGTTACAGACATGAGCATAGCTTGGCTGCCCTCTGAGAGGCCCAACAAGCAGCTGACTTAGTCAGAAGCAGATACTTTCACCCAATTAATATACTGAGGTTGGGGACCCCTATAGTTGAATTAGGGAAAGGCCAGAAGAAGTTAAGGAGGAGGACAACCCTATAGGAAGACCAGCAGTCTCAACTAACCTGTACCCCAGAGATCTCTCAAACGCTGAGCCACCAACCAGGCAGCATACACTGGATTGTACCTGGCCCCAGACACATATACAGCAGAGGGCTTCCTGGACTGGCCTCCGTGAGAGAAGATGCATCTAAGTTTTGAGAGACTTGAGGACCCAGGGAATGGCCAGGCTAGTTGGGGTGTCATAGTGGACATCCTCTTAGAGATGGGGGAGGAGTAATGGGATGAAGAACTTTCAGAGGGCAGATCTGGAGGGGGATAATGACTAGACTGCAAAAAAAAAAAAAAAAGAGTTTAAAGATATTTAAAAAGTAGAGTACAGAGCTAAAGAGGGAATTCTCAACAGATGAATCTTGAATGGTAGAGAAGCACTTAAATGTTCAGTATCTTAGTCACAAGGGAAATGTGAATAAAAATAACCCTGAAATTCTACCTTATACTAATCAAAATGGTAAGATCAAAACCTCAAACTACACCACATGCTGCAGAGGATGTGGAGAAAGGGGAACCAATACTCCTTTGCTGGTGTGATTGCAAACTGGTACTACCACTCTGAAAATCAGTATGGTGGTTCCTCAGAAAATTGGAAATAGTTCTACCTGAAGAAACAGCTATATTGTTCCTGGGCATATACCCTAAAGATACTCCACAATATCACAAAGATACATTGGTCCACTATTTTCATTGCAGCCTTATTCATAATAGCCAGAAACTGGAAACAACCCAGTTGCCCTCAACTGAATAATGAATGCAAAAACTGTGGTTCATTTACATAATGGAATACTATTCAGCTATTAAAAACAAGGATATCATGAATTTTGCAGGGAAATGAATGAAACTAGAGAATACTATCCTGAGTGGGGTTACTCAGACCCAAAGGACATGCATGATATGTGTACACTGATAAGAGGTTACTAGTCAAGAAGGAAAGAATATCCATGATACCCACCACAGACTGTAAGAAGTTAAACAAAAAGGAAGGCCCAAGTGAGGATACTTCAATTTTATGTAGATAGGGCAACAAAATCACCATGGAAGGCAGCAAAGGGAGGGGTGTGTGTGGGAAAGGGGAGGGCGAAGGGAAAAGGGGGTTAGGATCAGGTATGAAGGGGGACAGGGATCAGGTATGGGGAGACAGGAGAGAAGCTCATAGGTCCAAGAGAATCAATGGAAATATGCATCTGCTGGGCGTGGGGTGGGACTGAAACTCTAGAAAGTCCTAGAGACCTGGCATGCAGGAGACTCTCTGGACTCAGTGTGACTGAACTTACCCTAAAGGCCCAATTGTAGGGAGATGTAATCTGAATAGACCAACTTCAGTAGTTAGATAGAAGGAATGGTGACACAAACATACCTTCACAATTTTTGACCAATAGTTGTTCTTTTCTAAAAGAAATGCAGGAATTAAAATGGAGTAAAGACTGAAGGAATGGCATACCAGACACCAGCCCACCTTAGGATCCATTCCATGAGTGGGCATCAAACCCTGACACAATTACTGAGGCTATGTTGTGCTTGCAGACATGAGTCTAGCATGTCTGTCCTCTTGAGTGGCTCTACGAACAGGTGACTTTGACATATGTGGATGTGTACAGAAAAGCATTGGTCTGAGGTTGGGGACCCCTATGGGAGAGTTAGGAGAAGGATTGAAGGAACAGAAGGGAATGGCAACCCTATAGGAAGAGCAAAAGTATTAACTAACCTGGATACCTGGGAGCTCTCAGAGACTGAGCCAACAACCAAAGAGCATACATGGGCTGGTCCATGGCCCCTAGCATATATGTAACAGTGTACTGTATTGTCTGGCCTCAGTGGGTGAGGATGTGCCTAATTCTGTAGAAATGTGATGGCCCAGGGATGGGGGATGAAAAGGGGAGGCAACCTCTCAGAGCTGAAGAAGAGGGGGGAGTTGAGGGAAGAACTCAGTGAGGGTGGAGTAGCAGGGGACAAAATTTCGGATATAAATAAGTAAAAGAAGTAATAAAAATGTGATCAATTTTCCTTAGAAAGTATAATTACTAAAAACGACAATAAAGACTCAGTTTAGCCCTTCTCTGCTTAATCCAGTTTGTGTGTGTCTCTGTATGTGGGTGTGGTTTTCTTCAGCTTCATACAGAATGTATGTTTTTCCTGCATGCCTGAATAAAAAAGTTGGTTGAAGTTTGCTTTTTGGAATTTTGTTTTATCACATATTAAATATGTGTTCCTATGAAACTGTTGGAGCTTCCTCTATGGAACTTTTGCTCCATCCAACAACTGTGTGTGTGTGACTTTCTTTTCCTCTATCTTTGGCTCACAAAGTGTTAATGAAACTTTGAGCCTCTTGCCTGACCAGTGAAGGTCTTGCTAGGAAAAGAACAAAGAGCTAGAGTAAAGTAATTTCTTTTACTTAATCTCCTGCTGTTAAACAGCAGGTGTTAATCTCTAGAAGTCAGAGACTTCTGGACACAGAATAGAGAAGAGTTAAGAAAGGTAAATATTACCAAGAGTAAGCAGCTTTTGCTCTCTTTTGCTCCCTTTACCCACTTATACTGCCCAATACTGCCTTCCAGAGACAACTGGTGCTGGGATTGGCCCTAGGCAAATAAAGAACTCAAAAAACAAAGTAAACAGAAAATAATGTAATTCTTAAAATACTACTGTGTATCTAAACTAAAAGCTCTTAAAGAAAGACATAAAAATGTTTAAGTTATATTATATATTATATGTTATATGTTCTCTGTTACGTGTTGTGCAATGTTTTATTGTAAAATAATATAGAATTATATATATATACATATGCATATACATATATGCATATGTATATATATAATGTCTTAGACATTTTTATTAAAGTTTCACATTATTAGCAGTTAGAAAAATGAAAATTAAACCACTATAAGATTTTTGTCTTCCACCAATCAAAATAATAAATATCAAGAAAGCAATTAGAAACAAATGCTGGTAAGTGTGTGAAAAAAGGTGAACCTCATTCAGTGTTAGTTGGATTGACAACTGGTTCAGCCACAAGAGAAATCCCTGTGGAGACTTCTCAATAATCTAAAAGTAAATGTACAATAAGATCCAGGGAAGCAATTCCATCTTCAAAGGCCTCTGCATTTTACTCCACAGATACTTGCTCAGCTGTATTCATTGCTTCTCTATTCATAATAGCTATTATGTTAGTTTGAATGAGAATGATCTCCATAAACTCATGTTGATGAAGATGTGTGACCTTCTTGGGAGAGGTGGACTTTGATTTTACAAAACTCTGTGACAGGCCTCCAGTATTTCTCTATTTTCTTGTTTCCTGTGGATCAGTATGTAAAGCCCTCAGCTCCCGCTTTAACACCATGGCTTTCTGCTTCTTGCCATGATATTGGACAAATCCTCAGAAACTGTACACAAGCTCTCAATTAAATGCTTTTTTAAATAAGAGATTACTTGGTCATAGTGTATTTTCCCAGCAACAGAACAATGACTAAGACAGAAATTGGTACCAGGGAGTGGGTTATTGCTGTGACAAGTCTGAACATATTGTTTGGAGGACTATGGAAGAATTTGAGGTTTTTGGATTATAACAGCAGTTAAACACTGTAAGAGGGGCATTATGATTCATTCTGGTGGGAGCTTTGAAGACAGTAATGCTGAGAGCAATATAGGCCCAAGTCAAGATTATTGGAAAGGGAAGAATATTAGTAAGTGGCCTACAGACAATTTGTGTGATATCCTAGAAAAGAAGGTGGCTCCTTTTTACTTTTGTCCTAAAAATGTACATGAGGCTAAATTGCAGAATGTTAGATTAATGGCACTGACAGAGAAGATTTCAAGACATCCTAGTATTGACTGTGTTACATGGTTACTAGTAATCTTATGCAGGTCTATGATGAAAAATGGCAAACATGGCAAAAATAAATACAAAATGCAGTTTGAAGAGAAAAGGAGCACCAGGAAACATACTTTGGAGCCAAGGCCAGTGCTCAAGAAGATAAAAAGTTGAAAGACAGGCTTGATTCAAACAAGAATAAAGGGAATAGTGCCCTCAGGGTAAGACCCCACCCAGCTAAGCTTCCAACTTCTTTTTTTTTTTTTTTTTTTTTTTTTTTCTAGATAAATGGTATATTTGAGGTGATCATAAAACTTTCATAGTGTTATGCTTTGAAATCAGACAGGCTGACTGTTTGAACAAGCTCTGCGGTAGTTTAACATGGATGATCTTCTGCCGGTTACCTGGGTTCTCTACATCTTCATTTCTCTTCATCAGGGAAAGTGAAAACCATCATACCCAGACAGTCCTGTTCATGAGATGTTATGTGTTATTACTTAGCACAGGATCTCACCTGTGAGGGGGCAATTCCTTCCTTCCCTTTGGCAACTGAAATGAAAAAGTCCATTAACTAAAGCAAACAGAACCTCAGTGTAGCAGGGAGCTCCACTCTCCAAACCCTCGCTGGCTTTCTTTCGTTTTCATTTACATTGCTTTGAATTAATGATGGGGACACTTTTTTCAGACCGTCTTTTTTTTTTTTTTTTTTTATTTATTTATTTATTTTTTATTTATTTATTTTTTTTGATATTTTATTTACATTTCCGATGATTCCCCTTTTCTTTAGAAACCCCGTGTCCCCTCCCCCTCCCCGCCTCTGTGAGGGAATTCCTCCTCCCACCTACCCGCCCACCCATTCCCATATTCCCACCTTGACATTCCCTTTTACTGGGGCCCCTAGCACCCTCAGGCCCAAAGTCCT
>CM052722.1:63595277-63641493 GCA_028551405.1 Uromys caudimaculatus
TTGCCCCTGCTATGAGCTTTTCTGCGTTCCTGGGAGAGAGAGGATTGTCTCCCGGAACTGCCTGTCTATGGAATCGTAGTGTCCCAGGCAGAAGTTTCCTGCCACAGGCGCCCGCTTTTGGGATCCAGGGGGGTTTTTAGGCCCGCCTACCTCCAGCTTCCAACTTCTAAAAAGGAATTAAAGAAAAGCTTAAATAGCAAAGGGGACCAACAACAATGGAAAGTTTGTGCAAATTCAAGTAAAAAAGAAGCAGTTTCCCAGCCACCAAAGCAGAAAAAATTGGAAGTTTCAGCCAGGTTGTTCTAGATTTAAAGTCCAGAAGTCTACATGAAAAGGGTTAAAACATTTCCTGCCATGGGTAGCCAAACCCCAGGTTTTGCAGAGCAGTCTCTGCATACATTGCATAAAGTTGTGAAAGTAAAAACTGAATTTCACTGGAGACCTCTAAAACCCTGGAGATGCCACAGCCTTGGAATACATGTCAATGAGAGCTTGAGACTGGCCAAAGAGGGAGAAGAGAGTTGCAGTCAATAAATCTGGATGGTGTTGAATTTCTAAAGAGTGCATTGGGAGCACCCTCATAGAAGCATGGAGAGGGAAGACTTTATAGGGGGTTTCCAGAGGAGAAACCTGGAAAAGGGATAACATTTGAAATGTAAATAACTAAAATATCCAATAAAAATAAATTTTAAAAAATACGTTGACATGAGAAAAGGAGAAAAAGGATTTGATTTGTCTTGCTTACTTTTGTACTTGACTTGGTCCAGTATTTCTTCTCTATGCTCCCTTTTATCCCTTTTCAAGTGGTAATATATATTCCATGGCACTGCATGTTGGAAGTATGTGATTTGATGTGATTTTCTGTTTTGCTTTTCTTTAAGTGGGGTTACAGTTAAAGGATCACTTTTATTCTCAAAAGTCACATCGGACTTTGGAATTTTAAACAGTGCTGAGACTGATATTTTTCTGGGACTTTTAAAGTTAGGGTAGATGTATTTTGCTTTATGGCAGGGATATAAACCCAGGGGCAGGGGAGGGGACAGCAGTTAGTGGTATGTTGAGGCTTGATTGAGAATGGCTCCCTTAGGATCATGTGGATTAGGAGGGTGGCCTTGTTAGAAAAGGCATGCCTCTGGAAGTGGTATAAAAGGCCCATGGTAGGCTCAGTGTGCTTTCTTTACCAGCTACCTGTGCGTCAAGATATAAAGATCTCAGTCACTGCTATATGTTTCCTAGCATGATTACAATGTACTAACCCTCTGAAACTGTAAACAAGTTCCTACAAACCAAATGTTTTTCTTTGTAAGTGTTGCATTGGTTTTATTGTCTGGATTGCAATAGAACAGTGACTAACACTAGGAAATGGAAATTAATTAATGTCTTTCAACTGATAAATAGATAATTAACATGTGATAATAATATACAAAATGACATTGATCATATTGCTCAAGACACCATACACTTCAAGCACAGGACACGGAGGACACTGAACTGGAATTGACCTGACTGACCCTTATCTGAGGATTAGCTTTCCCAGTATCAGAAGGAAACATGAAAGATTATAAAGGAGGGAGGTAACCCACAATTTTATTCAGCTATGACTCCTATTAAACCCAACAGTAATCATTATGGCATGTTAACAAAGGTCACAGTACTTTCATTTATACCTTTGTGAGTAAGCAACAACTCTCTAATTGCACTTATTTTAAATTTATAATGTGTTCTTTGGGTAATAACCCCATCCCAAGTCAAACAAAACACTTGTATAGTCAAACTTTTTTCTGTTTACTAAGAAGTGTTATGTCATTATTGCTTTATTGCATGTTTTGAAGTTCATATATGACTGAACAACTTTACATGTATTTCTGAGACATTTATTTTTATAAAATGCTCTTTAGCATTTGACTTTGGCTGTGCTGTCTAGTTTTATATGAATTTGATCCATGTTAGAATGATTGAAATGAGGAAATCTCATTTCAGATTTGAAATTCTCATGATTTCTCATTTGAGAAAATGCCTTCATGAGATCAGGATGCAGGATATATTCTTAATTAGTGATTGATAGGGAAGGGTCCATCCCATTGTTAGTGGGGCCACTCCTGGGCTGGAGGACTTGGTTTTTATAAGAAAGTAGGCTGAGAAACCCATGACAAGCAAGCCAGTAACAAGAACTCATCCATGGCCTTGTTATCACCTTCTGCTTCCAGGTTCCAGCTTTGATTGAGTTCCTGTCCTGACATTTTTTAGTGATGTGGTACAAAGTGGAAGTGGAAGTAAAATAAACACTTTCTTCACCAAATTGCATTTCGTCATGGTGTTTTATCATAGCAATAGTAAGTCTAAGACATTAGTTGTATTATTTCCTTCTTTAAATTTGAATGAAGCAATGACAATTTTCAGTCCCTTAGATGGAAATTGTATGTTATACAGAAATAATGTAAACTAACAATCTTATGAGTGAAAAAGGGGATATATATATATATACACATACACATACATATATAATGATTAACAATGAAAAAATTTGGGGGCATTATATAGTTAAAGTGAAAATAATAACAGTGAAGTAATACAATTGATTCTTCAATAAGTAATTATAGGATAAGTCTTTGGAGAAATGCTGAAAAGTATACAGTGGTTGAGATTTTCATACTGTTCAACTTTTGATATATTCAAAGGGGAATTCCTGTCAGAAATTTTGTTAAGTAATTTTTCTATTGTAGATTTTATGTATTCAAAAATTTTCTATTTATAAAATTTTAAGCTGATATTTCTAAAACATAGAATAGGTGATTATATGTTACAATGTCATCATATACTTCCAATTGTATAAATCCATTTGTAAAAATAACATTCTGAGCAAATCTAGTTATGAATTCCTTATTTAACGTAGAAAATATTATCAGTAAAAAGTAAAGAAAATTGGCAAATTTTATATAGTTTCAGCTCAGGGACTTGATAACCCAATAACAGAAAGCTGAGATATAATTGTTTTGTTACAATTCCAAATACATTAGCCATAGTAGGTAGTGTAGTTCATAGATGTTCATAGACACCAAGGGCATGCACACATGGTCATTTATTTAAATGACAATTTTCAAAAACAGGGTTGCATAAGTGAATGTAGAGAATGTCATTGTAATCTTTTTTTAAACTCCTCTAATTAGCTGCTTTGAATATTTTCTTTTGCTTCTTCTTTTTATATTCTTTGAGTATGAATCCCCTGACTTTTTGTTCATGCTTCTTATTCATATTTCTTGAAGTGTTTTTCACTTATAAATTTAAGTTGTCATCAAACTATAGCAAAATCTATATATTATTAAATATTTTCTCTTTCTCATTATCATTTTCTTCTACCGCAACAATTCCAATTAAAATGTAGAGATCATCTTGAGTTTATCCTACATTTTACTGTCTATTTTAAAATCCTTGTTGCTGCTTAATTCTTGCTAGTTTCTATTGCAATGTCTTAAAATTCAATATCTCTGTAAATGTTCAATTTATCTTTGTCCATTTCAACATAATCCTATCTCTCAGTAGTGTATTTTACTTATCAAACAGTTCAGTTTCTACTATTTCATTACCTAATATTTGAAGCTTGAAAAATAAATTTTAAAATGTTTTTACCTTTTTTCATTATTGTAATATACATCAGCTTTGGTCACTTTTAAATGTTTTGCTTTCTCTTTATTAAATCATATTTTGCATTCATTTTATGCCATACAATGTCCAATTGGAAAACAGACATTATAAATTTATCTTCAAGAATAATGAAAAGGTTTATCATACTAGAAATACTCTTAGAACTTTTAGGATTCAGTTAATATGTCTAGGTAAAGTCTGAGCCTCTTTTTTGGTGATAGGGGGAATTTTTCTAAGATTTTCTTTAGTTAAAAATATCAATATTCAGTCTACAACTAATGAGCAGAGGCATTTCTGGGTTTTTCATTTATTAATTTATAAATTATGGAAACAAATATTAGATGTAGCCCAGTATAAACAACAGACATTGTTAGCTGCATTCTTTTCTGGCGATTTCCTTCTTGTATAGGTTCATTCCATACCAAAAATAATTGATACAGGTAACAGTTCTCAAAATGGGATTTTATATTTTGTGTGTATTCTCAAATGTTCATATGCAAAAAAATTCATTATCAAATTCAAATATTAAATGTATATGAAATTTTAGTCTTTGGGCAATAATTAAGATTGTATATGTGATGATGAAGTTTGAATCTCTGTGGTAGAATTAATAACATGTAATAATAAATTAAGGGAATAAAAAGACCTTAGCTACCAAGTACTTCATGGTATTGCACCTCATTTTTATTATTCTTATTGATTCCGTTTTAAGTAAATTCAAAGATAGAGGATAAATATGCCTTTTCTCTCTGTTTCCCTCCATTTCTTTGTCTGCAACCTATAAATACTTCAAATTAAATGATAAAAAGCCTTTACAAGTTCAAAAACATAAAAAGTTTGAGAACTCATGGAAAATTGCTGTCATAGAAGATATTTAGAATACAATGTATTTTTATTTAAATATGTGTTATCTAACTATGTGCTTTAAATAAATGATGATGATTTGTTATCATACAGATTATAGGTAAGCAAATAAAACAAGGCTGTCTCCTCAGATTGAAAAACTACTGTTAAATTTTCAAGAACAACATACCTCACTGAAAGTCTTTCCTTAAAAACTGAGTATTTTTCTTAAATAATGATATAAAAGAAGTTTGGCATGAAGTATTTGAAATATACTTTGAAACCATGCACGGTTCTAGATACCACAGAAATATTATATATACTATACAAAAAAATCATAGAGTCAAAAGACCTGATAACAAAGCTTAGTATGATAAGGTTGTAAAATTGGAAATGTATTAGCAACTATCATATCATAACAACATACAAGAGACAATTGTCTAACAAAGTAAAAGGGGTTTTGCTATTCATTTGTTCATTTTGTTGTGGGAATTTTGTTGTTGTTTTGTGTTATTTTGATTTTTGGTTGTTTATTTTAAAGGTTCCAGAAAGAACACAATACAAATAATAGAGGAGGAGACAGCTATAAGACTAAATCAGTTGTTTCTGATTTGATTTTGTTTCTAGATCTAGAATTTATTTTTAATGACTATGACATCCTCAAGAAATTTATCAAATAATGTTAAAAGAATTTATAGTCTTTTCTTAATTTAGTAAATGTACTTATATCTTCTACCATGGATATGCCAGGATTTTAAGCTCACTTTAGTTATATTTTAGTATATAATGCAGGGAACACTTGTGGCCACTTATAATTTTATCTTTTTGTAATCTGATAGGTAACATAACCTTTCTTCTTTTTGTAGAAAATGTTTTCTGTACATATTTTATGGCTTCATCTCTATCATTTATCTCCTTTGACCATTATTGTGTACCACTCTGCTAAATTCTCATTATACTACACTAGACTCAAGACTTCTCTCATTCTTAGCAAGACAACCAAGAATAACTGCCTCCAACTCAAATGCACAACCAATCTGATTTAGGATATATTTGTCTACAGATAACAAATTATTTTTTCTGCAGAATGTTCAGGTGCAAGGGAGATTTATTTTATTTTATTTTTTTTGTTTTTTGTTTTGTTTGTTTGATTTGTCTTGTTTTTTCGAGACAGGGTTTCTCTGTGTAGCCCTGGCTGTCCTGGAACTCACTCTGTAGACCAGGCTGGCCTCAAACTCAGAAATCCGCCTGCCTCTGCCTCCCAAGTGCTGGGATTAAAGGCATGCGCCACCACCGACCGGCTGGGAGATTTATTTTAAACAAAGTTGTCTTAAGTAACCAAAAAATAATGTCATATTAAATTTAAGGGACCTGAACATTTCTTCTATAAGGCAGTGAGTTTTGCCTATCTGTGATCATAAATGCACACAAATTCATGCATTTAAGCACACATCAATAAGATAATGTCCCAGTGATTTGATTTTTTAATCTAGCAACACGTCACAAAAGAACTTTAAAATCTGTTTGATTTGTAACTTACATGTTCTGTTATAAATTTAGGTTTCCCTACCAATAGATTCCACTTGGTTTTAGTATAGTGTCTGTATTGCAATGTGTTGAATGTGTGGGTGTTCAAATGTGTGAGGATATCTGTGCCTAATTGTGCAATGTTTGTACCTGTGGTTGATGTTGTGCTTTGTTCTTCTCTCCTCCCTACTTTTTAAGACAGGATCACTTCAATTAACCTGAAAATTTCTATATTACCTAAACAGATGGGCCTATGAGTCCCTGGGATTCACCTGTCCTCATTATCCTGCACTGAGATTATAAATGATAATTCCCTTTAGTTTTTCATGAGTGATGGTGATCTGAGTTTCAGTCCTCATGGCTGTATAGGAGTTTAATAACTGAAAAATACCTTTATTTCATTATTTTTAGATTGTGAAATAAATTAAAATACTCCAGCAAATATTTTTGTTAGATAATTTGTACACATATATATTGCTCTATGAAATATAATCCAAGAAGTAAAATTGTTTGGATTAAAGCATGCACAAGAATTTTAATACACAGTGTTAATTTGCTGTTTTCAAAGTTCTCATCAATTTATACATCCAATATTCTTGCATAGAAAAGGTTGTTTCTCAATATTTTCATCAGCAATGTTTCTTATCATCATTTGAAAATCAGTAGCCTCCTGGTAATATGTTTTAATTTGTGAATTTTACTTTATTTTTGATCTTAATTTTAATTGGTGGTATTTTTGTTTCATTGATAAAAAGGAAATGAGAACTGTAACTCTGCATGAATAATATTTTCTCACATTTTATACATCAGTACTTCATATATAAACACAATGTTCATATTTATTTTTCTAACACATCTTCTTCACACAATTTCAATTACTTATAATGAAACAGTCACCTAGCTAAGAAATGCTGATGCCATTAAAAATTTCACATCTACTTCTAAATCATCTTTCAAAAGATCTGTTATGCCATTTCTAAAACTACAGTCCTAATTTAAGCCTCACCATATCTTTCTGAGATTGCTCAAATATATTTAATATAGTCATCAAACTATTTAGTGATCTTCTAATTGGTTTGAAACATACTGATACATGACACTTTTTTTCTTCCATCTTCAATGTACTGAAAATAAAGTTTGGATAAACCCAATTAAACAAATGTCCAATAAACTTTCAAATGTTATACATTACAAAAGATCAACATGTTTAAAAATAGATACAATAGATTAATTTAAATATTGACTTAAAATTGTACATATTTAGCACTTGCTAAGAGTCTGACAAATGCTAGTTTCTTTATGTTTTCATGCAAGTTATCTATAAGGAAATATAGCAATGCCCATTTAAAGAATTCTACTTCTAGTAAGTATTCTCTTTTAGATATTCCAGCAATATATAGATATATATCATATATCTATATTTATTCCTATATAAATTTATACCTAGTTATATAGGTATAAATATAGATATATCACCAGTCTGGTTGATCTGAGTTTTATCTAGTGAACCCACAAGGTAAAGAGACTAGACTTCCACAACTTTTCCTCTAATATACATGTGAACACCATGACTTGTGCTATACACATACATAATCTCACACACAAAATAATAAGTGGAAAAATACTAATAAACTATCGACAATTGAATTCATTCTATGAAAAATGATTCATGATAAGATTATGTTAATATAGAGCAAATGTAATAAAAATTAATATCACTTATAGTAAGATCTATGTTTTCTATTCAGGTTTATTTGCCTTCAAACAAGGGCTAACTACATTCCCTAAGTTGGCCTAGAATTACACAATTAGTAAACGCTCACCTCAAACATGTAATGATCATCCAAAAACTTCTTTCCAAGTGCTGGTGTTCAAGCAATGATTTTGAAAACCCACTGAAAATAAAATAAAAGCTATCAAAAACTGAGGGCTGTTTCCTTCCAGCTTACACCTGCTCCTGAGAATGGAGCTTGTGCTCTGCCCCCACCAACCCATCCATACCCAGAGATACCTTGTTCCCCAGGACTTATGACAGATACAGGATCACAGGTGAGACCTCAACTCCTGCCCCAATAACTGGGAAAACTGGGACCCTCTCAGGACCCTGGGAACAGAGGAACCTCTTTCCAACCTTAGACACACATTCCTTCTGGCTTAAACCTGAGCCCAGGAGCAGACTCTGGGCTATGGATCTCCACCCACTCAACCCAAACCCAGAGGAGGCTTGTCCTCCAGGAGTTCTGATACAATCAGAATCATAGGCTCACAGGAGAGACAGGTTCCAATCAGAGACAGCAAAGCCAGCTAACACCAGAGATAACCAGATGGCAATATGTAAGTGCAAGAACATAAACAACAGAAACCATGCATCTTGGCAACATCAGAATCCAGTTCTCCCAAAACAGCAAGCCCTGGATACCCCACCACACCTGAAAACCAAAGAAATACAGGAGAACACAGGTAAACAGGTAGATGCCCTTAAAGAGAAAACAAATAAATCCCTTAAAGGAATATAGGAAAACACAATCAAACAGGTGAAGGAATTGAACAAAACCATCAAGGATCCCAACTCAAAGGGCCAATAAATATCTCCAACAAAATTATAGAAGAAAACTTCCCTAAACTAAATAAAGAGATGACTATAACCATACAGAAAACCTACAGAACACCAAATAGATGTGACCAGAAAAGAAAATCCTCTGATCACATGATAACCAAAACACTAAATGCATAGAACAATGATAGAATATTAAAAGCAGTAAGGAGAAGGGGACAAGAAACATATAAAGGCAGACCTATCAGAACTATACCAGACTTCTCACCAGAGACTCTAAAAGCCAGAAGGTCTTGGGCAGAAGACATAATACCTTAAGAGAAGAAAAATGCCAGCCCAGGCACACACAGCAAAACTATCAATTATCATAGATGGAGAAACCAAGGTATTCCATGACAAAACCAAATTTAAGCAATATCTTTCCACAAATCCAGCCTTTTAGAATATAATACATGGAAAACTCCAACACAAGGAGGGAAACTATACCCATGAAAAAGCAAAAAATTAATCTCACAACAAACCCTAAAGAAGAGAGCCATACAAACATAATTTTAACTTTAACAACAAAAATAACAAGAAGGAACACTCATTGGACCTTAATCTCTCTTAATATCAATTAACTCAATTCTCTAATAAAAAGACATAGGCTAACAGATTGGATACATAAACAGGACTCAGCATTTTGCTGCATACAGGAATCACACCTCAGTGACAAAGACAAACACTACTTCAGAGTATAAGGCTGGAAAAAAGTGCTTTCTAAGAAAATGGTTCCAAGAAACAAACTGGAATAGCCGTTCTAATATTGAATAAAATTGACTTTCAACCAAAAGTAATCAAAGAAGATAAGGAAGGGTACTTTATACTCATCAAAAAAAAATCTACCCAGATGAACTCTCAATTCTGAACACCTCTGCCAGAAAAACAAGGGCACCTACATTTGTAAAAGAAACATTACTAAGCTCAAAGCACACACTCAACCTAAAACAATAATAGTGGGAGACTTCTATACCCAACTCTCACCAATGGACAGATCATGGAAACAGAAAATAAACAGAGACATAGTGAAAGTAACAACATTTATGAAACAAGTGTATCTAATAGACATATGTAGAACATTTCACCTTAAAACAAAAGAATATACCTTTTTCTCAATACCTCATGGGACATTCTTTAAAACTGACCATATAATCAGTCACAAAACAAATCTCAAATAATAAAAGGATATTAAAACAATCCCAAGCATCCTATCAGATTATCACAGACTAAGGCTAGTCTTCAATAACAACAACAACAACAACAACAACAAACAGAAAAAAAAACAAAAACAGAAAGCCCAAATACACCTGGAAGCAGAACAACTATTTACTCAATGATAATTTGATCATGTAAAAAATTAAGAAAAATGAAAGCACAACATACCCAAACTTATGAGACACAAAGAAAGCAGTGCTAAGAGGAAATTGCATAGCATTGAGTGCTTCATAATAAAATTATAGAAAGAATATGCTAGAAAGTTATTAGCACATCTGAAATCTCTAGAATGAAAAGAAGAAAATACAAACAAGAGGACTAGATGGCAGGAAATAACCAAACTCAGGGCTGAAATCAACCAAGTAGAAACAAACAAACAAACAAACAAACCAGGAACTGGTTCTTTGAGAAAATCAACAAAATAGACAAACTCTAAGCCACACTAATGAGAGGGCGCAGAGACAATATCCAAATTTACAAAATTAGAAATGAAAAGGGAGACATAACAACATAAACTGAAGAAATCCGAAAAAATCATCAGATCCTACTACAAAAGCCAATACTCAAAAAACTTGAAAATCTAGATTAAAAGGATGATTTTCTACAAAGATACCAGGTAGCAAGGCTAAATCAGGATTGATTTAAACAATCCCATAACCACTAAGGGAATAGAAGCAGTCAGTAATAGTGACCAACCAAAAAAAGCCCAGGACCAAATAATTTTAGTGCAGAATTGTATCAGATTTTCAAAGACCTAATAACAATACCTTTCAAAGATATTTCACAAAATAGAAAGAGCAGGAACACTACCTATTTCATTCTATGAAGACACAGTTATGCTGATACAAAAGTCACACAAATACCCAACAAAGAAAGAGAATTTCAGTCCAATTTCACTAATGAATATCGACACAAAAATTCTCAATAAAATTCTCCCAAAGTGAACCCAAGAACACATCAAAATGATCATTCACGATGACCAAGTAGGCTTCATCTCTGTGATGCAGGGATGGTTCGAAGGAAATCCATTAATGTACTCCACTATATAAATAAACTCAAAGGGGGAAAAACATGATCATCTCATTAGATGCTAAAAAAGCCTGTGACCAAATACAATATACCTTCATGTTAAAAGTCTTGGAAAGACCAGTAACTCAAGGCCCATACCTAAACACAGTAAAAGCAATATACAGCAAACCAGTAGCCAACATCAAACTAAATGGAGAGAAACTCGAAGCAATCCCACTAAGATCAGGGACTAAACAAGGCTGCCCTTTCTCTCCCTATCTATTCAATATAGTAATTGAAGTCCCAGCTAGAGCAATTAGACAACAAAAGGAGGACAAATGAATACAAATTGGTAAAGAAGAAATCAAATTATCACTGTTTGCAGATGATATGATCGTATACTTAAGTGACCCGAAAACCTCCACCAGAGAACTGCTACAGCTGATAAACAACTTCAGTAAAGTGGCTGGATATAAAATTAACTCAAACAAATCAGTAGCCTTCCTATACTCGAAGGATAAACAGGCTGAGAAAGAAATTAGGGAAATGACACCCTTCACAATAGTCACAAACAATATAAAGTATCTTGGTGTGACTCTAACCAAGCAAGTGAAAGATCTGTATGGCAAGAACTTCAAGTATCTGAAGAAAGAAATTGAAAAAGACCTCTGAAGATGGAAAAATCTCCCCTGCTCACAGATTGGCAGGATTAATATAGTAAAAATTGCCATCCTGACAAAGCAAACTATAGATTCAATGCCATCTCCATCAAAATTCCAACCCAATTCCTCACAGAGATAGAAAGCACAATTCTCAAATTCATCTGGAATAACAAAAAACACGGACAGTGAAAACTATTCTCAACAATAAGATAACTTCTGGGGGAAATTACCATCCCTGACTTCAAGCAATAGTGATTAAAAAAAAACCTGCATGGTATTGGTTCAGAAACAGACAAGTAGAACAATGGAATAGAATTGAGGATCCAGAAATAAACCAAAACATCTACGAACAACTGTCAACAAAGCAAAAACCATCCAGTGGATAAAAGACAGCATATTCAACAAATCTTGGTGGTTCAATTGGAGATGAGCAGTTGGAAGCATGGAAAATTGTTCCATTCTTATCTCCAAGTTCAAGTCCAAGTGAATCAAGGACCTCCACATAAGAGCAGATACACTGAATCTGATAGAAAAGAAAATGGTAAAGATCCTCAAACACATTGGCACAGAGGAAACTTTCCTTAACAGAACACCAATGGCTCAGACTCTAAAATCAACTATTAACAAGTGGGACCTCTTAAAACTGAAAATCTTCTGTAAGCCAAAGAGCACTGTCAATAGGACAAAATGGCAACCCATAGTTTGGGAAAAGATCTTTATCAACCCTACATCGGATAGAGGGCTATTATCCAATATATACACAGAATTTAAGAATTTAGACCAGAGAGAACCAAATAACTCTATCAAAAAGGGGATTCAGAGCTGAAATACCCAACAAAGGGGAGAGAGAATCTATAGAGACCATATCTGGAGGATAGGAAAGGCCCCTGTTTAAGGGATGGAACTATTCCCCAATCTAAAAAATATTAATCCAGAATTGTTCCTGTGTAAAGGAAATTCAGGGACAAAGAGTGGAACAGAGACCGAAGGAAAGTCCATCCAGAGACTGCCCCACCTCTAGATCCATTCCAGCTGCAGACACCAAACCCAGATATGATTGCTGATGCCAAGAAGTGCTTGCTGACAGGAGCCTGGTATGCCTTTCCCCTGAGAGGCTCTAACAGAGCCTGACCAATACAGATGCTCTCAGTCAACCATTGGGGTGAGCACAAGTACCCCAATGAAGGAGTTAAGATCCTAAGTGGTTTGCAACCCCAAAGGAAGAACAACAATCTCAACTAACTAGACCCTCTAGAGCTCCCAAGGACTAAACAACTAAACAAAGAGTACCCTTGGGTCCAGCTTCATCTGTAGCAGAGAATTGCCTTATCTGGCATCAATAAGAAGGGAGGTCCTTTGTCCTGTGAAGGCTCCAGCCCAAACCTAGGCAGATGCTAGGGCAGTGAGTTGGAGTTGGTTGGTGAGTGGGGGAATACCCTCATAGAGGCAGGGGGAGGGAGAGGGGAGAGGGGTCACCAAGAAGGGGGGCAGCATTTGAAATCTAAACAAATAAAATAACTAATTTTAAAAAATAGATGAATAAAAACTGAAGGTTAAAATATGTTTATCTGGGTATTGTGTGCTAAAGCATTTAAAGTAGAATATAAAGTTATAAATCTTTGTTACTTAGTCTGATTCTCATTATCAGTTACTTAGTCAGATAATTTATCTATACTTATATAGTTTTATAATAACTAATAATAACTGTATTTATTTATTTTAATGTCTTTGATTCTTCTTGTTTTTTTAGTGACCTAATACTATATATATTTAGGGGAGACGTGAAAACACTTTACTATGAATAACTGCACACCCTTCCCAAAACTACAAAATATTTTGGTGCTCAATTTACATATTTACAGCTCCAGATTGGGCTATGGTGTTCATTACAAATTTAACACAGGCTATCCTGAGTAGGTCATCAGCTTGTCTGCTCCTCTGAAGACTCCATATTCTTAAGACCTCCCAGGAGATCTGCTGCATATAGCACAACAGATAAGAGATCTTCCCAAATAACTGCAGCAGCTGAAAACCATGGGTAGCCTAGTCAACTTGGGACCCAACCCTCATACACACCCCATCTCAAACTCTACCCACTTTCTGATCTGTGCCTTCTGCCTGGGGAAATCATCAACTTGTCTGCTCCTTTGAAGACCCCACAGTCTGAAGGCCTACCAGGAGTCCAGCTACACCAAGGGCCACAGACCTTCCAGGAGACCTGTAGCAACACAGGGACACTAGAGGCAGGCTCCAGACATAGAAACCCAGACCAGTTAACACCAGAGATAACCAGATGGCAAGAGAGAGGCAAACACAAGATCATAAGCAACAAAAGTCATTATACATTGGCATCATCAGAACATAGTTCCCCCACCACAGCAAGCCCTGGATAGCCAAAAGACATGAAAACCAGGATTCAGACATAGAATCCTATCTTATGAATAGGATTACAATAGGGTCCTTTAAGGACTATATAAATGAATAACTGAAAGAAATGCAGGAAAACACAGGTAAACAGGAAGAAGTCCTTAAAGAGAAAACAAATTAATCCCTTAAAGAAATAAAGGAAAACACAGTTAAACAGGTGAAGGAATTTGAACAAAGCAGACAAAGACCTAAAAATGGAAGTAGAAACAGTAATTAAAACATAAATGAAGGCAACCCTGGAAATGGAAAACCTATGAAAGAGGTCAAGAACTAAAGATGCAAACATCACCAACAGAATACAAGAGGTAGAAGAGAGAATCTCAGGCATAGAACATACTTTAGAAGATATTGGACAACTGTCAAAGAAACTTCAAAACAGAAAAAAACTCCTAACCCAAAACATCCAGGAAATCCCGGATAAAATGGAAAGACTAAACCTAAAAACAATAGGTATAGAAGAGAGCAAAGATTCCCAGCTCAAAGGACCTAAAACATCTTCAATAAAATCATAAAAGAAAACTTCCCCAACCTAAAGAAAGAGATGGCCATAAATGTACAAGAAACCTATAGAACACCAAATAGATTTGACCAGAAAAAAAATTCTCTCATCACATAATAATCAAAATAACAAATGCACAGAAGAAAGAAAGAATATCAAAAGATGTAAGGGAATAGGGGCAAGTAATCTATAAAGGCAGACCTATCAGAATTATACCAGACTTCTCAACAGAGACCCTGAATGCCAGATGAGCCTGGACAGAGGTTG
This sequence comes from Uromys caudimaculatus, assembly GCA_028551405.1. Classification (NCBI taxonomy): domain Eukaryota; kingdom Metazoa; phylum Chordata; class Mammalia; order Rodentia; family Muridae; genus Uromys; species Uromys caudimaculatus. Next base: position 63,609,961 of record CM052722.1, read on the forward strand.
TGTTTACCCTAAGAGAACACAAATGCTAACCAAGGTTACTATAACCTTCCAAACTCTCACTCATCATAGATGGTGAAACCAAAATATCACATAACAAAACCAAATTTAAAGAATATCTACCTACCAATCTAGACCTACAGAGGATTCTAGAAGGAAAACTACAAGACATGGAAGGTGTCTGCACCAAAGGAAAAAAACAATTAATCATTTTACGATAAAACAAAAGGAGAGAATCACATACATGTAATGCCACCCACAACAACAAACATTTCTCTTTAGTATCCCTCAATATCAGCTTACACAATTCCCCAATAAAAAGACATGGGCTAACAAACTGGATATATAAACAAGATCCAGCATTTTGCTGCATAAATGAAACATACCTCAATAAAAAAGACAGACACTACCTCAGAGTTAAAGGCTGGAAAAAAGTCTTCCAAGGAAATGGTCCCAAGAAACAAGCTGGAGTTGCCATTCTAATATCCAATAAAATAGACTTTCAACCAAAAGTTATCAAGTGAGATGGGAAAGGACACTTCATATTCATCTGAGGAAAAACTGATCAAGTGAAAGTCTCAATTCTGAACATCTATGCCTCAATTGCAAAGGGCATTTATAAAAGGAACTTTACTAAAGCTCAAAACACACATTGACCCCCACACAATAATAGTTGGAGACTTCAACACCCCACTGTCACCAATGGGCAGGTCTTTGAAACAAAAGCTAAACAGAGACACAGTGAAACTAAGAGAGGATATGAACCAAATGGATTTAACATATATATAACGTTTCACCCTAAAACAAAAGAATATACCTTCTTCTCAATATCTCATGCTACCTTCTCCACAACTGACCATATAATCGGTCACAAAGCAAGTCTCAACAGATATAAGATGACTGAAATAATCCCATGCATCCAATCAGATCACCATAGACTAAGGCTAGAATTCAATAACAGCATAACAAACAGAAAACCCAAATACCCTTGGAAACTGAACAACTCTCTACTTAATGATAACTTAGGGAAGAAATAAAGAATCCCTCGAATTCAATGATGACATAGCATACCCAAACTTATGAGACACAATGAAATTAGCACTAAGAGGAAAATTCATAGCCCTAAGTGGCCTGTTAATGAAACTGGAGTGATCCTACAATAGCAATTTGACAGCACACCTGAAAGCCTTAGAACAGAAGGAATCAAACAGACCCAAGGGCAGGATATAGTCAAACTCAGGGCCAAAATCAACCAAATAGTAACAACAAGAATGATACAAAGCGTCAACCAAACCAAGAACTTGTTGAGAAAATCAAGAAGATAGATAAACCCCTAGTCACACTAAAGGGCAGTGGAAGTATCCAAATTAACAAAATCAGAAATGAGGAGTGAGATATAACAAGACAAACTGAGGAAATTAAAAACAAACAAACAAACAAAATAACAAACAAAAATACATCAGATTCTCCTCCAAAAGCCTAAACTCAGAAAAACTTGAAAATCTAGATGAAGTAGATGATTTTTAGACAGATACTGAAGAAAAAGCAAGGTAACCTGCCCTTGTCTCTGCATTAATCCTTGGCACTGAGTCTCACATTCCCTAATCCCTCCCTTGAGCTAAACAGCTCCAACCACCCCCCATGTAAATGTCTCCTGCCTTTGAAGGAAGCAGACCAAAGGCAGCCCACCCTTGTCTCCACATCTCAGTTCTAACCCCTGGCAAAGAGTCTCACACTCCCTTTAGTGACAAGTCAAAAAGCCATCACTTCCCCTTGGTGCAGATGTCTCCTGCCATTGAAGGAGGCAGGAAATTAGTGCCCTTAAAGTGATAAGGCCCCCATTCATGAGCTATGGGAAAAAGGCAACCAAGTGTTCCCAGACAGCTGTGGCCTGCTTGTAAAAATACAGTAACCTCTGATAATGGAATAAGTTATTTCTTCCCAGGTCAAAAAGGTCCTTTCCCAACTGTATGGTCCCACATTGCTGTCTGAAAAAAATGTTATTCATTCTGAAGGATAGCATTCCTTTAAACTCTACCCAATCATGTAATGCAAAGTCTTGAAAGCCCCAGCTCATACATTTCCCACATATACCCCAAACCCCCTAAATGCAAGCATCACATTCCTAATCTGTGGAGAAGGGAAGGCTGCTATCCGAGTCTGGATTCCTACAATAAAGACTCCTTGTGTTTAAATCTGTGTGGTGATTTCTGGTGGTCTCCTGGGGTTCCTGTGAACTTGGCATAAAAGTACCACATACTAAAATTAAATCAAGAGTAATTAAACTATCTAAACAGGACTATATCTCCTAAGGAAATAGAAGTCATCAAAAACCTCCCATCCAATAAAAACCAAGGGCAGAATTCTACCAGACCTTCAAAGAAGAGCTAAAACCATCACACCACAAACTACTCCATAAAATATAAAGAAAAAGAATACTGAACCCATAATTACTCTGATACTTAAACCACACAAGGCCTGATAAAGAAAGAGAACTTCAGACCAATTTCCCTTATGAATTTTGATGAAAAAATACTTAATAAAATTCTCACAATCTGAATCCAAGAACAACACATCAAAACCATCATTCACTATGAACAAGTAGGCTTCATCCCAGGGATGCAAGGTTTGTTCAATATATGAAAATCCATTAATGTAATTCACAACAAAAACAAACTCAAAGAAATAAGTCATATGGTCATCTCACTAAATGCTGAAAAAGCATTTGAAAAATTCACAACCCCTTCATGTTAAAAGTATTGGAGAGATCAGGAACTCAAGGCCCAAACCTAAACATAATAAAAGCATTTCACTGCAAAACAACAGCCAATATCAAATTAAATGAAGTTTCAATGAAATCCCCATCAAAATTCCAACACAATTCTTCAAAGACATGGAAAGAACAATTCTCAATTTCATATAGAAAAAAAAATTGAAAATAATAATTCTTAACAATAAAATAACTTCTGGAGGAACTACCATCCATGACCTCAAGCTGTACACTACAGAGCAATACTGATAAAAACTTCATGCTATTGGTACAGAGACAGACAGGTCAATCAATAGAATAAAACTGAAGACCAAAAAAATTAATATACGCTTATGGACCCTTGATCATTGACAAAAAAAGTCAAACATATACAATGGAAAAAGAAAGCATATTCAATAAATGGTGCTGGTTTAATGGGCAATCTGTATGTAGAAAAATGAAAATAGGTCTACATTTGTCACCTTGCACAAAACTCAAGCCCAAGTGGATCCAGGACCTCAACATAAAACCAGATACACTGAATCTAATAGAAGACATTGGGAAAGAGCCTCAAAATCACTGGCATGGGGGGAAATTTCCTAAACAAAACTCCAATCTCTCAGGCTCTAAGATCAAGTATTGATAAGTGATACTTCATGAAACTGAAAAGCTTCTGTAAGGCAAAGGATAAAGTCAAGAGGACAAATTGGCAACCTACGGATTGGGGAAAAATCTTCACTAACCCTACTTCCTATAGAGGGCTAATATTCAAAACATGTAAAGAACTCAAGAAGCTAACTTCCAAACAACCAAACAATCCAATCAAAAAAAAATGTGGTATAGAACTGAATATAGAATCTACAACAAGAATCTCTAATGGGCAAGAAGTACCAAAGTCTTTATTAATCAAGGAAATGCAAATCAAAACGACTCTGAGATTCCACCTTACATCTATCAGAATGGCAAAAAACAAACAAACAAAAAAAAAACAAAAACAAAAAAACAAAACAAAACAAACAAACCCTCAGGTAACATCACATGTTGGCAAGAATGTGGAGAAAGAGCAATACTTCTCCTACTTCTCCATTGCTGGTGGGACTACAAGCTGTTAAACTGCTTTGTAAATCAATCTGGTAGTTCCTGAGAAAATTAGAAATTGTTCTTTCTGCCTGAAGATTCAGCTATTTCACTACTCGCATATACCCAAAATATTTTCCAAAATATAGCAAGGAAACATGCTTCATGTTTATATCAGCCTTATTTATAATAGCCAGAAGCTGGAAACAACCCAGATGTCCCTCAACAGAAAAATGGATACAGAAAATGTGGTACATTTAAACAATGGAGTACTACACAGCTATTAAAAACAATGAGTTCAAGAAATTCACAAGCAAATGGATGGATCTAGAAAATATCATCCTGAGTGAAATATGTCAGACCCAGAAGGACATGCATGGTATGCATTTACTAATAAGTAGATATTTGCCAAAAAGTACAGAATATCCAGGATACAATCCACAGAACTCATGAAGGTTAACAAACAGAAGGGCCCAAGTGAGGATGCTTCAATCCCTCTGGGAGGTGGAAGAAAACAATCACTAGGGAGAGAGGAACATGGGTGGGAGAGGGGAGGGGGAGGGCAAAAAGGGAACATGATCAGGTTTTGGGAGGGGGTGAATCAGGAGTGAAGCCCTGAATGCTAGAAGAATTAATAGAAATATATAACCTCAGGAGGTGGGAGGTGGGAGGTGGGGGGGCCCTTTAGAGTATACCAGATACCTGGAAGGTGAGAGAAATTCTGGACTCACATGGAGGAACCTTAGATGAAATGCTCAACAGTGGGAAGAGGGAACTTGTAGAGTCCATCCACATTAGAAAGATATCAAGTGGAGGGATGAGGTTGACATCCCACAGTCAAATACTCTGACCCAGAATTGTTCCTGTCTAAAAGAAATGCAGGGAGAAAAATGGAGAAGAGAGTGCGGGAAAGGTGGTCCAATGACCAGATCAAATTGGGTTCCATCTCAAGGGGAGGCTCCAAAGCCTGACATTATTACTGATGCTATTGTGTGATTACAGATAGGAGCATAGCATGGTTGCCCTCTGAGAGGCCCAATAAGCAGCTAACTGAGACAGAAGCAGATACTTATACCCAACCAATTGACTGAAATTGGGGACCCTTGTGGTTGAATTAGGGAAAGGCTGCAAAAAGTTGAGGAGGGCAAAGCAGCACCATAGAAAGACCAGCAGTCTGAACTAAACTGTACCCTAAAGAACTTTCAGATACTGAGCCACCAACCAGGCAGCATACACTAGCTGGTACCTGGCCGCAGACACTTATACAGCAGAGGGCTGCCTGGACTGGCCTCAGTTAGAGAAGATGAACCTAATCTTTTAGAGATTTGAGACCCCAGGGAATGGGAAGACTAAGCAGGGGTCTGGTGTTGTGGTTGTGTGGGAGTAGGAACATCCTCTTGGAAATGAGGGAGGTGGAATCAGATGAGGAACTATAGGAAGGTGGACCAGGGGGCAGATAAAAACTGGACTGTGAGAAAAGATGAAAGATAATTAAAGTAGATAGATAGACAGAGAAATTTACTGTCAAGTAAATTGTGAGTTTGCAGGCTGGTCTCCTATTAAAGTGGGTTTATTTTTCCATGACTTGAAAAATAAGTTAATTTTAGATTGATACTACTATATAAATATTAACTCCTCTGTATTCTTTCCTAATATCATCATGACTCTCATAATAACCACCATCCACTATTGGTTATTGACCTCTTGAGTGTATATGTCTTTTTACCAGCCAAGCTGCTCAACCTGGAATATTGCCCAACAATATCGCAACTTGATAATTAAAATATACAGATTACTCTTCACATTAAAAAAATTAACTGGCTTTCATTGGATCCTTTTGACCATTATTTCCACAAAAAAAGAAAAGACAGAAGATTATGTAGGAGGATGAAAAATAATAGATAAATGCTTGAACTCATCTTATGATAAGTCTGTACATATATAATCAATTTATAGTATCTGAACATATGGAGCAGTGTTTATTTATTATAAACATCTTTCTCTTATTACTTTATCATAGTGCACTTACACTTGTCAGGAAGAGAACTTTGCCATAACCAATGTCATAATTTTTACATTATAATTCATAGAATAATTGATGAAGTAAAAACCCAGAGACAGATTTTCAAACTTCAATTATCCTACTTTTTGATTGTGTGTTTACTTCAATTTGTATTTTTAGAAGATCTCCAAATTATCTAGTAAATGATGAATGTTATTTCAAAGTATGATTAACTTTATACATAATCAAAACCAGTAACAATAAAAATAAAAGTTTTTAACATTATTTCCCTTCAGCATTGCAGCTTGATCATTCTTGTGGAGCTGTACAGTTTATTGTAAAATGATAATTGCATGTATGGGATCACATACCAGTCACTTGCCAGAACTCAAATGTCAAGTGTACAATTGAAGAAAAAAGCAATCCCTATTTGTAAACCACTGAAATAAATCTTAGTGTGATTAGAAAGCAAAAGCAGGGTTTTTTCTAGCATACTATAATTCTTAAGATCCATTTTTTGTCTATGTCTAGACTCTCAGAGTTCATGTATTAACTGCTGACCTTATTGTCTCAGACAGCTTAACTTCTGTACCTTATTTTACATATTTGTAAAATGTAGATAATAAAATATTGTAGATCTTCAGAGGGTAGACACTTAGGTTTGAGTACTAATTATGAAAGTTTTGTGTAACCTTCAAGAATTTATTTTAACTCTCTGATCCAAAATTTCTGGTATTTTAAGTGTAATATCAATAACAAATGGAGTAGATTATGTAGAGTGTATAGATTAGTGCTTAGCATACGACTGATTTATAATCATGTTATCATGTATTATGCTAGTACTAAAATATTTAAAAAAGCTGAGCAACCATATGTTATTGTCATGTCTTTGCATTAACTGATACATCCTTATCCTTATGCTATTTTAAGGATTAATAAAATAAATTGCAGAATGACCATTTATTATATGTTCATATCCATTTCAAAATGCCTTTTTGACATCACCATTTAAGCAATCAAGCCTAGTGTAAATATATTTTAGAACCTTTTTTTGTTTTACTTTGTTCACAGCATGTGTGTGTGTGTTTGTGTGTGTGTGTGTGTGTGTGTGTGTGTGTGTGTGTGTGTGTGTGTTATATCACAATGTCAAAGTTATCCACTTTAAGTAAGGAAGTGGTTTTTAGTATAATCTTTGTTATAAACTTTTTTATATCAAATATATTACTAAAATTGTCCCACTTTTTTCTATTCTTGTAAATTAGTGTCAACTTTTACAGGCCTTATTTTGTATATGGGAATTACTGACTGTGAAAGTGAGTTGAGATGAAATATAAATAAATAATGAATTGTGGCATACTGCTGCTGTTATTATAATTGAAATATGATAAAACATCTCTAAAAGGTACTGAAAATATACTGTATATTAATTCAAAATATTTTGTTGATTGAAAATAGATTCTTCTTTCATATAATACATTCTGACTACAGTTTCCTTTCCTTACAATTTTCACCACCTCCCCTCTCCCCAGATGTATTCCCATTCCATTTTCCTTCACCAAAGAGAAGACCTCCAAGAGACAACAACCAAATATGGAAAAATAAGATATAATAAGGCAAAATCCCTCCTACCAAGGTTGGAGAAGGCAACCCAGTAGGAAGAAGAGTTTCAATAGCAGGCAGACGAGTCAGAGACACACCCACTCACATTGTTAGGAGTTCCACAAAAGCATACAAGCTGATAGCCATAACATGTATGCAGAGGACGTGGTACAGGCCCTTGCAAGCCCCACACTTGGTGCTAAAGTTTTTGAGCCTATATGAGCTCTGCTTAGTTGATTCAACAGGCCATGCTTTCCTGGTGTACTCTGTGCCCTCTGACTTTTATAAACTTTCAAACCCCTTGTCTATGAGGTTCTCCAAACTCTGAGAGGAGAGAAACGATGAAGACTTCCAATTTAAACTCTATTTCTACATGTTATCTGGCTGTGGGTCTCTGTACCTGCTCCCAAGTGCTGCTGGTGGAAGCCTTTCTGTTGACAGACAAAGCATCCACCTATGAGTACAGCAAAATATTATTGGGAATCATTTCACTGATATTTTTTTCTCAGTCCTGTTTGTTACTATCGTAGGTCTCGTGGCTATCCAGTCTCCTATTACTGGCCATGCAGGCAGTGTAGAATATGGGCAGCCTCTAATATTAGAGCTACAGGTAAAACAAGATATTTGTCAGCCACTCCCACAAGTTCTGTGCCTCCATTGTTCCAGCACACCTTTTAGGCAGGATAGATTATAGGTCTGAGTTGTTGTTCAGGTCTTTCTTCCTTCCTTCCTTCCTTCCTTCCTTCCTTCCTTCCTTCCTTCCTTCCTTCCTTCCTTCCTTCCTTCCTTTCCCTTCCTTCCTTCCTTCCTTCCTTCCTTCCTTCCTTCCTTCCTTCCTTCCTTCCTTCCTTCCTTCCTTTCTTTCTTTCTCTCTTTCTCTCTTTCTCTCTTTCTCTCTTTCTCTTTCTTTTACCTGTAGCATTCAGAGTACCTTCCCTTACCAGGGAGAATGGAGTGTAGAAGCGAAGGCTCCATATAGGGACCAGCTCAAGATCTCGATATTCAGTGATCTGTATGGATGTTGTCCTCACCGATGGGGATCACTCAGTGAGGTTTCAGAGAGCAAGCCTATGTCTTAGCATTAGCCTGAGTTGTTTAGGGATCTCCATGGGACATACTCACACAATAACTGAATGCAATCCAGTCTCAATGCTGGAAGCCATAACTGCTAAAAAGATTGCCATTTCAGGTTCATTATTATCCTGTTTTACTAAAAGTCTTCACTGGTGTCACACTGATAGATTCAAGGTAGTTTCCACTAAATTGTGTTTCCACACCACCTCCCTGATGCTCCCAATTTCAGCTATTACCTGCAAATTTCATTATATCAATCTTTTTTTAATTCTTTTTATTTCTAAAAAAAATATTTTCCAGGTCTCCCTTCAGAAACTGCCTATCCCCTCCCCCCTGCCTCTATGAAGGTGCTCCCCTACCCCCTTACTCACTCCCGTCTTCCCTCTCTGGGACTCCCCTACATTGGGCCATCGAATACTTTCATGTCTAAGGGCTTCTCCTTCCACTGATGGCCAACAAGGTCATCCCCTGCCACGTATGTGGCCATCACCATGGGTCCCTCCATGTGTATTCTTTGGTTGGTGATCCAGTCCCCAGGAGCTCTGGGGGGGGGGGTCTGGTCAGTTGACACTGTTGCTCCATTCATGGGGCTGCAAACCCCCTCAGCTCCTTCAGTTCCTTCTCCAAATCCACCATCCCGGACCCCACACTCAGTCCAATGGTTGGCTGTGAGCTTCTTTCTGTCTCTGTATTTGTCAGACTCTGGCCAAGCCTCTCAGGGAATAGCTTATCATGCTTCCATCAGAAAACACTTTCCTGCATGCACAATAACATCCAGGCTTTGTGGCTGTATCCCCAGGTGGAACAGTCTCTGGATGGCCTTTCTTTGAGTCTCTGCTCCACACTTTGTCTCCATATTTCCTCCTGTGAGTATTTTGTTCACCCTTCTAAGAAGCACTGATGCAACCGGGCAGTGGTGGCGCACGCCTTTAATCCCAGCACTTGGGAGGCAGAGGCAGGTGGATTTCTGAGTTCGAAGCCAGCCTGGTCTACAGAGTGAGTTCCAGGACAGCCAGGGCTATACAGAGAAACCCTGTCTCGAAAAACCAAAAAAAAAAAAAAAAAAAAAAAAAGAAGAAGAAGAAAAAAAGAAGCACTGATGCATCCACATTATGGTTTTCCTTCTTCTTAGGTTTCATATGGTCTGTGAATTGAATCTTTGGTATTCTGAACTTTTGGGCTAATATCCACTTATCAGTGAGTACATACTATGTTTGTTCTTTTGTGACTGAGTTAATTCACTCAGGATGATATTTTCAAGTTCCATTCATTTGCCTGAAAATTTCATGAAGTCATTGTTTTTAATAGCTGAGTAGTATTCCATTGTGTAAATGTATCACGTTTTCTGTATCCATTCCTCTGTTGAGGGACATCTTGTTGCTTTACAGCTTCTGGATATTTTAATAATGGCTGCGATGAACATAGTGAAAAATGTGTCCTTATTACATGTTGGAACATCTTCTGGGTATATGGCCAGGAGTGGTATATCTGGGTCCTCAGGTAGTACTATGTCCAATTTTCTGAGGAACCAGAGGACTGATTTCCAGCGTGGTTGTACCAGCTTGAAATTCCACCAGCAATGGAGGAGTATTTCTCTTTTTGCAAATCCTTGCCAGTATCTGCTGTCACCTGAGTTTTTCATCTTAGCCATTCTGACTGGTGTAAGGTGGAATATCAGGGTTGTTTTCATTTGCACTTTCCTGATGACTAAGGATGTTAATTAAACATTTATTTAGGTGCTTCTCAGCCCTTCTAGTTTCCTCAGTTGAGAATTATCTGTTTAGTTCTGTTCCCTATTTTTTAATATGGTTATTTGGTCCTCTGGAGTCTACCTTCTTGAGTTCTTGGTATATATTGGATATCAGATGCAGGGTTGATAAAGATCTTTTCCCAATCTGTTGGTTGTCATTTTGTCCTATTGATAATGTCCTTTGCCTTATAGAAGCTTTGCAATTTTATGAGGTTCCATTTGTCAATTCTTGTTCTTAGAGCATAACTATTGTTGTTCTTTTCAGGAACTTACCCCTTCTGCCCATGAGTTCAAGACTTTTCCTCACTTTCTCTTCTATTAGATTCAGTGTATCTGGTTTTATGTGGAGGTCCTTGATCCATTTGGACTTGAGCTTTGTTGAGGGAGATAGAAATGGATCAATTTGCATTCTTCTACATGTTGACCACCACTTGAACCAGCACCATTTGTTAAAAATGCTGTCTTTTTTTCCACTGGATGGTTTTAGCTCTTTTGTCAAAGATCAACTGACTGTTGGTGTGTGGGTTTATTTCTGGGTCTTCAGTTCTATTCCATTGTTCTACCTGTCTGTCACTGTACCAATAACATGCAGGTTTTATACTATTGCTCTGTAGTACAGCTTGAGGTCAGGGATGCTGATTTCCCCAGAAGTTCTTTTATTGTTGACAATAGTTTTTACTATCTTGGGTTTTTTGTTATTCCAAATGAATCTGACAATTGTTCTTTCTTACTCTGTGAAGAATTGAGTTGGAATTTTTATGTGGATTGCATTGAATCTGTAGATTGCTTTTGGCAAAATGACCATTTTTTATTATATTAGTCCTGCCAACCCATGAGCATGGGAGATCTTTCCATCTTCTGAGGTCTTTTTCAATTTCTTTCTTCAATACTTGAAGTTCTTGTCATACAGATCTTTCACTTGTTTGGTTAGAGTCATACCAAGGTACTTTATATTGTTTGTGACTATTGTGAAGAATGTCATTTCCCTAATTCCTTTCTCAGCCTGTTTATCCTTTGAGTATAGGAAGGCTACTCATTTGTTTGAGTTATTTTATATCTGACCACTTTGTTAAAGTTGTTTATCAGCTGTAGGAGTTCTCTGGTAGAGTTTTTGGGTTCACTTAAGTATACTATCATATCGTGTGCAAATAGTGATATTTTGACTTCTTCCTTTCCAATTTAAAATTTAAATCAGGGTCTTGATTTTCTGGTGTGTTTGTATATTCAGGGCTTGCTGTAGCGGGAGAACTGGGTTCTGATGATGCCAAGTAGCCTTGGTTTCTTTTGCTAATGTTTTTGTCCTTGCCTTTCCCCATCTGGTTATCTCTGGTGTTAGCTGGTCTTGTTGTCTCTGACTGTAGTTTATCCCTCCTACTAGCCTCTGTGTCAGTGTTCCTGGGAGACCAGTTCTTTCTGGGAGGAATTTCGGTATGGAGAGCTGTGGGACAGTGCCAGCTCTGTGGTGCAGACAGAAACCAGAAGGATCCTGTCCCCAGCTGTTCCTTGGTTTCTATGTCCTGAAGGCTCTGTGATGGTTGCTCTTACTCCAGGAATTTGAACAGAAGTGGTGTTCTTCCCTGTGCTCACAGGTATTTTGGCACTCCTGGGAGACCAGCTCTTTCCTGGCAGTATTTGAATATGTAGCACTTTGGCACAAGATCTGCTCTAGGTGCAGGAGGAAACCGGAAGGTTCCTGTCCCAGGACACTCTTGGGTACCTGTGTCCTGAGGGATCTGGACAGGTCCCTCTGAGCAGAGGTGCTGGTCTTACCTATGTTCACAGGCTTGTTCACACTCTTGGGAGGCTAGCTTTCTCCAGGTGCTATTTTGTTATGGAGCCCCATTGTACAGGTTATATCAATCTTTTTAACACCTGAGAGTTACTACATTGTGTAAATTTACCCCAGTTTCTTTATCTATTCTTTGGTTTAAAGACATCTAGGTGATTTCCAGGTTCGAGCTATTATTAACATTGATACAATAAACATACCTGAGTAAAAGTCCTTGTTACAGTATTGAACTGGTATATACCCAACAGGGGTATAACTGGGTCTTGAGGTAAGCAAGTTCCCAATTTTCTGAGAAAGCACTATGTTGATCGCCATATTGGTTGTACAATGTATGCATTCCCACTTGCAATAAAAGAGTGTTCTGCTTGCTACACATTCTCCTCAATATGAGCTGTCACTTGTGTTATTGATCTTAGCCATTCTGAGAGGTGTCGGATAAGGACTTGGTAAAAAGTTCTTTTTTCATTCCATAGACTGCCTCTGTGTCCAATTGATGGTGATCTTTGCCTTACAGAAACTTTCAGTTCCATGAGATCCCATTAATTTATTATTTATCTTAGTGTCTGTGCTATTGGCGTTCATGAAGTTTTCTCCAGTGCCAATGCATTCAAGGCTAGTTTACACTTTCACTTCTATCAACTTCTGTATGATTGGTTTTATTTTAAGGTCTTCTATCAACTTGGACTTGATTTTTTTGCAGGGTGATGTGTAGTAGGAAATATTAGAAAACCAAGCAAGTTTGTTCCCACACTAAGACCAACACAGGCAGGCCACCTCAGTCCGGACTCTGGCCCCTCTGGGCTACTCTTTCTAGCTTGCCCCTGCAGTGCCTAATCTCTGTGTTCCCAGCTCTAGTTCACTTGTCCCTGGAGCCACTAGTTCTTTCTCAGCCATAAACCCCTGTAGTCAGTGGTATCAGCATTCCAGTAATCAAATAGAATCATCAACCTCTCAGTTAGATATCACAATACCCAGTAACCTGGTAAAATCAAAACTCTGAAAGCTTACCATTAACCAGTCAGATTTATATAAAAATACATTCTCAATACACAATACACAATGCAAAATAATATGAAGGCCAATTAATAATGGTATAAGCTGCTCACCTATATTAGACAAATTATCCCAATATTCTAACCTTTATAATATCATAACTACCTGTGGCTGGTTAAAGCCAAGCTGGTTCACGTCCACCTCCATCTTGGCCTTCCTCCTTCTCTCCAGACTCTCTCTGTCTCTGCAACTCTTAGCTCAGCCTCACTTTTCCCTGTCCAATCACAGGTCTCCTGCTGTACTAATATTTTGATGTGATTGGACAGGGAGAATCTTGTCACTATGATGAAAATGGGATTAATTTCTATTCTTCTATATGCACACATTCAGTTTGGTGAGCACCATTTGTTGAAGATGCTTCCTTTTTCCCCCTTTTTTTCTGGCTTCTTTATCAAAAACCAAGTGCCCATAGGTGTGTACATTCATGTCTGGGTGTTCGACTCAGTTCTATTGATCAACATGTTTGTTTTTATGCCAATGCCATGTGATTTTTGTTACTATAGCTCTGTAGTACATCTTGAACTTGATATATCCAGATGTTATTTTATCTTTCAGAATTGTTGTACTATTCTTTTATTTTCATTTTCAATGAAAATTGAGTATTGTCATTTCAATGTCTGTAAAGAATTGTGTTGAAAATTTTGTAGGAACTGTACTGAATTTCTAGAGTGCTTTTGGTAGTATAACCATTTCTCCATGTTAATTCCATAGATCCACAATCATGGGAGACCTTTCTATTTTCTCATACTTTTTAAAAATTTGTTTCTTCAAAGACAACATTTTCATCATAAAATTCATTCACTTGCTTGGTTAGAATTATCACATAGTATTTTATATTATTTGTCATTATTATGAAAGGTTTCATTACCCAGATTTCATTCTCAGTCTGTTTTTCATACAGTTTGTTTCTTTTAGTTAATCTTGTCTCCAGCCACTGTGCTGAAAGTATTTATTAGCTGTTACAGTTCCTTGTTGAAATTTTTATGGTCACATATGTTAACTATCATATTACCTACAAATAATGGCACATTGACGTAACCCATTCCAATATGTATCCTCTTGATCATCCATTGTCTCATTGCGCTGGTTAACAGTTCAAGTACTATATGAATACATATAGAGAGAGTGGACATCCTTGACCCGTTCCTGATTTTGCTGTAAATGTGTGAGTTTCTCTCAATTTAATTTTATTTTGCCTATCAGCTTATAGCATATTGCCTTCAATGTACTTAGGTATGACCTTTTTTAACCCTAATTTCTCCAGGAATTTTATCATGAAGAGTTGGGCTTTTTCTTTAAGACTTTTGAAAATCTAATAACATGATCATGGGCTTTTATTGATCATGGATTTTTTTCCTTTAGTAGTTTTTTTAATTGACTTTTTTATATGTTGTACCATCCCTGCATATCTGGTATGAAACCTACTTAATTGATCATACCTCATGATCATTTTAACTTGTTCGTGTATTCAGTTTGCACATATTTTATTGAGTATATTTACACCTATGTTCATGAGGGAATTCAGTCTGTAATTCTTATTCTTTGTTGAGTATTTACATGGATTAATATCAGGGTAAGTAAGTCCCCATAAAATGAATTGGGCAAGGTTTCTCTAGGTTTTATTGTGTAGAATAGTTTGAGGAATATTGACAGTCATTTAGTTAGAATGCCTGGAAGAATTCTGCACTAAACCCACCTGACCTCTTAAAAGTAATTCATTTATTAACCATAATTTTCATCTCACGGGCTTACTGCTGAATAAACTCACTCTTTCTAGCTCTTTCTAAACTCTGACTGGCTACCTCAACTCAGCTTTCTGGCTCAATCTCCTTTCCAAACTGGCAGGTACAAGTTGGCTTCTCTCAGCTTCTGAATGTACTGCACTCTGCCTCTGGACCTCATGAACTGAACTGCACTGACTAGGGAAAGAACGGAATTGGATGGAACTGTACACTCGGAACTGAATTCAACTGCATTCAACTGAACCTCACTGAACTCAACTGAATTCCCCTCTGCTCTCTCCCTTCATTGCTCTTAAGTATCTTCTCTTTTCAGTCTGTTCTCCTAAATGTTGGATGCATCCCATCTCTGACTCATTCTGTCAAATCTTCCTCTGATTAGTTACTTCATCTAGTCCTCAATTAGAATTTACCACTTGGGATTAAAGGTGTGTCTGTTTTCCAGCCAAAGGGACTAATGGTGTCTAATAAGGGTATATCTATATTCCAACTAGAGGGATTAAAGGAGTGTACTAAGGTTCTGTCTGTTTTCTAACTAGATCACAGAGACCTAGGTCTTTGGATTTGATACCTTGACAGAGTAGCTATGTTCCTAGATTAAAATTCCTCTTCAGATCCTTGTTTTTGTTTCAAGAACTTTAATGCCTTCTTCTATATCACTAGATATAAGTATATTTAAATTGTTTATTTGGTCTTGATTTAACATTTCTAAGTGATGACTATAAAGAAAATTATCAATTTCTTTTATGTTTTTCAGTTTGGTAGAGTACAGGTTTATTTGACTTGTGAGCATGCCGCCAAATATATGAAAGATAGCTGAAGCAATAGGACTAAAATTATGAGCAATCTAATAGTGATAATTATAATGTTTCTCCTCAATTCAGATAGAAATTCTCTTATTATAAGTTCTTATATTTAGTCACAATATGACTTTGAATGTTTTAACCTCGTATATGGGAATAAAAATAACAAACTATTAAATAAACATTTTAGATTTTGAGTATTTCATAATGTACATAATATATTTTGATCAAGCTCAATTTCCATTTCCTCTCCTCCAATCTCTTACCTCCCTATTATTCCCCTCCAATTTCATGTGTTCTTTGTCCTTTCCAAAATGTACTGAGGTGACTTAGTGCTTATTGGGGATACTTAGTGTGTTCAGTATATCAGTGGGAGTAAGACAAATACACTGGATGATGGGCTAGCCTCTTAGAAACCATATCTTTCTGGAAAAAAATGACTGTTCATCTCACAGCAGCCATTAATTACCAATAGACCTATTCAATAATCTTTTATTTCATTAATTTTAGATGAAAAAATATGAAATGAATGCAATTATTTTTCAAAGTAAACAATTTTATGCCATATTTTATGCATTGTCTTTTTTGCTGTTGTTAGAAGAAGTGTAAAATAATCATTAAAATTTGGGTCAACACATCTTTATTCTTATAATATTTTCTGAGATAATCTATAAATTTCTTTTTGTCAAAGAATGAAGACTGAGCCTAGTGACTCAGTATTACTGCTACAAGACTGATACTCTCAAAATGTTATGTACATATAGTTTATAAAAGAGACAAATCACACATAAATAATTTATTACTATAAAGTAGGAGGGATACCAGTCAATGTAAAATTTTTAATTTTTCCTGAATTATCCAGTATAATTTGAATATAAGTGTTTTTTCTCTTTAAAAAGCCAGGGCAAAAAGATACTCAATATTAGTTATATAATGCAGTATCAATAGTAGCCTCTTTACCAGACAGTACCCAATAAAAGAGCCAAGACTGATATAGCATTCTAGATAAGCATCTATCTCAAACCTAATGAATGCTGAGATTTAATTCTAATTTTTTTTTTTTACTATTTCAATTTTTATTATAGTAAACTACACACAGCATAATTCATCTTAATCATTAACCATTTTAGGTGTACATGTCAGGAGAGTGTATGCATTTATAGAATCATTTAACTATAGTACCATTTAACTTTGTACTCATTGAGCAATAAATCACCATCCTTTTTCTTTTTGTTAAGGTAGGGCCTTACACTGTAGCTCATCCCAGTTTTTTTCTTTTTGCTTTTTTGGTTAATTTATTTATTTACATTCTGTCTTAGTTATGGTTTTACTGCTGTGAACAGAAACCATGACCAAGACACCTCTTATAAGAACAACCTTTAATTGGGGATGCTTACAGGTTCAGAGTTTCAGTCCATTATCATCAATTTGGGAACAAAGCAGCATCCAGGCAGGCCTGGTGCAGGAGGAGCTGACAGGTCTACATCTTCATCTGCAAAAGCTGCTAGCAGAATATTGATTTCTAGGCAGCTAGAATGAGGCTTTTAAAGCCTGTACCCACAGTGACATACCTATTCCAACAGGGCCACATCTTCGAATAGTGCTACTCCCTGAGTTTTGCATATAAAAATCATAACACATTTCAAATATTAATTATATAATTTTAAGATGTATACATGATTAACTCTGTGTAAAATACTCAGAAATTCTGTATTTATAGAACAATGAGAACTATACCAGTATGGACAGAATCAAATTAAGAGTGAATGCATGTTTACACTATAAAACAGTTCTTGTATCAAAATATCTATCACAAAATATAACAATCTAGAATGAGCTATTCATAGATATTTTATATGAGAAGCATGCATGGCTCATGATATATGACTTTCTAATACAGAATGACTTTTGACTATTTGGGAGGCACAAATACCTGAAATTGATGTGGAAGAGAAGAGAGTTACTTGTAAAGTTTCATTCTGTGCTAGTTTTTACTGGATGAGTTTATTGTACCAATAAGACACAAATATGTAAAGGCAGATGGATAGTCTATGAAAAGTTTTTGAGGATCCCCCAAATCCCAGGGTTATTCCTAGCTGCTCTGATTTAGGTGAGTGTTGTCCACAAAATTGGAAAATCTAAACAAAATGGATGATTTTGTAGATAGATACCACTTACCAAAGTTAAATCAAAATCGGGTGAACAATCTAAGTTGTCTTGTAAACCCAAAGGAAATATAAGCAGTTATTTAAAGTCTCTCCACAAAAATAAACAACAAACAAACAAATAGCCCAGTGCTAGATAGATTTAGTGCAGAATTCTACCAGACTTTAAAGAAGAGATACTGTTGAAACTCGTCAAGCTATTCCACAAACTAGAAACATAGAGACCTTTGTCAAATACGTTCTATGAAGCAACAGTGACCCTGAAAACTAAAACAAACAAAGACTCAACAAAGAAAGAGAATGTCCCTTATGAACATTGATGCAAAAATTATTAACAAAATACTCATAAACCAAATCTAAGAACACATCAAAAACATTATCCAACATGATAAAGTAGGCTCATCATAGGGATGCAGGCATGGTTCAATACAGGAAAATTCATCAATATAATCCACCATATAAACAAAGTAAAAACAAAAACAAAAAATATCACATGATCCTCTAATTAGATTCTGAAAAGGCCTTGGACAAAATCCAACATTCCTACATGTTAAAAGACCTGAATACAAGATGCATACCTAAACAATGAAATCAGTATATAGAAAGCCTATTGCTAACATCAAATAAAATGGAGAGAATCTTAAATTAATTCTACTAACATCAGAAATAAGACAAGACTACCTACCGCCTTCCTTTCTATTCAACATAGTACTTGAAACTCTAGCTAGAGTAATAAGAAAACTAAAAGACATCAATGGGATACAAATCTGGAAAGAAGAAATCAATTTATCATTATTAGGAGAAAATATGATAGTATGCATAAGTGACTCGAAAAATTCTATGAGAGAACTCCTCCAGCTGATAAAAACTTTCAGCCAAGTAGGTAGATACAAAATCATCTAAAATAATTAGTACCACTCCTTTGTACAAATGATAAACTGGCAAGGAAAGAAATTAGGATAAACAACACCCTTTAAAATACCCATGAATAATACAAAATATATTGGTTTAACTCTAACAAAGCAAGTGAAAGATATATGACAAGACCTTCAAGTCTCTGAAGAATGAAATTAGTAAGATGTCAGAAGATGAAAAGATCTCCCATAGTCATGGATTACAATGATTAGCATAGTAAAAATAGCCAACATATCAAAAACAATCTGCAGATTGAATGCAATTCCCATCAAAATTCTGATAGATTTCTTTGTAGACATTAAAAGAGGAGTACTGTATTTCATATTAAAAAAAAAAAAAACCCTGGATAGGTAAAAGAATCCTGTACAATAAAATAACTTCTGAAGGTATCATCATCTCTGATCTCAAGCTATACTACAGAGCAATAGTAATGACAACCATATAGTATTAGCATAAAACAGACAGGTTTATCAGTGGATTAGAACTGAAGACCTAGAAATAAACCTGCTACCTTGAGCCTCTTCATTTTTTATCAAAACATACAATGGAAAAAAGACAGCATTGTCAATAAAAGATGCTATTATAATTGGATGTCTGCATGCAGAAAATGCAAATAGTCCCATATCTATCACCCTGCAAAACACTCAAGTTCAAATGCATTAAAGACCTCAACATAAAATGGGACACACTAAATCTAATACAAGAGAAAGTGGTATACTACCTTGAATACATTGACATAGGAGATAAACTCCTGAACACAATGCCAATTGCTCAGGCACTAAGATCCATAATTAATAAATGGAATATCGTGAAGGTATAAAGCTTTTGCAAGGCTAGGGACACCATCAATAGGGCAACACGGGAGCCTATACAATGGGAAAAAAATCTTCCTTAACCTTATATATAGCTGAGGATTAATATCCAATATATAAAATAGACACCAATAAAACAAACAGTCCAATTAAAAATGGAGTACAGTATAGCAGGAACGGCAGGGATTCCTCTATGTAAATGCTGAGGATCATGCACCTGAAGAAGCATCTCCTGCAGGAGGACATAATTGAGAACTGCCTGTGACACCAGCATTCATGCAGGAGGACCTAACTGAGGACTGCCTAAGAGACCAAGGATTGCTAGTGTAAATAATGCCAGCCAATCACTAACTGCTATTTAGAATAGATACTTTCTTGGAAACAATTGGGACGTGGGTGCAGGGTATTAAAGGAGTTTGCAGCAGTGCTCAGATGAACTTGCTGCAGCATTTCTCTCTTTTTTTTTTTTATAATAATAATATTATTTTTATTACTTTGAGATGCAGCATTTCTCTTGCTCCTGGACTCTGTGTTGTTGACTCTGCGCCAACTTGCCCCCAACCCCTAAGAGCAGGTGGGGTCGGGCAGAGAGCTGTCCAGAGCAAAGGCAACAGTACAGAGCTAAATAGAGAATTTGAAACAGGAATTCTTAATGACTGAGAAGTATGTAAAGAAATGTTCAACATCCTTATTCTTCTGGGAAACACAAATCAAAAATCTGCGATTCTGTTTTATGCCTGGCAGAATGGCTAAGATCAAAAACTTCAGTGACAGTACATGCTGGAGAAGAAGTGCAGCAAGTATAACACACCTCCATTGCTTTTGGAGTCCAAATGGGTACAACTATTTTAGAAATCAATTTGATAGCTTATCAGAAAATTGGGGAAAGTTCTACCCAAAGATCCTAATATACCACTCACAAAATCCATCCACAAAACTTTCAAACAAATATTCATTGCCGGCAATTTCTAAACGGATTATGGTAACAGCCAAATAATGACTGGCCCAACTTGAAACCCATCAACGGTAAGTGAGCCAGCCTTTGATACTATTAATAATACTCTCCTATGGTTGCAGACAGGGACCTAGCATAACTGTCTTCTGGGAGATTTCATCCAGCTGCAGGTAGAAACAGATGCAAAGACCCACAGCCAAACATCATGTGATACTTGGGGAGTCTTGTGGAAAATGGGTTAGAACTGAGTGAACTTGAGGATTCAAGGGTAAAACAGGAAGATATACAATGTCAACTAATCTGAGCCAATATGGGCTACCAGAGACTAAACCACAAACCAAAGAGCATTCAGAGGCTGGAACTAGGCCTCCTACACATTTGTAGCAGATGTGCAGCTTGGTCTTCATACGGGTTCCATAAAAATTGGAGCTAGGCTGTCTTTGACTCTGTTCCCTGCCATTGGATCCCCTTTTCCTAATTGGACTGCCAGGTTGGGCCTCAGTGGCAGAAGATGTCCTTAGTCTGGCTGGGATAGATATTCCAGGGTGGGGCCGCACCCAATGAGGCTTCCCCTTTTCTTGGGAGAAGTGAGGTTAATGTGGGGAAGAACTTTTAAGGGTGGGACTGGGAGGAGAGGAGATTTGGGGGCAAACAAGTTGCAAAATGAATAAAAAAATAAATTAATAAAAAAGAATCTTTTAAGATGAAAACATAGCCTAAACTGGAACAAAGAGAATCATATCTAAATAATTATGATTTCCACTAAAAGAAGAATGCTATAATTATGTTAATTCATTAATAAAAGAACACGTGCTAAAACTGTAAAGGACTTTAATAGTACATTATCAGAAAGTGACTTGTTATAGAATGTTTTCCTAAATCAGATGTAAGTACAGCACTATAATGAGTGAATTTCTTAGCAAAACGTCCATAAATTATCAGCACTATTAATGTTATAGATAGATGTTTAGTATTAAATAGTAGAGTAGTTAAATAATTACAGTTAATAAATATGAAACAGAATAATATTCCATATTTCTATTGTAGTAGTAACACATGAACTTCAAATAATTAAAATTTCCCCAGAAAATTCCAAGCAGGGGCTTAGAACAGCCTGAAACCCTGGCAAAAGAAGAGCAGCTTTATCCCAGAAAAAGATTTCTCACAGTTCCTATAATTTAGTTCACTGTTACATCTACATATGCAAATGTACTGGATTATGCTTCGGTTTTTTGCTATAAATTGTATCACTTCTTTAAGTAAAATGAAGTTAAGATGAGAATTTTTTTCCCTAGGTCTGCCCCAAAGTGTAAATAAAACCATATATCGTTATTCATACTGTTCTTTTGACAGAATAATTGACAGAAACTGATAATTGACAAGAAGAAAGGTTCATTTTCAAATATTAATAATAGTCTTGATAAATAATATACTCTAAGGAAAAAAATAAACCTTCTTTCCTTTGTTTCCATATTACCATTTAGTTGCAGTTTTCCTCAAAGCTTTGTGGTAGATTTACTGCTTTCCTTCATCAATTCTAAGTTCTATAGTTCTAAGGGTCTATCTTCAGATATCATCTCTTCTAATATATTTATGTGTATGTGCATTTATGTGTGTGTACATTCAGGGTCAGGAAGAGGGCAGTGGAATTCCTAGCGTTGAAGTTATTTGTGGTTTTGTGTCCATTATCTGCACACTGGAAACAAAACTCAAATCCTAAAGAAGAGAATTACATACTCACGTTTCCAGATCTATGATGAACTATTTTTAAAAATTGATTTATTGATTGATTGATCAATTGACATGTTGTATAGGAGTACATATCTGCAATAATTAGAACCATGTGAATGGCTGCTATTTGTGGGGGCCAGAAGAGTCTATATGATGATGTAGGTCTGGGATTAGAAAGTTGTAAGCTGCTATCATGAGTTGTGAACTAAAAATTTGTTCTTTTCATGAGCAATAAATGATCTTAACTACTAGGCAAGCAATCTCCATCTTAATGACACATTTTTAAAAAGATATTTTTTCAACTTCAGCACAAGGACTTGAACTCAGAGAGGAAAGTGGGACTCCTTTAATAAACAAAACAGTTCCAAAAGTTATTTAACAACCAAAGTAAACGTTTCTCTCCTAAACCAGTTTTTAGTTCATTGGTAATAAATGTGTTTCTGAGTACCTAAGATTTTATATATCAAACCTACAGTATTAAAAAACCTGTAAGAATTTGTGAGAGTTTTAATGAGAATGTCCCCTATAGCCTCATATAATTGAATGCTGTCTTTGCAGTTCTTAGAACTGTTTGGAAAAGATTAAAATGTGTGGCATTGATGGGCAGTGGTGGTGCACTCCAGGGTTGTCTCCCTTTGTGATTTCTTATTGTTTCAATTTATATTTTTAGTTCCTGGATTTTTAGTTCATTTCCTTCGTCTGTTTGATAGTGTCTTCCTGTAATTCTTTAAGAGATTTTTGTTTTTCTATTTAAGAGTTTCTAGTTGTTTACCTATTGTTCTCTTGTATTTCTTTAAGGGAGTTATTTATTTCCTTCTTAAAATCTTCTATCATCAGCAGGGCAGTGGTGGCACATGCCTTTAATCCCAGCACTTGGGAGGCAGAAACAGGCAGATTTCTGAGTTCGAGGCCAGCCTGGTCTACAGAGTGAGTTCCAGGACAGCCAGGGCTACACAGAGAAACCCTGTCTCGAAAAACCAAACCAAACAAACAAACAAACAAACAAAAATAAAAACAAAATCTTCTATCATCATCATGAGATGTGATTTTAAATCTGAGTCTTGCTTTTCTGGTGTGGTGGGGTATCCAGAGCTTGCTGTGGTGGGAGAGCTGGGTTCTGATGATTCCAAGTAACCTTGGTTTCTGTTCCTTATGTTCTTGCCCTTGCCTTTCACCATCTGGTTATCTCTGGTGTTAGCTGGCCTTACTCTCTCTGACTACGGCTTGTCCTTCTTGCAATCCTGTGTGTCAGTACTCCTTGGAGACCAGTTTTCTCTGAGAGGAATTTGGGTTTGGAGTGCTGTGGTACAGGATCAGCTCTGGGGTGAACTGTGGCTTAGTTCATTGGAATGTTTCTACCAATGTGTTCAGGGAATACATTAGCAAAAGCTAATCTAGCCAAAATACTATATAAGTTTTGGGAAGGAAAGAAAGCATTTTCTGAAAAGAGAAGGTAGACATTTTATTTCATTATTTAAATTCAACTGTAAGAATCTGAGAACTCGGATTAATATTGATTTTGCCTGATCTCCTCTTCATCAGAAAGAGAAATGCTGAAGAGCTTTCTTGCACACTGGTCACAATCAGCTTTGACTAGGGTAAGAGTTGTTGACATCTGTTTAATAATCCAACCTCTCAACATTTTTTCCTTATGCATTGAATTTCCAATCCATGAAATTGAAGGTAAATTCATTACAAGCATAGAATAAGCCATTAAAAATAATTGTAAAGTAATGCAGCACTGTCAATTTATTCTTTTGAAAATATACTTATTTTAATAAATTATGGTACATATGTCTGAATCAAATTAGATTATTGTTGCTATTAAAATATATTAATAAATTGGAATTTTAACTATGTATAAATGAAATTATTAATGTGATATATATAAATAAATATAATCTATATAAGCTTAAATTATTTTAGAGTCTTCAGTAGGTTTTTAGAGCATAAAGTAATCCTATGCTCCAAAGTTTTAATCACCAGTCATTTACAATATATATATATTGAAACCAGAATTATGTCATTGGTATTTGTTCTATACACAGAACTGAGTAACATTAAGTTGTACTTGTTTTAATACCAGTAGTGAATGATAGATAGTTTGTACTGATTCACCAAGATATATGATACTTGTTGAGAAGACTGTGAATGTGAGTTGTTAAAATACTTGTTACCCCATAGATATTTGCTCAGTGATGTCAGTTCCACTCTACATAATATTGTAGAAATGCAAACAATCTAAATGTACTTCAACTGATTAATACTTAAAATATGGCAAATATATAAAATGGAATATGAAAATAAAGTCATGAAATTTGCAGGTAAATGTATTTAACTGTATATTTCATATAATGAAATAATCCAGACTCAGAAAGAAACGTGGCACAGATTCTCTCATAACTATAGTTCCTAGTTCCAAAGTTATAGAAATGAGTATATAATCTGGAGTAATGGGAGAAACCAGAAATATAAAAAGGGACTATATATGAAAGCTCTAGATAAGGGAATAGTAAAATACATGTAATATGAAGAGGGAAATGGGAAAAATAAGGGGGAAGTGTTTATTCAAGGATAGAGTAGAGAGAAAAATTGAAAGAGGAGTGAGAAAGAACTAAAACTCTTTAGGATGCTTGAATAAGATCACAAACCCACATTCTATATTTAGCTGAAATTGCATATGATGCATCTATGTGTGTATTTGTGTGGGGAGGTTGATTTGTGACTATAATGAAATTCATATGAATTTAAATTTCCAATATTGACAATACTTTCAACAAGAACTATAGACTAACACAATTTCCACTATCAGGCATGATAAATATCCTTTTAAATTGTTGGTGAGGGGAGTCCATGATTCCTCCAAAAGTATAGGTGAGTTTTGCTTCTTTTGGTTCTCTCCCAGATATTGAAAGATCAGTTGCTATTGCTGTGGACACCACGCACAATAGACATAAGACATAGGAGTTGAACTGAAACTGACTTTAACGCCTCTTCCTTGAGGACTAACTTCCATAGTATCAGAAGATCATACAAAAGTGACCAAGGGATGACAATAATCAGTATTTCTATAAATCTGTGATTTCTATAAACCACAGTCAAGACAAGCATAACTTGATATCCCTAGAAAAGAAGTAGAACTTCTATCTTCGCAATAACCTCCTCATGTCTAATTGTACTCAATTCCATGCAAAAGAAACGAAAGGTTGTCAACTACTTTTAACCTCACCAATAAGCGACTAATGAGGTCATGGATCTTAAAATAGAAGCTACTACCACCACTTTCCTAATTAGTACAATTTCTAACTGCATCATAATAACTACCCTCACTGTGTTTACCTTTTCTCTCTTCTAGAAACGTTTTTGTCAGCAGACAGTGGCTATTGCAAAGGGCTTCAGCCAGTCAAATTGGAGAGAACAGCTGACTATGCTTCACAATTCATATATTCCAACAAAAATCCTATACCCAAGGCTCACTAAATATTTCACATCTAAGAAAATGGATCAATAATATTTTAAGGGCCAGGGGACTAAGAAGTCTTCTGTGATATAGGGAATTCTAGCTATAACAGGGAAAATTTACCCATGAAATTTCATCAGAGCTGTTTATACAAGACCCTAGTAACTAACACCAACAATAGTTGACATTCTGATATAGATGAGTTATCACAGTGCCCAAAACTTACATGAATATCTGCAAGTGATTAACTACTTCTGTGAGAGAGAAAATTAATCTTTCTCAAGTACAAAGGGCCCTTATTGATTATTTAATACACAGGGATAAGCACTGAAAACCTCTATATGAGTGGGCACTGAATAAACTCCACATCTTGTAATTCTGTGTTTATTTATTTATATGTATTCATAAAACAGTGGTTATTTAAGACAAGGAATATATTAATTTGAGGGAGGGGTGTCAGAACATGGAAAAATATAGGAAAGAGGAGAGGAAGGGGAAATAATATCATTACATCTTAAATTTAGAAGAAGAGTAAGCTAGTACTGTCAGTAGGATTTGGAGCTCTGGTAAGGTTGGTGACCATGAACTTGAGGAGGTATGAGGTTTAATGACTGGAGTTTTAATAAGCAGAAATACCCTATATTAATTTTGCAATGAGAGATCACAAACAAAATTATGCTTTCTTGTTAATTTACTTTTCTTTTGGAAACTTATGACAAATAAGAAAATAAATATAATTGTTATTTAAATATTCATAACTCTAGTCCATAGAATCTGTTTAGTGATTATTTCTGATGTTATAGTGTATATTTTATATAATATTCCCAATCCATTCTCTTACTTGCAAACCCATATGTGGAAAGCAAATGAAGAAAAATATTTTTCTATTATTTTATTAGCACTAGAACATATTTGAACCCATAATAATGATGGTTGCGTCATTTAAACAACTGACATGCTTTTGCACATTGTCACAATCATATCTGCTTTATCCACACAATTTGGATTTTTTTTATAGTTTTCAGTGGAAATGTCTATTTTTAATTTCTGGCTCTCAATCTCCACTATCTCTGTTGGTAAAATTTATTCATACTGAAATTTGGAATATACTCTTGGCTCAAGAAGAGTTTTTAAAAATGGAAATAATTTATTTATTTTGAAAACTGAATTTCTAATTAAAGAATAGGAGATAGATGAGCACTGAGCTATGAGAGCATTGTTTTCTTAGTTTGGATATTACTGCTATGAACAGATACCATGACCAAAGCAACTCTTGTAAAAATAACATTTAATTGAGTCTGGCTTACAAGTTCAGAGGTTAAATCCTTTATCATCAAAGCAGAAGCTTAGCAGAAGCCAGGCAGATGTGGAACTGGAGGAGCTGAGAGTTCTACATCTTCAACCAAAGGAAGACAGGAGAAGACTGGATTCCAGGGAGCTTAGATGAGGGTGCTAAAGCCTTTCCCCCACAGTGACACACCTACTCTAACAAGGCCACACCTACTAATAGTGCCACTCCCCGGACCAAGAAGATAGAAAACATCACTGGCACTGAGCCCTAATGTTAGCATTTACTTTGTATTAAATTTTGATTACAATAGCCAACAAATGATAAAATAATATTAATAAAATAGACTAAATTGACCCAACATAATTTGATAATGCCTTTATGCTCAATTTTGTGATACCATATTTATAGACTTTAACAAGTATACCTTTTCATTAGTTTGCTGATTTCTTTTCACTGCAATGGAGCATTTGTAGTTCTGCTTAAAAATGTCTTAACTTTTTCAAAAGTTATTTTAAGTAGCTATTTCCTTTTAATTTATTTATATGACAGCATTTTTACTAGCAAAAATAATGGATTTTCAGTGGCCTAGATCACAAAATGAGATTTGCTACACACTAAACACTCTGAACTCATGTTCTATATTTTCCCTCTCTATTCAATTTGTTGCAACCCACCAAGACTCCTGAATATCAATTGACCATGTTATTTAAGTATCAAATTTGAAGACTTCAAACTAATTCCTCTCTGTTAAAATGTTCATACTCTCCAAATATTCATGACTTTCCACTTAGTGTTCTACAAATATGTTTTAACAATTAGCTTCTGATGGAATCTTGTTTATCCAATATAATCATAATGCTGGCTTAGTTAGGGTTTCACTCCTGTGAAGAGCCACCATTACCAAGGTAATAATTATAAAGGAAAACATTTCATCATGGCTAGCTACCAGTTTTAGGTTGATAGGGTATGAGCACAGATGGTACTAGAGGAACTGAGAGTTCTGCATACTGGTCTGAAGTTAGGCAGAAAGAGACTATCTTCAACAGGGAGCCATAAGGAGGATCACTTTTTCACACTGGACAGTGCTTGACCATAGAGATCTCAAAGCCTGGCCTAAAGTGCTGCATTTCCTGTAATAAGATCACACCTATTCTTGTATGGCCACACCTCCTAATAGTGCTAGTTCCCATGGCACAAGCATATTCAAACCACCATAAATATGAACAACTAATACACTAGCAGCATTTTCTGATTTATTTCTGGAATAAATTGTTCTCTGTGACAATGCATTACTGAGTATTCTATGTCTGTTTAAGAGGCTCCATGACAATGGTAAGTCCTATAAAAGCATTTAATTAGAGCTTGTTAAAGTTTCAGAGGTATAATCCATTACCTTCATGGTACAAAGCAAAGACATTTGCAGGCAAATGTGGTGCTGGAGAAGTAGGTGAAATTCCTACATCTATATCCACAGAGAGCAGGAAGAGAGGAGATACTGGGCCTGGTTTATACTTTTGAAGCCTCAAAGTCCATTCAGTAACACATTTCCCCAAATAAAACCATACTTCCTCATCTTTTTCAGTAGTGTCATTACCTGGTGCACCAGAATTCAAATATTTGAGCCCAATGGAAGCCATTCTCGTTCAATCACTACTGCCAGAAATTATATAAAATACTGCACATGATAGTAAATATATGCTGGAAACTATCTATGTATGTCATTGCTAAATTTCAAGCATATAAAGTTTTTTAAAAATAATCTAGACAAATACGATTATAATAACTAGAATATAATATCTTAAATATAATAAACAAATTTATGGATAATTATAGAAAATATGACAAATGCAGACTAGCAAAGAAAAGTGTTAATAATCCCACATCTTGTAAATAATTAACATAATTTTGGTGTACTCATATGAAGTATATACACACATAAATGAACATATGCATATAGCTATGCAGACAGTGGTCAAGTCATAATTAATTATAAAAAAAAACATGGTACTGTTACTATTGATTGGCATTTCAATTATAGCCCATGTGGTACCATTTGTTAAATTCTGTTTATCATTAGAATATTTATCAAGATATTCCAAAAAGAAGTAGGTATTCTGGCAAACAGCCATCCTTGTAACCACTGAATCTATTAATTATTATTGTCTGGAAACTTAAAAATAAATGAAAGCAGCAGTGAGAATGGTATTCAACAATAGCTCTGTCGAGTGGAAATGACTCAGTATCTTCTCTGAAGGTTTAGTGATGCTATATCAGGAAGCCATACTGAATGAAGACTGGCTAAGAAGCTGTTTCTCGAGTGGTTAACTGACACTTTGCCAAGTCTAGGCTGCATGTGAAAAGGAGGCCTTAGCTCCTTGATGTGTTGATTCCTTCATGAATTATCGTTCAATATATCAGCTGCTTTCCCTAAGAGTATGTAGTTTAAATGCAGAAATAACATTTAGACTACACTTTATGACTTAGACTCACATGATATTCCAAAATCAATTCTGCTTAATTCTATTAAAAGTGATATAAATCAATTCAAAAATAGAGGCCATGAATTTGAGAGAGAACAAGGGAGGATCGGTAAGAAGAGTTTGTGGGGTAAAATTGAAGAGGGAAAAGGTATTTAATTACTTAAAGTTAAAATTATATTACAACATACAACTAACAATTATGTGGAAAGAAAATACTTGTCACATTTTGAAAAGAAATTTATAAAATATGGATATCTTTTTAAACATACGACACTTATCAACAATTATGTTATAAATTTGAAATTACGGCCAAAAATGCAATAAAACAGTTCTCAACTCAATAAGATAAAGTACAAGAAATACATACTAAATGCAATATTGTTTGATCCAAACTGCAGTAAACATCTGGTACTTTAAAACAACTGTCATTTTCAAGATAGTAGAAAATTTTGTGAACAATACATGGGAGGTATTCTTGAGTACATCATTTTATTCACAAGAGAAGATTTGGATGTTTCCTTATCAACATCTATTCCTTGCAGCAGCAATAAAGCTATAGAAGTAAGACTATAAGAGAAACTTTAGCCATGTCTTCATTTTTATATTTTATGGCATTCTTCCTAAAATGACTATAGAATTCTTTTGAAATGGAATAAAAACTCTTAATTAGCATGTGAAAAAGAAACGTTTCATCACAGGTAGTTTTGTTTATAAATGCAAGCCTAAACATTTTAAGTTGGAGACCATCTACAATTGATCCATTTATGTTTTAGTTTCTCTGTGTATCTTGATACACTTTATGGTTATATAATTGCCATAAAAGAAAGTGATTAAAATCAGCATTGTCCTTATGAATCTATTTGTTCATAGCATACACACACACATACACACACACACACACACACACACACACACACACACACACACACACATATATATATATATATATATATACAATTATCTTAAAATATAGATTGCTTAGTATATTCCAACTGGAGAATAATAATTTTTTTTTGAGACAGGGTTTCTCTGTGTAGCTCTGGCTGTCCTGGAACTCACTCTGTAGACCAGGCTGGCCTCAATCTCAGAAATCCATCTGCTTCTGCCTCCTAAGTGCTGGGATTAAAGGTGTATGCCACCACTGCCCGACTGATAAATTCTTTTCAGTATCTAAGGAATATATATAGTTCAAAAATAAATTTCAAATGTAGAAATTAGACAGACCAGATTTTTACATAAGAATAAAACCAAATTGAAGAAATCAAAAAAGGTGACCAACAGAAAATGCACTCATCATTATCTTTAGATGGTCTATGTCTCATAATGTCATATCAGGACTTTTCCTTTTTTTGTTTTCTGTGTTTTTTGTTTAGTTTTATCTTTTTAGTTTTTTATTATCTGTTTATATTCTATGTGTTTTTTTCTTACAGGTTCTTTGCATATAAAATATGACTTCCACATTCATACTTTTTGGGATTCCTGACTGTGCAAACAAGTGGGTCTCTGCATCTATATCTATTTCTTTTTCTTTTTTTCTTTTTTTCGAGACAGGGTTTCTCTGTGTAGCCCTGGCTGTCCTGGAACTCTCTCTGTAGACCAGGCTAGCCTCGAACTCAGAAATCCACCTGCCTCTGCCTCCCAAGTGCTGGGATTAAAGGCTTGCGCCACCACTGCCTGGCTATCTATTTCTTGTGCTTTTCTTCTTGGGATAGTTTTCTTCTGTTTGATTTTTATGTACAATCCCAATTGTGCTTATTTTTATTCATTATATTATATATTACTATTATTGTTTATAATACCTTTAGTTTTCTAATGAGGCAGAAAGGGAGTGCATCTAGATGGGAAGGGAGGTGTGGAACACACACTAAGGATATCTTTAAAAAACAATTACTGAGGAGTCCGTAGCCAAGGAGCGCCATAGAGAGGAAGCCTCACAGGAACTTGGAAGGCCCGTGAGTGGGGTTGAGGGGAGCAGCACCTCTCGCCCAGACCCGCCCGGATCTGCCGGGATCCCGGGCCTGAGAACCCGGGAACAGAAAGACTCCGAAACTTCCCGATCTCACTTGCAGGGGGAAACCTCTGCCTGTGACAC